>PVIA01001596.1:187403-266768 GCA_004024845.1 Tonatia bakeri
GTGTGTTTTATTTTTATTTTTTTTAATTTAATATTTTTTTATTATTTTAATGATTGTTCAAGTACAGTTTTCTCCCCTTTACTCCCAATCAAGCCCACCCACCCCCCTCCCAACTTCCCTCCCATTACCACCCTCCCCCTAGCTTTATCCATGTGTCTTTTAACTTTTTTCCTGTAAACCCTTCCCCTTTTCCCCTGAAATTCCCTCTTCTAAGAGAGAGAATCTTAAAAGCAGCAAGAGAAAGACAGTTACCTACAAGGGAGCTCTCAGAAGACAGCTAATTTCTCAACAGAACCATTTCAGGCTAGAAGGGATTGGCATAAAATACTTACTGTGATGAAAAACAAGGATCTACAATCAAGACTACTCTACCCAGCATGACTGTCATTTAAAATTTAAGAAGAAATAATCAAATGAGACTAAATCAAACTAAATAGTTTGTGCACAGCAAAGAAAATCATAAACAAAATGAAAAGATAATCCACTGAATGGGAAAATATATTTGCCAATGTTATATCTAATAAGGCTTAATATCCAAAATTTATAGAGAACTCAGACAACTCAACACCAAAAATAAAATCCAATTAAAAAATGGGCAAAGGACCTGAATAGACACTTCTCAAATGAGGACATACAGATGACCTACAGACATATGAAAAAATGCTCAACATCATTAATCATCACAGAAATGCAAATTAAAAACACATCAAGATATCATCTCACTCCTGTCAGAGTGGCTATCATCGATAAATCAACAAGTGTTAGAGAGGATGTAAAGAAAAGGAAACCAGGGGGTGGGGTGGGGGGAGAAAATGACAGCTGAGTAGGTGGAAGTTGAGCCCACTTGCTCATCCCCCCAGCACAAATTTTCAGCTGATCTTCGAACAAGTGACCTGAATAATCAGCAGATTCTCAGTTGATATAAATTTTTGAAGCCAAGAGGCTTTGCACCATCTGGTAAGAGATTTTATTAATTTGAGAGGAAAATGCCCTGTACAAGGTGCCTGCAGCAGAAGAGAAATCAGATATAAAGCACAGCCTAGTGGCTCCCTTCCCTCCCAGGGTAGGATCCTGGCACCACACAGAGAACTCCCAACCCTTGGAAGGATATACAAAGTCTGGGAGACTTAGACTGCAAACACACAGCAAGCAGCATGTCCATAGCTGCAGCACCAACTGGGAGAGTTCCAGAGAGAAATTCTGTCTCCTAAAACTGTGAGAGGCACTGGCAGGCTGTGGACAGCCCTGACTGAGAGAGACTTACTGCTTTTTGGGGAGGTGGAGCAGGCAGAAAGCCGACCCATGGCTTTGGGCTACAGTGAGGGTGCCACATAAAGACATTTTAAAAAGGGGATCTGAGGAGTAGCAGGGCAGGGATGTGTACTTGCACATGCAGTGACTCTGCTAACAAAGAAACCAGAGTGAAAACACAGTTCATTCCCACTGAGTCCAAGTGGCAGGCCAAAGGGACTATTGGACCTGACCCAGTGTGGCTGAGAAGCAAGGGGTTGCACAGAGCAGAGAATCTGGGTCTGAGTCTCCTGCTAGAGTGGAAGACTAGGGATTTGGGGCCAGTAGCCTAGCACCAGAGGATCATTGCAACTAGACAGGTTCCCTCACAGTCAGGCATGCCCAACTTCTACCTATAGGATTACATACTCTCTAGACCCAGTGAGGCCATGCTCAAGAACCCCTTCTTGGTGCATATCCCCAGGGAAAAAAAGGAAAAGCTCTAAAAGGGCCCTTTCTGACCTTTGAGCGATGATGGTTCCTTGGGCCCTGATCCACTGAAACCAGCAGAGCAGAGAGATTAGAGACAGGCACAGTAAAGGGTGTTCAAGGCCCTGCCCAGCCTCAGCTCTTAAACAGAGCTGTCCTTAGTGCCAAGCAGGAAAGAGCTGACTGTCTCATACAAATTGATGTCTCACATGAAACAGACTAGCTGGGGAAACAGACTATCCCACATTCATCAGAAACTATACATTATTGGAAATAATCTGGAACAGACCAAGATGTGTGGTGGTGGGGGGGAAACAATCCCACCATCTTCTCTGAAAACTGAATAGCACCTCCTGGTGATGACCCAAAAATTCTACCCACCAGATTGCACCAGAGTTCTCCACTGGAGGCAGGGGAAGTGGTACTTGCAGTGCTCTCAGACATAACATTAGCCATTCCTAGGCCTTGACTTGATGGAAAGCCAACAAGGCAGAAAAGAGAAGACCAGATAGGTCTGAAGGAGACAGTCGTAGACTGTAGATCACTTGTAGCCACAAACAGGCCTTCTAGAGCTACACAGGACACCATCTGACATTACCAGGGACAGATCCAGAATGGGAAAACAATAGCAAACAAAAGATTCTGCTGAGGCGAATTCCACCTCGCTCCTCTTCATTATTTTCATTATTTTTTCTCTCTGGCATAGCTTTTTAACATTTCTTTCTTTTTCTTCATGTTTGTTCCCATTATTTGACAATTTTTTTACTTTAGTTTTATTTCAAATCTCATATTTTATTCTTCCCTTCCTTTACTCCAATTTGCCTCCTTGCTCCCTCTTCTTATTTTTGTTTAAATTTTATTTTTCTCTTTCTACACTTTGTTTCCATTCCACACTCTTTCTATCTCTCTTCCCTCAATCCTCTCAAAACCATTTTTTTTTACCATTAGTTATCCCACACTCTTTTTCCCTTTCTTACAATATCCTTATTCTCTCTCCACCTCTATTAATCTTTGCTCATTTTTTGGTGATATCGTGGTTGTTGTTGCATTTCTTAAATTTTATTCCAAGATGTTCACTATTTTTGTATTGCAAATCAAATTTTACTGCTCCTCTCTCCTCCTCCATTTTGTCTTCCTCTTGTCTTTCCTTTGTTTCAGTTTAAATTTTATTTTTCACTCTCTTAGCCTACTTTTTACTCCTTACTCTTATTATTTTTATGCCTCTGTTCTCTTAAAAGTGCTTTTCTTTCCTTTAGACACCTCATAATGTTTTTTTTCTTTCTTTTTTCCTTTTCATTATCTTTCTATTGTTACTAATCTTTGCTCATTTGTCATTGATATTGCTGTGATGGTTGTTTTTCTTCAACTTTGTTCCTATTTTACTATTATTTTTTATTTTAAATTCCATATTATATTCTTCCCTTTTCTTACTCCATTTTGCATTTTTCCCTTGCCTTTTAGTTACATTGTAAATTTTATTTTCTTTCTTTCTACACCTTGTTCCTATTCTCTACTCTTATTATTCTCTGCCCCCTAACCTCTCAAAATCAATTTGCCTCTGTTAGTCATCTTATATTTATTTTTTCTCTCTTATAATAGTCTTAATCTCTTTCCACCTTTATTAATATTTGCTCATTCATTGTTGATAGTATGGTTGTGGTTGGTGGAAATTTTTGTGGGTGTGGGTTTTGTTCCCTGGGTTGTTTTGTTTCTTTCTGGCAGCACTTGTACAATAGCATACAAGACAAAATGGGTAGTCTAAATCTCAGTCAGTCAGCTTAAGGAAAGAAACCACCAAAGATGATGACCCAACAACAACCAAAAGCCAATTATAACAAGAGAGCCCACATAAACAGAATAAAAGGCATCTAAAGAGCATCCAGCTCAAGAGATCAAGAACTGCACCACTGAGTCCCACAGGTCTCCTACCACAGAAGGCCACCCCATGAAGACAGGGAGTCAAAAGATCAATCTAATAAGTACAAACAAACAAAAAGAGTCACCTAAAATGAGGAGACAAAGAAATAACCCCAATCAAAAGGAAAAGAAGAATTCCCAGAAAGAGTGCTAAATGAAATTGAGGCAAGCACTTTATCAGATAAAGAGTTCAAAATAATGGTTATAAGGATAATCAAGGAACTCTATGTGAACAATAAGGAACTCTATGGGAGCTACAAGGAACTTAGTGGAACCTACATCAGTATGAAAGAGGACATAGAAACTATGAATAAGAGCCAAGAGGAAATGAAGAATACAATATCTGAAATGAAGAATACACTAGAAGGAATTAAAAGCAGGCTAGAAGAAGAAGAGGACTGAATCAGTGAGTTGGAAGACAAGGTAGAAGAAAACACCCATTCAGAGCAACAACATGAGAAAAGACTCAAAAAATAATCAAGACAGTTTAAGGGAGCCTGTCAGGCAACATGAAATGTATGGAATATGATGATATTCCACCATAGGGATACCAGAAGGAGAAGAAAAGGATCAAGGAAGAGAATACCTGTTTGAAAAAGTAATAACAGAACACTTCCTTCACTTAGGGGTGGGGAAGTCATGCAAGTCTAGGAAGCACAGAAGATCCCAATCAAGATGAAGCCAAAGAGGCCCACTCCAAGTCACATCATAATTAAAATGGCAAAATTTAAAGACAATCTTAAAGGCAGCAAGAGAGAAACAGGTAGTAATATACAAGGGAGTTCCAATAAAGCTATCAGCTGATTTTTCAACAAAAACACAACAAACCAGAGTGAAATGGCACAAAATATTTCAAGTAATGCAAAGCAAAGGCCTGCAACCAAGACTAGTCTACCCAGCAAGTGTCTCATTTAAAACAAAAGGTGAAATAAGGAGGTTCCCAGGCAAAAACAAAGAAAAGGCTAAAAGAGTACATTTCCACCAAACCAGCATTGCAAGTGATGGTAAAGAAACTGTTTTAAGAAGATGAAGAGAGAGAGAGAGGGAGGGACAGAGAAAGAGAGAGAAAGACAGAGAGAGAGGAAGATAGGTATAAAGGAAAAAGTAGCAAAGAATAAATACCTATCAACAGTAACTGTAAGTGTAAATGGGCTAAGTGCTCCAATCAAAAGACATAGGGTAGCTGAACATATAAGAAGACATGACACACATATATACTGTCTACAAGAGATTCACCTCAGAATAAAAGATCTACACAGGCTGAAAATGAAGGGATGGAAAAAAATATTCCAAGCAAAATGACATGAAAAAAGGCTGGGGTAGCAATACTTATATCAGACAAAATAGTTTTCAAAACAACAGCATAACAAGAGACAAATAAGATTACTACATAATACTTAAGGGAGTAGTTCAGCAAGAAGATATAATACTTGGAAACATGTACACCTAGCATAGGAGCACCTAATTATATTAGAAAAATCTTGGAGGAACTCAAGAAAGATATAGACAGCGAACACTTATAGTAGAGGATTTCAACACCCCACTGTCAACAATGGATAGATCTTCCAAAGAAAGAATCAACAAGGATACTGTGGCAATGAACAACACCCTAGATCAAATGGATTTAATTAATATTTACAGAATATTTCACCCCCAGAGGCAAAATCTACATTATTTTCAAATGCAGATGGACCCTTTTCAAAGATAGACCACATGGTAGGACACAAAACAAACCTCAACAAATTCAAGGAAGTTAAAATCATAACAAGCATCTTCTTGGATTATAACAGCTTGCAACTAGAAATCAACCTCAAGGAAAAAAACTCAAAAACATTCAAATACATGGAGACTGAATAACATGTTATTAAATAACATTTGAATTAACAAAGATCAAGGAAGAAATGAAAAATTATCTGGAAACAAATGAAAATGAACATACAACATTCTAATATCTTTGGGACACAGTAAAGGCAGTCCTGAGAAGGAAGTTCATATCAATACAATCCTACCTAAAGAAAATAGAAAAATCTCAAATAAACATCCTAATCCTACATCTACAAAAACTAGAGGAACAACAACAAACAAAGCCCAGAGTGAGTAGAGGGAAGGAAAATGTCAAAATGAGATCAGAGTTAAATGACATAAAAAAATTCAATAAATCAATAAATACAGGAGCTGGTTCTTTGAAAAGATTAAAAATTGACAACTTTTCACTAGAGTATTCAAGGAAAAAAGAGAGAGGACCCAAATAAGTAAAATCAGAAATCAAAGAGGAGAAGTTACAACTGATACCAAAGAAATACAAAGGATTGTAGAAATTTACTATGAACAACTATATGCCAAGAAATTGGACAACATGGGCTAAATGGAAAAATTTCTAAAATCATATAATCATCCAAAACTGAATCAGAAAGAAGCAGAAAGCATGAATAGATAAATAACAACTAGCACATTGAAACACTAATCAAAAAGTGTGTGGCAAAGAGAAGCCCTGGAAAGAATGGTTTCACTAGTGAATTTTACCAAACATTCAAAGAAGAACTTACTTCTATCCTACTTAAGCTATTCCAAAAAATTCAAGAAGAGGGAAGACTCCAAACTCTTTTTTATGAATCCAGTCTCATCCTAGTTCCAAAACCAGATAAAGACACAACAAAGAAAGAAAACTAGAGGCCAATATCACTGATGAACATTGATGCTAAAATTCTCAACAAATATTTACAATTCTGATCCAACAATGCATTAAAAAGATCATACACTGTGATCAAGTGGGATTCATCTCAGGGATGCAAGGATGGTACAATATTCACAAAACAATAAACATAATACACCATATAAACAAAATGAAGGACAAAAATCACATGATCATATCAAAAGATGCAGAAAAGCATTTGATAAAATCCAGCACCCATTTATGATAAAAAAGAAAAAAGCTCTTGGCAAAGTGGGAATCAAGAGAACATACCTCAACATGTTAAAGGTCATATATGAGAAATTTACTGCCAACATCATACTCAATGGACAACAACTAAAGCTTTCACCTTAAGATCAGGAACAAGACAAGTGTGTCTGCTTTCACCACCCTTATTCAACATAGTACTGGAGGTCCTTGCCAAAGGCAATCAGACAAGAAAAAGGAATCCAAATTAAAAAGGAGGAAGTACAACTGTCATTATTTGCAGATGACATGATAGGGTACATAGAATATCCTATAGGTTCCACCAAAAGTATTTAACTTAATAGGTGAATTTGAAAAAAATAGCAGGATACAAGTAAATATTCAGAAATTCATGGCATTTTTGTACACCACAACAAACTATGAGAAAGAGAAATTAGGAAAAAAATTCCATTTACTATAGCAACAAGAAAAATAAAGTACCTAGGAATAAATATAAGCAAGGATGTAAAAGACCTGTACAAGGAAAACTATAGAACATTGAAGAAGGAAACTGAGGAAGACACAAATGATCATGGATCAGAAGAATTGACATCATTAAAATGTCCATACTACCCAAAGTAATCTATAGACTCAATGCAATTTTTATTAAAATACCAATGACAAATATCAGAGATTTAGAATAAATATTTCAAAAATTGATATGGAAGCAAAAAAAAATAAATAAAGTAGAAGGGATCACAATACCTGATATCAAACTAGGCCACTATAATCAATCAAAACAGTCTGGTGCTGGCATAAGAAGAGACACATAGCTCAATGGAACAGAAGAGAAAGCCCAGAAATAAACACACATCTCTATGGTAAACTGATATTTGACAAAGGAGGCAAGGGCATACAATGCAATAAAGACAATGTCTTCAATAAATGGTGTTGGGAGAACTGGACTGGTACCTGAAAAAAAATGAACTAGGTCACCAACTTATACCATACACCAGACTAAATTCAAAATGGATAAAACACTTAAATATAAGTTGTGATATCATAAAAGTCCCAGAGCAAACATAGGCAGTAAAATTTCAGATATCCCATGTGTCAATATTTTTGCCAAAATATCTTCTAGGGAAAGGGAAATAAGGGAAAAAATAAACAAATGGGATACATCAAACTAAAAAGTTTCTGCATGGCTAAAGAAACCAGCATCAAAATGAAAAGGAAACCAAACATATGGAGAACATATTTGCCAGTGATACATCAGACAAGAGTTTAATATCCAAAATATAGAAAGAACTCATATGACTCAACACCAGGAAGACTAACAATCCAATTGAAAAATGGGCACAGGACCTGTATAGACACTTCTCCAAGGAGGACATATAGAGGGCCCAGAGACATAAGAAAAGATGCTCAACATCACTAGCCATCAGAAAGTTGCATATTAAAACCTCAATGATTTAACACCTTTCAGAATGGCTATCATTAGTAAATCAACAAACAATAAATGCAGGCAAGGATGAGGAGAAAAGGGAACCCTAGTGCACTGCTGGTGGGAATGCAGACTGGTGCAGCCACTATGGAAAACAGTATGGAATTTCCTCAGAAAACTAAAAATGTAACTGCCTTTTGACTCAGCAGTTCCACTCCTGGTAATATACCCTAAGAGTTCCAAAACACCAATTCAAAAGTATTTATACACGCCTATGTTCATAGCAGCACTATTTACAATAGCCAAGATTTGGAAACAGCCTAAGTGCCCATCAGTAGATGAGTGGATCAAAAAACTGTGGAACAGTTACACAATGACATACCACACAGAAGAAAGAAAAAAAGGAATTCCTACTTTTTTTGCAACAGTATGGATGGAACTGGAGACTATTATGCTAAGTGAAATAAGCCAATTGTCGAAAGACAAATACCATATGATCTCACTTATAAGGGGAATCTAATGAGAACAATAAAGTAATGAGCTAAATAGAACCAGAGACATGGAAGCATGGAACAGACTGACAAAGGCCAGAGGGGAGGAGGGAGGTGGAAGGGACTAGTAAAAGAACATGTATAAATGGCCCATGACATGGACAACAATGTGGGAATTGACTGTGGGAGCTGGGGGTGGGGATGTGGTGGAGGGCAAAGGAGGAAAAACTGGGACAACTCTAATAGAAAAACAATAAAAATTTTTCAAAAACAAAGAAGTTTAAAAAGACCAAAAAAGAAGAAAAAAGAAAGAAAAAACTCATGTGCACTGTTGGTGGGAATGCAGACTGGTGTATGGCCACTCTGGAGAACAGTATATAGGTTCCTCAAAAAATTAAAATGGAACTGCCTTATTACCCAGTGATTCCAGTTCTGGGTATTTATCCAAAGAAACCCAGAACACTGATTAGAAGGAATATGTGTATCTCTATATCATTGCAGTTTTATTTATAATAGTCAAGATGTGGTAACAACCCATATACTGAAGTGCCCTTCAGGGGACAAGTGGATTAAAAAGCTGTAGTACATATATACAATGGAATATTACTTGGCCATAAAAATAAAATCTTACCATTTGTAACAGCATGGATGGACCTAGAGTATATTATGCTCAGTGAAATAAGTGAGACAGAGAAAGATATAACTCTCATGATTTCATTTAACGTAGAATCTAAGTAACAATATAAATGAACAAAATTGAAACAGACTCATTGGTACAGAGAGCAAACTGGTGGTTACCAGAGGGGAGGGAATTTGAGAGAACTGGGTGGAAAAGGTGAAGTGACTGAAAAGTACAGACTGGTAGTGATAAAATAGTCATGGGGATGTAAATTACAACATAGGAAATGTAGCCAATCATATTCTAATAACTATGTATGGTGCCAGGTGGTATTGGAAATATCAGGGAAACACTTTGTAAAGTATATGATCATCTAACATCCATGTTGTACAACTAAAATAAATACAAGATAATATTGAATGTAATCTGTAGTTTAAACAAGTCTTAAATCAAACTATGCAAATATTTTACATGTAAATTTATAATAGTGCATGTTTTTGTAATCAGAGTACATGATAAAAAATGTTTAGAAATCATTTCCATAGAGTACCATCAGCACTGTAGGCAGGTATCTGATGTTAACACATTTTGAATCTATATAATAGTTTGTATACAATAATTTGAATTTATATAACATTATAAGTATAACAATTTAAAAATATATATAATATTTAAAATTTTACATTATTGTGCAGTTAAACATTTATCCTTCAATCTCTTACAGCATGCAATATTTATTGAGCAAATCTTGGTAATTTACATAATGTTTCTTTGCCTTAACTGTTGCTTTGTATTTATATTTTATATTTACAAAATCATAGAGCTGAGAGAGATTAAATATAAATCCTCAATTTATAGACACCCAGATTGTGAAACTTATCTCAAGTCTTTGGACTTACAATATCAATGCTTTTTCCAATGCACCATCCTATTCATAGGAAAATAGCAGCATTTCATTATCCATCAGATGAATGATAACAACAGTGCCATTGCACAAGAAGGAAGAGAGGTACTGCTATTTCTCACAGAAATCTAAGTTAAAGAAATTTTTAACTTTTCACCTCAAAATAATTATAGATTCCAGGAAGTTGTAAACATCATATAGAGAGATTTCATGTTCCTACCCCGAGTCTCCTCCACTAGTTATATTTTATAAATGGAAGAAATTTATCAGGTAATATGTGTGTTCTCAGTAAGTTTAAAAACCAATAGACTTAATAATGATAGCTGCCATTTTTTGAGCACCTCTTGTACACCATGAGCTTTAATTATATTATCTTATTTGGAGCTCACAAAAATCCTTTAAGGTAGGGGTTATCCTCAGTTTACAGCTGAGGCAACTCAGGGTCTGAGAAATTAAGTCACTTTCATCAGCCTCAAGGTCAATCTGTTCATTTGGTACATTTCATCTTTTCCACTTATTGACAGCTGAAACTCATACATTCATTACAATAAGTTTCAGCTGAATCCTGATAATTATCTAACAAAAAACAAATTTTATTTATTATTGTTTTGAAAATTGTGAATATTTTCTCAGAAGTTAAAACTATTCTTTTTAAAAAGTGTACATATTGATATAAAAGTTTTTAAAATATATTTATTTTATTGGGACCAAGAATTTTCCCCAGGGAGGGAAGAATAACTAAACCACATAGTTCTCTTCAAAATTTTTTCAATAATTTAGTATGTTAATATCATAATATTGCTAAATTTATCAGATTGAGAAGTTACATCAATACTTTAATGGTATAGATCAGTATTTCAGGGGTTAAAATTCCCATCATCACATCTGCCAAGTTTACCCACTGTTTTAGTCAGTCTTGGTTGCTTTTACAAAGTGCCATAGACTGGGTGGTTTATAAGCAATGGAAATTTATTTTTCATAGTTATGGAGGCCAAAAGTTTGAGAATAGGGCCTTTTTCTGGGTTGCAGACTGCCATTTCTCATTATATTTTCACACAGTGGAAAAAAGACAAGAGATCTCTCTCTCTCTGGAATTCCTTTTATAAAGGCACTAATCCCATTCAGGAGGACTCCACCTCATGGCCTAGTTACCTCCCCAAAGCCTCAGCAACTAATACCATCACATTGGAGATTAGGGTTTTGAAATATAAATTTTGAGAGGACACATTCAGTCCAGTGTATACTCATGCACTCTGTATTCCCTCCTGTTCTCCAGAATGAAATGTCCATGCTCCCATCTAAGTCCCACTCTCCCAGTTTTTTTTCATCACTGTAGAATTTTTATAAATTTTTATTGAATGTATTGGGGTGACATTGGTTAATAAAATGGTATCTGTTTCAAGTGTACAGTTCTGTAATACATCATCTGTATATTGTATTGTGTATTCCCAACCATAGTCAGTTTCCTTCCATCACCATTTATCCCTCTTTTTTAAAATTGTTGTTCAAATACAGTTTTCTGTCTTTTACTTCCATCCCAGCCCACCCCTGCAGTGCTCCCCACCTTCCTCTCATTTCCAACCCCCCTTAGTTTTTGTCCATGTGTCCTTTATACTTGTTCATGTAAACCCTTCCCCTTTTTCCCTGAAATTCCCTTCCCTCTCCCCTCTGGTCACTGTCACCTTGTTTGGGCAAAGGACTTGAACAGACACTTCTCCAAGGACATACAGAGGATCCAGAGACACATGAAAAGATGCTCAGTATTGCTAGCTATCAGAGAGATGCAAATTAAAACCACAATGAGATACCACTTCACACCAGTGAGAATGGCCACCATAAACAAAGCAACAAACAAGTGTTGAAGAGGTTGTGGAGAAAAGGGGACCCTAGTGCACTGTGCAACCACTATGGAAAACAGCATGGAATTTCCTCAGAAAACTAAAAATGGATCTGCCTTTTGACCCAGTGCTAGGGTTATATCCCACTGCTAGGATTATATCCTAAGAACCCTGAAACACCAATCCAAAAGAACCTATGCACCCCAATGTTCATAGCAGCACAATTTACAATAGCCAAGTGCTGAAAGCAACGTAAGTGCCCATCAGTAAATGAATGGATCAAAAACTATAGTACATTTACACAATGGAATTCTATGCAGCAGAAAGAAAGAAGGAGCTCCTACCCTTTGTGACAGCATGGGTGGACCTGGAAAGTGTTGTGCTAAGTGAAATAAGCCAGGTGGTGAAAGACAAATACCATATGATCTTACCTATAAGTGGAACTTAATCAACAAAACAAACAAGCAAACAAAATATAACCAAAGACACTGCAATAGATAACTCTCCCATTTTTGTATGTCTGTCTTTTAGATTCTCAATGTTGTTACCCCTCGATCCTACATTATTAAACTTTTTCTCTATCCTGGATTATTCCCATAAGCATATTGACATTGTACACCATTTTCCCATCCTTAAAAAACTTTCTGACAAGATGTCCCTATCTAGCTACAGCCCTATTTCTCTTTCTCCCAAAACTCCTCAAAAGAGTCATTTATGCTCACTGTTCTCATCTCCTCCACCTACTCATTCTTGAATACACTCTAATCAGTTTTTTTGCCCCTACCCCTTCACTGAAATTGCTCTTGGGAAAGTCACCAGTGACTTCCATATTGCAAAATCAGCAGTTAATTCTCAGTTATCTCACTCCAACTGTCAGCAGTATTTGAAACAGTTGTTCAGACCTGCTATTTTGAAGCATTCACTTTCTTTGCTTTGCTTTCAGGGGCGCCTCTCTTAGGTCTTCCATCTAAAAGGCAGGTCCATTGGCTGGTCACTTCTCACCCCCCACATCTCCAGTCCTTGGCATACCCAGAATTCAATCTTTGGACTTCTGTCTTCTATCTCCATTGGTGATTTTATTCACTCTCAAGATATAGTTTTCAGTGTTCAGCTCCTCCAGACATTCCTGGTGCCATTTCCCCTCAATATCCTGCCACTTGACTGGAGTAGATTCACAATTTTACTCCAGTAAAATTTAGAGCCCTGTCCTTTCCCAGTTCCACAATGGACCCAGCCATATGGGACTGTCTTCTCTTTTTAAACCTCCAAAGCAGAGAGACTTCATCCTGCTGTTTCCTTTCCAGACCACCAGGCACCAACACTCCACCTTCTTTTGACTTTTTATTAGGAATTCAGAAAGTCTAATTATACTTCAGGGAAGAGTCTTCAGCAGCAAAAATTGAGTACAACTAAGTTTCTTTGTTGGTCACCTTGTTACAGATTAAATGAATAAATGAATTAATGAAAGAGAGCTGTACTTTGGTACCTGATGTTACATTGCAGATTAGGTTTCTAAAACTTAAAGTCCTCAAGACTTTATGAAATTGAAAATTTGTATTACATTTTGAAGTTTTCTACATTTCATATAATATACTGCAAATGCTAAGATAAAGCAAACACTTGGTTTCAATTGACTGTCCAAATTTTGGGAAAGTTGACTGGTCAGAAGCTGAAGGTTGCAAAGCACTTGCTTGGGGTAAAGAGTCTGACTGGAGGAGCAGTTCCAGGGGAAAACAGAAGGAGAAGGAGGAGAAAGAAGGTGGTAGAGGGAGGGGAAGAAAGTGAGAGAGGAGGAGGAGGTGGGGGAGGGAGAGGGGAAGAAAGAAGGCCTCTAATTACAACACAGTCCTTAATTAGAACAGAAGAGATAGCCTTTATACCAGATAGACGTTTTTCTTTTGTGTTTCTATTATTTTGTCTATTATTTCATCATTTATAATTTCTTTTAAAATGTTATTCGAGATAATGTAATTGCTATCGTAACCTATGTTTCTGCAGGTCATAGTTTTGAAATACAGCCAGGTCACACTGAAAGAGGACAACTTTCTGACTCAGCATCTAAGGACAACCTTGTTGGGAGTATTATCCCTCCTTAAATCCCATAGAATCTAGAAGGATAGGGTGTTCTAGTATAATTCTGTAGATACCATCCAGCATTCTCTGGGGTAGGCATGTGATGTCTTGGCTATAGACACATACAAGAAATTCACTAGGAAGATTCTAGGAAAGACCCTTCTAACCACTCTGCTGCCCCCTCTTCCCTGTCAGTTTCTTTTCACATTATCACATGAGGACATGATGTTTGGAGAGCAGCTGCTGAAACTTGGAATATTTCAATGCATACATGTGATGCACACTTATGAACTGTAATACTACAGATCTAAACTTATTAGCGGGGAAATAAACCTATATGATATATTGCTGATATAATACCTATCATTAAAATCATTTACATAAAATTGTACATAAGGGCATACATTTACACAGAGACTTGCCTAGAATTATGTTCACTTAAATATTGAGAGTGATCACCTCTGAGTGGTGAGATATTGGTGAGTTTCTACTTAATTGTTTGTAATTTTCTATAGGGTTTAAAACTAAAATTTTTGTGTGAATAATAAATTTTAAAACCACATGATTTTGAGCAATTCCCATTTATCTCATTTAACTTATAATGGATTTTTTTCAAATAAATGTATTCCATCAGAAAATTTCTTTTTTATAAGACTTCATAACTGACATCCCATAAATTTGCTTCCTGGCATAATCAACAGGCAGGAAATGTTTTGATTCTGGAATAACATTTCCTGATAAACACTTTTTAGAAACATTTAAGCATTTCCTGATCTAAAATTTTTTGTGATTTTTCTTTGTGTACTTTATTTAATTAACAATATTCTCTAGCCTTGTGGAACATAATCATCCTGTTATAGAAAAAAGAAATTCAGAAAAACATGAGTTTTATTAGAGAGACATTTTCCAGTGACCAAAAATAATAATAATAAAATTGGCAAAATTTTCACTTAGTGGTAAAAATAACAAATAGGCTTCCCTTAGACTACATTTAAGGAACTTTGGTTCATTTAATTCTCTAATATTTTCTAATATGAAACTGCATATTCCTAAAACCAAAGGATATTTAAAAAAAATTCTAGGCCTCCAAGTAAAATTGAAAAAGGTTTTTCTTCCTTTTGCTAATTACCCTTTTGTTGGTTCTGCCAGGTCATCAGCACAGGGAACCAGAGCCAGGCTGACTATGACTATGAACAAAGGAAATGGAATCCACAGCTATCTGTGGCCAGAGTGCTTTGTACCCTGTGTTACCATAGTTGCTATGACAGATATAATGAAGGAGATAACCTTGCTCTCCTAAACCTCATAATCTAAAGTGGAGAAAGCCATAAAGACATGGGGGAGCAAGGCTGGAAATAAGTCTAGAAAGGTGGTTCCCTGAGAGCTCTGATGAATTTTAAACAGAGATCAGATATGGTCTGGAGAATGGCCCAAGGGGGACAGAAGAACATAGGGAAAGAAACTGAAGCACAGCTGCAGGAGTCCAGATGAGAGGCAATGCAAGCCTGAATTTGTGCAGTGGTTTTGGGATGCAGAGGAGAGGACAAAGGGAAGATTACACAAATTACTTATATTATATAGTCTCTGTGGTTGTTTTTCTCTTGTTCTATATTGACATCTATATAGTCTTCAGCAGGATTTAACTTATCACATTTGGGGTAAGGGAAACAGGAAAAGTTGTTTTCTACCCACCCTTGGGTCCGAACTCTGGAGGAGGACCAGCTTGCTCCTAGGCAGCCAGCATGGAAGTGGTGAAACTATGAACCAGGTCACCCGAAGGTTTGTTTTTGGTCTGATAGATCCACCCCTTCATGTGATGTTAGCAGCAGGACTCACCTCCCCATACGGACAGGGACACAGCTCTGACCGCAATGCAAATACAGTAGGCCAGAAATCCCAGGACCATTTATAAACTTGATATCTTCTCCCTGTTCTACCTTTAGAGTCTTGAGTGAGTTGGTGTACCTCATCCCCTCACCTGAGAGCATTCCTATAACTCCTGGAGTGGGACTGGTCATTTACAGCCTTCCTACACACTGGCTCTTCAACCAGATTGCCTTTTAGGGGACAGATTGTCCTGAAGTCTATCAGAGACCTAACAAGACTTCTCTTCAACAACAGGACTCAAAACTGATGTTGCCACTCCAGCCTGAGCCAGTATGAGTCTGTAGAAGATATCGTAGCAAGTCTGAAAACCAGAGGAAAGGCAGGGACTGTCTCCCTGCCAGACTGTTCAAGAATCAGGATCTCAGGTCTGCTTTAGGTCAGGAAATGCTATCCCAGCTGGTGTACATAAAAGGTACAAGTCAGTGAGAAAGTTTAAGAGCCCCACCTGGAAGAAACTTTGTTGAGACTCTACTATTTAGTACTGGTGCCTATTTAACCCTTTTCCTTTTTTGAGATTTTTATCTGGTGTACTAATTCCTAGCTATAGTTTGGTACTTAAGACCAAAGTCACTAGAGAAAACTTGGAAACCAACTAATCATCTCATTTTGCAAGGCTGGGATAATGTTTTTAAAGCTCAGTAGTCTTACTTGAACTGATGATCTCATATATATCACAGTGAAATGAGGAACAAAATGAAGTTTCTAACTCTTTTTTAAAATATATTTTATTGATTATGCTGTTACAGTTGTCCCATTACCTCCTGTTCATTCCCCTCCACCCTGCACACCCTCTCCCACCCACATTCCCACACTTTAGTTCATGTCCATGTGTCATAAGTTCTTTAGCTTCCACATTTCTCATACTATTCTTGCACTCCCCCCATCTATTTTCTACCTACCATGTATGCTACTTATTACCTTTTCCCTCTCTCTCCTCTTCTCAGTCTCCTGTTACTAAACTTCCATGTGATCTTCATTTCTGTGGTTCTGTTCCTGTTCTAGTTGTTTGCTTAGTTTGCTTTTGTTTTTGTTTTAGGTGTGGTTGTTAATAATTGTGAGTTTGCTGTCATTTTACTATACATATTTTTTATCTTCTTTTTCTCAGATAAGTCCCTTTAACATTTCATATTATAAGGGCTTGGTGATGATGAACTCCTTTAACTTGACCTTATCTGAGAAGCTCTTTATCTGCTCTTCCATTCTAAATGAAAGCTTTGCTGGATAGAGCAATCTTGGATGTAGGTCCTCGCCTTTCATGACTTGGAATACTTCTTTCCAGTCCCTTCTTGCCTGTAAGGTCTCTTTTGAGAAATCAGCTGGCAGTCTGATGGGAACTCCTTTGTAGGTTACTGTCTCCTTATCTCTTGCTGCCTCTGGGATTCTCTCCTTCTCTTTAATCTTGGCTAATGTAATTATGATATGCCTTGGTGTGTTCCTCTTTGGTGTGTTCAACTTCTTTGGGACTCTCTGAGATTCCTGGACTTCCTGGAAGTCTGTTTCCTTTGCCAGATTGGGAAAATTGTCCTTTATTATTTGTTCAAATAACTTTTCCACTTGTTGCTGTTCCTCTTCTCCTTCTGGTACCTCTATAATTTGGGTCTTGGGACATTTAAAGATGTTCTGTAGGTTCCTAAGCCTCTCCTCATTTTTTTGAATTCTTATTTCTTCATTCTTTTCAGTTTGGTTGTTTCTTTCTTCCTTCTGGCCCACTCCATTGATTTGAGTCCCAGTTTTCTTACCATCCCTATTGGTTCCCTGTGCATTTTCCTTCATTCCATTTAGCATAGCCTTCATTTTTGCATTTAATCTGTGACCAAATTCAATCAATTCTGTGAGCATCCTGATCACCAGTGCTTTGAACTGTGCATCTGATAGGTTGGCTATCTTTTCATTGCTTAGTTGTATTTGCTGTGGAGATTTGATCTCTTCTTCCATTTGGGCCATTTATTTTTTGTCTTGCACACCTGTTACATATGAGGGGTGGAGCCTTAGGTTTTCGCCAGGGCGGGGCAATGCAGTTGTTGGGTTGTGACACTGTATGTGGGGGCAGGGTCTGAGAGGGAACAATGGTGCTTGCTCCACTCTCCCTCGGACTTCAGTTCCTTCTGTTGCTTCCCCCAAGCAAACTGGGCCTTTCTGGTGCTAATTCCTGTGTGCGTGGGCTTATGCACTTTCTAGGACCCCGTGGGTCTTTCCAATGAACTCTCCTGTGAGGCTGGGAGTATCTCCCTGCGCCTCAACCCCCACAGATGTTTTCAATCAGCACCCTGAGGCTTTATTTTCCAGCACTGGGGCCCTGGGTTGTGTACCATGCCTTGCTTCACAATCGCTGCTTAGCTGGATCTGCCCGTTGTCACCCTCGCCCGACTACCTGACTCTGCCCCTCCTACTGGTCTGGATGAACGTGTCTATTTTAACTTCTTGATTGTCCTTTACAGTTCGATTTTCTGTCAGTTCTGCTTGTTATTCTGTTTCTAAATTGTTGTTGTCTCTATTTTGGTTGTGCAAGGAGGCACAGTGTATCTACTTATGCCTCCATCTTGGCCAGAAGTCCAAGTTTCTAATTCTTTTTGTAAATTGAAATAATTTCCCTTGTAAAAGCATGGATTAGGGCCAGCTCATGGCTTCCAAAATTAAAATTAGGAGAGAGGTCTGTAAAAAAGTTCTGGTTCTATTGCCTGGAAATACCTAACCTGAGAAATGGGCCATGTACTAAACCCTCATCCCAAAATCACCACCCAAATGGCTATTTCCAGAGACCTTCCCAAGTAGCATATAGGAGAAATAAGACATTTGGTAAATTGGGAAGCAATGATCAGTCAATGGTTTACAGAAGGATTTCAAAATAGGCAAGACATACACATCATTAAGAAACAAGAAAGATGTGACAACATACTGTCTGACCATGGCTATACACCAGCTATACTCCATTCTCTTTTAAACTCACTTCTCACCTCCCACTTCCAATTCTAAACTCTTCCCAAAGGATTGAGTGCAGCTTTCTTGTGGACTTTTCTAGGATTAGGATTTGACAGCAGCTCTTCTGTGGCTTAGCTCTGGGCCTCAACACCCTAGAATTCTCCCTCTCTGCAAACCCTTGTTTGACAGCAGTTCTACCTCTTTTTGTCTCCATCTGTGATACAACACTTCCACCTACTCAATTCATCCGAATGTTTAGGCCCTAGTTTAACCAGTCTTCCTGGTTCCCATGGCCTCAAATTCTTCTTCTCTTTCCTTTCCCTCATGAGGACTCAAACTAGCTCATGGTTTAGATATGTCTCCCATATCTCCCTAAAAGCTCAGAGGTTTCCCTGCTCCAAATATAGAGTCCTCAAAAACTTCACTGGCTTTCCCTTCTGTTTTTAGTGCTTGGGACTTGAAGATGATTATTTTGATTCCAGGGATACTCTTTCCAGCCTCATCAGAAGATACAGGTGTATAGATCGCTGACTGTATACATCCCAGAGTGAAGATTTGTGTTTTGGTGATAGTGCCAGAAGGCTGAACTCCCTGAGTTGTGCAGTAATCTCATGTCAAAACTATTTTTGGATGAAATGTTTTCAACACTGACCCCCAAACTACTGTTTCAACGTTTCCTTTGCCCTGAGGTGATTTAACTTTAGAATATAAATTAATGCTAGGACATGAACATAGGAAATTATTTGATGTGTAGACCTGTGGCAACAAGGAGAAGAGGAACTAACATTTATTGAATACTTACAATGTGCCAGGTAACAGGCACAATTAATAATGATAATAATATAAACAGTATGCATATTATATGTAAGGCATTTATGCTAAGCCCTTATATATGACCTAATTTAATCCTCACAACCATCCCATGAGATAAACACTGTATTATTGTCCTTATTTTATGAATGAGAAACTTAAGCTTAAAGAGGTTAAGTGACTTGCTCAAATGAACTGGGTTTTAAGTCAAGTTCTGTCTGAATCTAACACCCAACAAGTTTTCTCTCTGTTTCTCCTTCTCTCTAAAACCTCTCTCAAGTAAAAGCTGCTAAAAACATTTGTGTCTAAGTTTTTGTATGGATATATACTTCCTTTTCTCAATTTCTTAGAATCGATGGTATATATTTAACATTTTAAGATTTATTAAAATCTTTTCTAAAGTGGCTGAAAAATTTTACATTCTCATCAGCAATATATCAGAGTTTCAGCTTCCCCACATCACCACCAGCACTCAATATGGTCAGTCTTTTAAATTTTAGATGTTCTAATAGATGTATACTAGTATCTGGTTGTCATTTTACTTTATTTTCCTAATGACTGATAGTGAAGGCATGGGAAACAGGCACTTTTATGTAGTATTGGTGGAATTATACATGGGAACCCCTTTTGTATTTACAATTTGAATTTTGGTAGTTAATTAAATATGCAGAAATTTTAATCCTACTTCTAGAAATCTACTTTGTTACAAACTGGGTATTTCTGCAAAAGCTGTCAGGCTAAACTCAGTTGCTTCATAATTTCCCTCTGACACAGAAGTGATGTTCTCAGATCTTCTTGCTGGTCAATCTATTTCTCCACACCTTTCATTCAATACTTTGGCAGTGGTTGGATTATATGAATTGTTCAGTCTTGCAGTGTGATTTAATCTAAAATGCAACTACATATTTTACAGATGGAAAACATAACAATATAGTGAATTGGGAAAGCTTTTTTTTTCCCTGACCAGCACTTTTGGTGGTAGCACCCCATTTTGGGGGGGAAACTCTTTCCCAATTTCATACAGTATAGACAGGGCTCTCAATTATAGTGCCTGGCACTGTTTAGCCATGACATGGTAATGTGACCCAAACTTGTCCTCTCATTGTTCATTAGATGTTTGGTGTACTGATTGATCTAGGAATGGACTTATGATTCAGCAGGAACAGAGTCTTCCTCTAGATTAATATATGAAAGTGAGTAGCCAACTGCTTTTCTGCTGGGATTGCTGGCCTGGGAAAATGTGAATCTGGGGCTGCAAGTGGGTGCCATCTGTAGCTGCATGGAGAAAGCCTGTCTTTAGTAGAAATTAAAAGTTAGACCAACAGACAGAGGAAAGCAAAGGCAGACTCTTCTCTTGGGAAAGGAGAGAGAGAGAGAGAGAGAGAGAGAGAGAGAGAGAGAGAGAGAGGGAGAGAGAGAGAGAGAAGGAGAGAGAGAGAAATGAGGCAAAGTTTGGAGAGAAGAAAAACAAGAGAAAGAAAGTGAGAAAGAAAACAGTGGAACTGTCTCTAAATCAAGATGCATCCCTGGACTTCACTGTTTTATAAACCAGCTTACTTTCTCCTTCACTCTTCCTGTGTCTCTCTTCTTTAAGTTAGTTTGTCTTGGGTTTCTAAATTTGTAAGCAACAGAATGAAAACTGTTACATCCATCTCTTCTTCTTTGAGTCCTATCAAGAATCTATTCATACAAACCATTAGTGAACAATGTAAAGTTTTCTAAATATTTTATAGACGAGAAAAAAGAGGAGCTTGACAAAATATATTTATAGCACACAACCTCCAAATCCAATAGGGGTTTCTTGTCTCTTCATTCCTGTCCTAATAGAGAGTCTCCCTTCAGATTCTTCCACCTTACAGCCTGCAGTCCCTTTGTTTCCTTCTATTATGTATAACAATATCTATCATCTTTTATCACTTGTGCATTCCCTTGAGGTTCTGAATTCTAAATACTTTTTCTTTAAAACTAAAACTAAAACTAAAACCAATGTATCTATTTTAATTTAAGTATTAGCTAATCCCCAAACTGAAATCCTTAAGGCATAACTTTCTGGTAAAGTGGAATGGAGCATATGATAGATGTCTCATGTGTGCCTGAAGCAAGCCACCAGGTAAGTGCTGCCAATAAAATTGCTCAAACACTTGTAAACGAAGAGCAAAGGACCAGAGACAAAGATGCTTGGATTATCCCTTAGGCAAAGCCTTGAACAGTTGTCTGATTCAGCTACATGGAAGAGAAATGGAGCAAAACATCCAAGAAAGGGCTACATCCATGCATCCATGCATAAGGCCTTATATTGTTCAGGAATTCTGCCCAAGAGTCAAGATGACACAGTAAGAATTCTGAAATCAAAGTATTATCCCCTTATTTGGAGGAGGAGAAGGGGGGAAGATGGTATGACAGAGCTATTGGTTGTTTCCACAATACACGTTCTTTTTCCTCAGTAAGAGAAGCCCCAAAATTTACCTGGGTACTAGCCATGTAGAATAAAAATTATATCTCCTATCTCCCTGGAAGTTAAGTGTGGCATATGCCTAAGTTTGGGACTTTGGGATATAAGCAAAATGTGTGCAACTTCCTGGAAGTGTCCTAATAGATAGAGGATATGCCCTTGCCTCTTACTTTTTTTTCCTCCTCATTGCCATAATGTAAATATGATAGCAGGATCTAGAATAGCTTCTTGGCCACAAGATGGAAGTTGGATGTTGCAGATAGTAGAGCAACAAGTTAGAAGAAGCCTGGGTCTCTGATCATTGTAGAGTTGCAACATCAGCTTCTGTCTTCTTATGAGTCCTCTGTACATTGTGTAGTAGCTGAACCTATTTTAACTGATACCAGTAGAGATATCACTTACTGTATCGAAGTAATATCAAGAATATAATAAAAAACTAAGCTAAGAAGCAAAATAGAGACATAATCACAGACAGAGAGCAGGCTGACAACTCTGGGCTGGGAGTGTTGAGTTGGGGTGGAGGGATCAAACAAAAAGGAAGAAGAAAGAAAGAATTCATGGATGTGGATAAAAGATGGATGTGGTGATTGTAGAGGAGGAGAGTAGGTGGAAGAGGGTATAAGAGAATAAATGGTAATGGGAAAAATGCAATAAAATGAAAAAAAAAAGAAGGGCTTAAACTCTATGTTACAAGTATAGATTATATATAATTTACACAAATTAATGGATTTTAGATAGAAAGATAAATAAAAGAGAAATAAAATTCACTCACATTTATGGTACTGATGTATTTTCCCTTTACATCTCTAAGAACTAAAGAAAAATTTTAAAAATCATGCATAGATCACTAACCACATGAGCAAAGAGCAGAAAGGGAACAACAGAAGTGAATTTGCCAGTCTTAATCTTTACTTAAGAAATGTTTAATATTCTTATTGCGTAACTGATAGTTTTTAAGTATATTTTATTGATTATGCTATTACAGTTGTCCCATTTTTTCTCCCCTTTATTCTATTCTGCCCTGCACCCCTACTCCCACCAGCATTTTCCCTCCCTCTTAGTTCATGTCCATGTATCGTACATACAAGTTCTTTGGCTTCTCCATTTCCCATACTATTCTCAACACCCTGCTGTCTATTTTGTAGCTACTATTTATGTTTCTTATTCCCTGTATCTTTTCACCCATTGTCCCCCTCCCTGCTGATAACCCTCCATGTGATCTTCATTTCTGTGATTCTGTTCCTGTTCTTGTTGTTTGCTTAGTTCATTTTTGTTTTTAGGTTCAGTTGTTAAGAGTTGTGAGTTTGTTGTCATTTTTTTTACCTTTTTGTTGTTCATATTTTTTACCTTCTTCTTCATCTTAGATAAGTCCCTTTAATATATAATAAGGGCTTGGTAAGGATGAACTCCTTTAACTTGACCTTATCTGAGAAGCACTTTATCTGCCCTTCCATTCTAAATGATAGCTTTGCTGGATAGAGTAATCTTGGAGGTAGGTCCTTGCCTTTCATGACCTTGAATACTTCTTTCCAGCCCCTTCTAGCCTGTAGGTATCTTTTGAGAAATCAGCTGATAGTCTGATGGGAACTCCTTTGTAGGTAACTGTCTCCTCTCCTCTTGCTGCATTTAAGATTCTCTCCTTCTCTTTAATCTTGGCTAAATGTAATTATGATGTATCTTGGTGTGTGCTTCCTTGGGTCCAATTTCTTTGGGATTCTCTGAGCTTCCTGGACTTCCTGGAAGTCTATTTCCTTTGCCAGATTGGGTAAGTTCTCCTTCATTATTTTTTAAAATAAGTTTTCTTTTTTATAAGTTTAAATGCATTTTATTTTTAGACCACGTACATGACACATTTTTTTTTTAAACAGTGCTTCTGCTCCATAAAAATTATGGTCAAAATACATGACAAACTCAAAATAACATCAGTCTCATTTATCTTAGTCCTGGTGTGTGGATGAAAAGCAGCTGTCAGTTATGGTGATAGGTGATAGATACAAATTGCTGAATTTGTTAACATTTTTCCATTTCTAAACCATCCTTAAAGAAAATCAAATATGGGGCCACACCACCCTCACAGTAGTCCAGCAGAGCAACCATGCCATCTGGATTCATATTTTTACCAATAAATAACTGGTAGTTTTTGAAATTAGTAAGGATATGCTTGATTTGTTCTGCAGCACCTGTCATAAAAGGCTTTACTCCTCTGGTCTCTGTTCTACAAGTTTCCCTTTTATTGATTTCATGTAATCTTTCATGTACATCTTGTAGGCCTCTTTTGTGAAGCTGGTTTTCTGCACATGATGATTCATGACAATGCCAACACCAGTGATTACTTTGCTTTTGGTTCCTTTGCCCTTCGGGACTTCAGCAGAGGCATTTCAGTGTGAGTCATCAATGTTACCCTCTGTCCTACTGACCATCTTCTCCTTACCTCCAAACACATCTGTGACCTCCTGGATCTTGTAGATATTGGAGAACATCTCATCATGACTGATAAGGTCCAGGTAGATGATCATGATGGTGGCTGGAAGAAGACAACAGTGGTGCTTGCTGAGTAGGAGGCAGGAGCTCTAGTGAGCACAGTGCAGCCTGAGCAGCACTCTAGGGGAAAAGGGAGTGAATGGAAAAGCTTAAATAAGTTTTCAATTTCTTGCTCTTGTTCTTCTCTTTCTGGCACCCCTATTATTCAGGTGCTGGAACATTTAAAGTTGTCCTGGAGGTTCCCAAGCCTCTCCTCATTTTTTGGAATTCCTGTTTCTTCTTTCTGTTCTGGTTGAATGTTTATTTCTTTCTTTTGCTCCAAATCATTGATTTGAGTCCCAGTTTCCTTCCCTTTACTGTTGGTTCACTGTATATTTTTCTTTATTTCACTTTGCATAGCCTTCACTTTTTCCTCTGCTTTGCGACCATACTCAGCCATTCCCATGAGCATCATGATTACCAGTGTTTTGAACTGTGCATCTCATAGGTTGGCTATCTCTCTGTTGCTTAGTTGTATTTTTTATGGAGTTTTGATCTGTTCTTTCATTTGGGCCATATTTTTTTGTTTCAGTGCACCTGTAACATTGTAAGGTGCAGAGCCTTCTGTATTCATTCAGGGTGGGGCAAGTCAACCCCCTCAGGTTGGGACAGAGGGACTATGGAGTTTCCCAGTCTCTGAGAATTTTTATGCAAACCTCTTGAGAGCATCAGTCACCTAAACACTCCTGGAAGGTGGCATGGAAATGGAACTGGAAAGGGGAGAAGCTCTGAGAAGTTAGATCTGCTGAAAAAAAAAAAAGTGCTTGTGAACACTGAAATAACGGAGTTGTGGATGACAGGTTTGTTTATATGCTCCCAGGTTGCCTAGATTTTCCTGGTTGTAGCTTTTTGCAGGTACAGCCAGGACAATAAGGGCAGTTCTATGCTGGCACCTAAGGGGAGCCCACTGGCTAGAATTTTGGAGGACTGAAGTATGTACTGCCATTATCCAATGTCCAAGGAGGTATTGGTTTATTACTGTAATACTGTTTGGCCTATGTATGATTTGCATTGTGCAGAAAGGTGGCCCATGGATGGTTCCCTGAGCTACTGTACCATTATGCAATTGGAACAGTGTTGCCAACATTTGGACAAATGGGATTAAATCTGTTATATTAATGCATTTATATCATTGTATAATAGGGTTTTGTCAGGGACAGAGAATCACTTGATGTTACAGAGAAGGGAAGTGGCTTTCCCCCCCCCCACCACCACCCATGGTAAGACACAGGGAGGAAGGGAAAATGAGGAGCTACACCTCATCAATGTTCTGGGCCCAGGTGACACAGGGCTGGTGGCAGGAGGGTCTTCCTCACCACCACCTCCTTCACAAGCTGCCCCTGAAGGAGAAACCACAGAGCCAACAGCTCCACCCCTATATGATGAGGGATGTGTCTGTCCCTCAAAGACCCATCAGGCACCCAATTTGGCCAGGGAACATCTGTATCTGGAGCAAGGTAGTTTCCTTTGAGGCAATATCTTACAGGTGGAGTAGATCAGCAAAGCCAGCCTGCTGCTTACTATTGGGCCCATACTCCACTCTCCACTTCAGACTTACTGAATTATAAGAGTTCCAACTCTTGATATAGGGATGATCCTCAGAGAATTGCAGATCTTGTTATTTCCATTTTTGCCACTCATCACCCAAATTTGGCAGATGTATTGTCTCTCCTAAATATATTGTTAACAGCAGATGAGAGATAGCTGACTATAAATAGGGCTAATGAAGAGGCTCAGTGTCTCTACCAAGAGACATCCTTATGGGGCATCCAATCCAGCTGAGGCAATTCCCTTGACAGAGCCTGACTGGAACCCAAATGGTGGAGGCCTAGACTTCCTGACTGGAACATTACAGAAAGTATATATTGGAAAGGCTTAAGAAGGGGCTGCCCAAGCAAAAGAGCTTGAATATGATACAGGCCCTTCAGGAAAACTAAAACTAAAACTAAAACTAAAACTAAAACAAAAAAACAAATGAGGATCCTTCTGAATTTTGGAGCAGATCTATCAGGCCTATTGGAAGCACATGGATGCTGATCCACAGGCACCAGAAAATGTGTGAATGGTGAATAAGACTTGTATTGCACAAAGTGCCCCAGACATCGAAAAGAAATTCCAGTGTATAGACTGAGCATTTGGAATGAATCCCTCTCAGTTGGGGGACATAGCATGTAAAGTTTACAATGCACAGGAAGCGAGGAAGATTAAAAAGGCCATGGTGTTCTTAGCAGCAGGGTGGAGAGGCCAAAGGATGAAGCAGAACACTAGAGGAAGGAGAAGAGGCCCGATAGGCATCAATCAATTTGCCCATTGCAAGGAGGAGGGCCACTGGAAGTGGCCCATTGGAGGAATGAGTGCCTGAAATTCAAAAGGAAATATAGAAATGAGAACACTCACCAAGAAATGCTGAAAAGGGGAGGAGATTCTGATGATGAATGAGGAGATCCAGTGGCTCCTTTGGATATCTCCTGATATATTACTATTTCCCCATGGGAGTCCCAGGTATAGTTGACAGTGGAGAACAAGCTATTGATTTCCTTGTAGGTATGGGAGCTGCGTCAGTGTTGAACACAAAAATTAACCAAGAAAAGTTCAGATACATATAGTAACAGTTGCTGGAGTGACTGGCCAGTTACAAAGCAGGCATTCCTTCAACCTCTGGAATGACAGCTTGGGGGTCAAAAGATAATGCATAGTTTTCTCTACATGCCAGATTGCTCCATTCCACTTCTGGGCCAATGTTTACTTTGTAAATCACATGCATAAATAAATTTTTCTCCTGAGAAGCAGCAATTATGTGTGGAGGTCCTGCTGGAACATGCCTGACAACTATAGACATTCCTGGCATGAGATCTATGAGCAGGCAGTTTGAATCATTTGGGCTGGTGGAACCCCAGGTAAAGCAGTTAACGTGCAACCCATAAAAGTCAATCTAAAAGAAGGGGCACAGGTCCCACTAAAGAAGCAGTACCCCCTCAAGAAGGAGGCTTTAGAGGAGATTCAACCAGTATTGCAGAAGTTTTTAAAATTCGGACTAATTAGGCCATGCCGGTCACTCTACAATAATCCCATTTTCCAGTCAAAAAGTCTTACTCTGATGAATATCAGTTTGTACAGGGTCTTAGGGCCATAAATGACATTTTTCAGGAAACTCATCCTATGGTGCCCAGCCCTATATTCTGTTGACTACAGCACCTGGAGATAGCAAATGGTTTTCAGTCCTAGACTTGAAGGATGCCTTTTTCTGCATCCCAGTAGAGAAATAGGTTCAACTACTGTTCAGTTTTGAATGTCAGGACCCAGAAACAAAAGCCTGTTCTAATACTGCTGGACTGTGCTGCCACAAGGATTTAAGAACTCCCTGACTATATTCAGGGAAATGTTGGCAAAAGACTTAAAGATGTTCAGTCAGATGTTGGGACCACATCAGGTTCTGACTCTATTGGAGCGAAAAGGAGGGTATTGGCTGACAGATGGATGTATGGGGAAATACCAGGGACAACCCAAATGTTACCTTGCAGACCACCACAACCCTTAACCTGGCTACCCTGCTCCCAGATATGGAGGGAGACTCAGCCCTCCAACATGATTGCTTGGAAATCATTGACCTAGTGTATTCTAGCAGGCCAGATCTGCTGGACCAACTGCTGGCAACACCATGCTGGGAGCTGTGTACAGATGGGAGCAGCTTCATGGACAATAGTCAATGATGAGCTGGGTACATGGTGGTCACCATAGATGTAATAGAAGCCCAAGCCTTTGCACCAGGAACCTCAGCACAGAAGACTGAACTCACAAGAGCCTTAGTACTCTCCCAAGGCAAGGTTAATGTGTACACAGACTCCAAATATGCCTTCATGGTAGTCCATGCCCATGGAGAAATATGAAGAGGGAGAGGACTCTTAACTTCAGGGAACAGATATGTTAAACATGTAGAGGAGAATTTACAATTGCTAGAGGCAATGAATCTACTGGCCCAGGTTGGTCCAAATGAGCCAGGAAAACCAAACTATTAATAAGGCAGCAAGACAGGCAGCCAGAGGACCACTACACCTGGGGGCTTTGATCCCCTGCTTGGACTTGTCAAAGTCTGAAACTTGTTACATCGAATGGGAATGAAGAACAGGCCCATGAATGGGGATTCACTAACACTGATCCCAATTTTATGTGAAAGACTGATGCCCATGATATGATCTTATCCCCCAAGGCTCTAGTGTATCCCATTCTCAAACACCTTCATGAAGGGACATTATGGAAGGGATGCTTTGGTGGAACTCATTAGGCCACATCTGAAGAACTCCATTTGCAAAGGACTGTTCAGAGGATTTGCTAAGCCTGTCAAATATGTGCCAAGAACAATCCTGAGACAGAGCATATCCCAACAAAAAAGGGAGTACAATATAAACAGTTGTGTTCATTTGAGGACTAGCAGGTAGATTCCACACAGATGCCTAAAACCAGGGGTAATTTCAAGTTTTTATTAGTCTTTGTGGACACTTTACTGGATGTATAGAGGCTTATCCCACTAGAACTCAAAAGGCAACTGAGGCAGCAAAACTCTTACTTAAGGAAATAATTCCTTGTTTTGAACTTTCCTTGCTGTATTAAAAGTGACAATAGAAAATAATTTACTCCAGAGATCTCCCAGAAGGTTGGATGGGAACTGAAAATACAACGGAAATTACATGTATCTTGGAAACCTCAATCAATGGGAAAGACTGAGAAAATGGATCACACAATAAAGAAGACCCTGGCAAAAATATGCCAGGAAATGCATCTAAAATGGGACCAGGCATTCCCTATTGCTTTGTTCTGAATTAGGGTGGCACCCAGAAGAAGGCTTAAAGTGAGCCCTTTTGAAATGCTTTATGAGAGACCCACCCAAATCCCTGTTTTAGAAATACTCCTTTAGATCTGGAACACAAGCTAAATTTAGATCTGGAATTAAGCAATATCTGCCAACATATAGGGCAAACACTAACCACTTTGCACAAGTTTGCTCATTGAAGGTTTGCCTAACCATCTTATGGGCCCCTTCACCTCTTCCAGCCAGGGTACTGAATCTTACTAAAAACTCACTGGAAGGCCCTGAACAGCAGCTGGCCAAACAATGGACACCTGGTCCCTTTGATATCCTGTTGACAACACATTCTTCCTTAAAGCTGATAGGAATCAGGTCCTAGTTCTACCACACATGGATAAAACAGGCACTGCCTGAGGAGGACACAGACCCTGCTACTGTGGTAGATACTAAAAGGGAAAGCTGGACCTGCACTCCTGAAAGAGAAACGAAATTTCTCTGCCAGAAAAGGACAGCGACATCCAATACAGGGTGACAATATTTCTTTTACGTTATTTATGTGCTTGTAAAGCTAGAGACTTTCAGCCACCAGATACTGAGTTTCAGTATGATCATTGCCAGTGTGGAAAAGAACAAGGATTAAAAGTGGATTATAGCTAAATCTGAATAAGTAAATATACATAGAAAATTTGTAAAAGTTTCAAATCTAGAGGAAAGGAAACCTCAGCTCTTCAGTGTGGTTATTTTTTGTTGGCTTGTTTTCTGATCTTATGGGGACATGGTTTGAACTTTGCTGTTTTGAGTGCATTGGGAACCCTGTCTTTGCTTTTTGGCCAATAAGACCTAGGAGAGGTCATCTGTGAAACTGGTTGGAGAGAATTCCTTTGCTATGTGGGACCTAGGAAGGGTCATGTGGTGATTGTAGAATCTGGTTTCGGTCAAGAGAGCATGTCTCTGCCATGAAACAAGGTGGTGAGAGGGCGTGTCTCTGCCAAGAGACCAGTGGACACATTGGTGGACAAGAGAGTGCTTCTACCTGTGAGGTTTTGTGTCATGGAATGCTGGTCTGTGTACCAACTGGGAGTGAGAGGTCATGTCTCTACCAAGAGACCAGTGGAGAGATTGGTAGGTGAGAAAATGCCTGTACCAGTGAGGCTTTGGGCCATGTAGGACCTAGGATAGGTTGCCTGGGTGACCAGTTAGAAATGATTCAAGATTCTAGGCTAGTTTTGGTCCCCCTTCTTCTTTTGGAACTCTGTCTTTGCTTTGAATTTTGCTTTGTTTCCATTCTGAAAGGAAATTTAAGTTTCCCAGGGAGTACTAAAACTTCACACCAAGTGGGAAAGTGAGCAATGAAAGGTATAAGGCATAGAGATGAAATTTTGTTTGATATTAAAGGACAAGAACTCAAAGTAAGTTAGGCTTATGAATGGGTGAGAAAGTCTGTGAAGGGTTTGGAAAAAAGTTGTATGGTATTAGTAATGAAAGGTATAAGGCATGGAAATGTAGTCTTTGTGGTTATTGGAAGAATAAGGATTTTCCTTCATGCTTTGTATTTTTCTCCCTACCTGATTCCTCCAGAATTTGGCATTCTGAAAGTGACATAAGATTTCTTTGCATAAAATCAATAAGACCAGTTGCCAATGGTGTTTTTGTTCACCAAGACTTTGACTGGAAGGTTGTACCTGAAAGGGGGTATGACTGGGCTCTGATTATTAACTAAAAAGCCATGAGAAACTAAGATTGACTTTCAAAGCTAGCAAAAGTACACTGGAGAAAAGGCCTGGTACCTTGGTTGGTCATGTGCTTTGTGGCTGTCTTTCCAGGGAGGGAACAAAGGTTGCTTTCCTGAAAGATGGCAAGGAGGAAATTTAAGGCACAATGCAAACCTCAAGGACTTGAGGGAAGCAGGGGCTGCAAGTGAAGACAGATGGAAGATGGGTGGCTTAGCCTCTGTGCCCTGAAGGGCAGACTAAAGTTTCAGTCCAAAGGTTCCTTGTGTATGTTCCAGCAAAGCAGACTTAAAAATCTTATGTGATCAGTTGTTGCTCTTGTTGTATTTATGCAAATGAACAGGCAAAAATGAAAATGACTTAATATCTCTTTAATGACAATAAGAGTGATCTTAAGAAGAAAAATTATGATTCAAGGAGAATCACAGTGCTCAGTGGTAGACATTAGACTAGTGCAGCTGTTTCCAAAGTTTGTTTTCATTTGGAAGTTGAAATGGATTTGTGACATCATCAAAGATGCTCAATTTGCAGGTAAGAAAGATCTGTCAAATTGTCACTGCTTATCGTCATTCCATCAAAGACCTTGCGACTAGATGTCTTTCCAAAAGACAGTCTTGTGAACTCAGACAAGTTTGTGGGTTGTTGTTTGAATTAACCCATGTGTTCTTCCTTCTGTTTTCATAGGGCATAAGCCTATGACCTCATTACCTGCTTGGTATTTTACACAAAATGGGCCTGACTTGAGAAGCCCATCTGCATCACCACCTCCTGAGACTCAGTTGTTTGGCTGGACTAAGTGTTTGGGTTGGTGAAGTATGAGGCAGTCTGTGGGCTTCACCCTAAAACTGGCTTGCTTTTATGCCCTAATGATTTGGACAGAAAAGTCCCAAGGGTATTAAAGGGGGTGAGGGGCAATCCCAGAATATTCCCCTCAGCCCAAGCTAAGTATAGTGGGGAAAAGGACTTTGGATAGGTATGACATGCCTTGCACACCTTCCTCCAGGGAAGCCACTCTTTTCCTAATGTGGAACATTACAGAATTCATCCCCACCTTTGCCATTTAGAGATTATGGTTTTGGTTGTGCCTTCTAACCCTCTTGCTAGGTTTGTTGCCTATAGAATATGACACGGATGCCAACCTGTCCAGCAGATCCAATAACCTTTGGACATCAAGCATACCACTCTCCAGGGCCAGCCAACTGACTTGTATACCACAACATCCTTTCCCTCGCATAAAAGCCACCCTGCACTCTAGAACTCCATCCTGTTAGGGATCTCTGGACCCAGAAGTAGGCAGGACTATGGCCATGGCCAGCAGGAAGTAGCTCCAGAAGATTATAAGACCTTTTTCCCATTGCCTTTATAAGATTACAAATGGTCCAGAGGTGTAGAAGTAGGGATTGTAATGGGGTTCAGAGCATGGGGTCCCCTGATAATATGCAGGATTGGAGGCAGGGAGAATGGATGGTACAGCATTTAAAATACATTGCATAATAAAAGGCAATTAACAGCTGTGGCTTCCTGAAGAGAAGAAGGCTATTGCCCAGGGAGAATTGTATACACGACTATGAGAATATGTAGGGGCTCATGACATAGCCAGGGGGTGTGGATGCCCATTCTGGATACCTGCACATCACTGGGAACTCTTGACCTGACTAAAGATGGCAGCCCAAAGAGTATCAAAGACACTGGGGAACTGACAGAAATGGTGGATACTAATGCACCATAGGAAGAGCCAGATACAAGGTCACATAGGAAGTTCTGAGCTGAACATTTAAATTAGGGCAGACCAAAGGTCAAGGGGGAGCACCATGAAGTCACAGGAGGCCTGCAGAAAAGTTAGCAATGAGGTCTGCGGAGAAAGAGAGCCATGACATCAGAGGAGGTCTGCATGGAAGTCTGCCTGTAGAGGATGGCGGCAGAGCTGAAGGTAGTATGGGGACCTGTCTAGCCACCTAGACTCATGAGAAATGCTTGAAGCTGAACTGTGACCAGAAATGATGAGCTGCAGACTTCTGCTTTTGTGAAAGACAGTACCTCTGAGTGGTGCATTCCGAAACTGGCCTGGTTTGGCAGAGGGAGGCAGGACTATATGTTTTGGGGTGTTTTTAAAGAGAGCTGGATTTAACTGCAGACTTCTGACATTATTTTAAACCTATACAAACTTCAAATAAACAACTCCTTTTCTTTTTCACCATACACTTGCCTTGGTAGTCATACTATTTGATGGAAGGCAATTGAACCCCATGTTGTTCCAGAATACCATTGGTGGTGTTGTGTAACAGTAATTTTTGGCTGCCCAGGGTTCCTCTGCTTGTTCTAATAGCACCTTTATTTCCTTTTGGCAACCCACCACTTTTCAATGTGAGCATAAAATCATGTTGTTCTCAGCAAATACTTCTGTTATCTTTTAAAAAATATTTAATATTTATTTTTAGAGAGAGGGGAAGGGAGGGAGAAACAGAGGGAGAGAAACATTGATGTGCGGTTGTCTTTCTCACACCCACAACTGGGGACCTGGCCTGCAACCCAGGCATGTGCCCTGACTGGGAATCGAACCAGCAAACCTTTGGTTAGCAGGCCACACCAGCCAGGGCTACTTCTGTCATCTTTTAAAAAGTTCTGAATTCAAAATCTTTTTAGTTATTGTCATGTACAGTTGCTCTATCTTAAAGAAACTAATTTTTGTCTGAATGTGTTTGTGTTCTTACCATACATATAACAGCATGGTGTTTCATTCAACATTTTGGATTTTGAGATTTAGCCATGGTTCAGTTTTATAAACTTATTACATTGAACCATATCAAAATGGCTGAATAGCAGCAATTTCATAAGGTTCAATCAAATACCACAATTATCTATTTTCCAACTGATCAACATTTATTTTCAATATTTTATTATTGTAAGCAATGATGTAATGAAAAATCCAATCATGCATCTTTTTAAGTAGAAGTGCAAAAATGTCTCTAGGATATATACTAAAAATTAGAATTGCTGGATCTTAGGTTGTGTATGACTTTTATTTTGTCAGTTAATACCAAATTATTTCTCAAAATGTTTGTATCAATTTTCACTTGCCAGCCTTGTGTGAGAATCTTCCCATCCTGACCAACACTTGGTATTATCAGATATCTTTCCAATCAGATGGGCCTGAAAAGATATTTCCTTGTGTTAATTTCCATTTCCTTGATTTGTGACCAGTTTGAACATTTTTTGTATTTATGTTAATTGGCCATTCATGTCTCCATTTCTTTGAATTTACTCTTTATACCATTCCCACTTGTCTAATGGTAATTTGACTTTTTCCTTTTGATCTGTAATAGTTCTTTATAATTTAATTATTGAATCATTTTTAGACATGCAAGTATCTTCTTCAAATCTCTGGCCTACTTTCCAATATCTTTGATTAACAGAAGTTTTAAATTTGAAAATGCTCAAATTTAATTATTTTCTTTATGATTTCTGATATTTGAATCCTGTATAGCAACTCATTCTATGCTGAGACCATTAAATCATACTCCTGCATTTACTCCTACAAGTTTTGAAGTTTTTCTTTTCACACTTGAGTCCAGTCTATCTGGAATTAAGCATGTGTATGGTGCCAAATAAAGGTCTAGCCTTTCCCCTCATTTGCCACCCCCATAAAGTAACACATGGCTTATGGCAAAGAAACAGAAAAATAAACCTATTAACCAGAAAATCAGTCCTCAGAAAGAGCTTGCATGTTGGAAATTTGTTATATAACAGAAGTAGCACTGCCATTCAGTATAGACTGAATCTAGTGTAGAAGCCATGTGTTACCATGTGTATACTGAATGGCAGTGCTACTTCTGTTATATAACAAATTTCCAACATGCAAGCTCTTTCTGAGGACTGATTTTCTGGTTAATAGGTTTATTTTTCTGTTTCTTTGCCAATGTCACATTGTTTTACTCTCTATCATTTTATAATAAGTATTGGTATCTGGTAAGAGTGATATTTATCATATTTTTTTCTTCTAAATTGTCTTAGGTATTCTTGGCTCTTTTCTATTCACTTATAGTTTAGAATCAGCTTCTCAAACCCCAAAATAAGGCCTCCTAAAAATTCATTTGGGCTTGCATTGAATTTGTATGTTAATTTGAGGGAAGAACTGACATTTTTATGATACCAAGTGTTCTCAACCATAGTGTATTTTATCTTCCCATTTAATTAGATCATATTTTATGTTACAAAGTAATACAGTATAATGTTTCCCATAAAAGTCTTCTATGTCTTCCATGTTAGCTGTATTCCCAGATTGATTTTGTAATATTCTAATTGGTTATTGCTAGTATACTGGAATGCCATTTAGTTTTTAATATTCCTCTCATAACCCACCACCTTGCTGAACTCTCTTATTAGGTTTAACAGTTTGTAGCTTCTCTTGGATATTCTGTGCAGACAATTCAATTATCTGGGCATAATTTTTACCTTTTCCAATTCAATAATTACATTTAACTGATTTTTCTCATTTCTGTCTGTGAATAACACCTCTAGAGCTAAGTGAAATAGAAACAGTAATGGTGACATCCTTGTCATGTTCCTGACTTTAAACAGAATGCTTCTAATGATTTACCATCAAGTATAATATTTGTGGTAAATTTCTGATAAATGCCGTCTATCACTTGAAGAAAATCCCCTTCTGTTTCTGAGTTCTAAACTGTTCTTTTTGATTATTTAAAAATCATAAATAAATGTTGAATTTTATTAAATTTTTGGCGTGTATTGTTGTATATATTTTTAAAAAGTATTAATGTGGCAAATGGCAATAATAGGATTTTGTGTCTTAAACTAGTCTTACATTTTGGGAATAAACCCTAGTTAGTCATGACAAATTTTTATATACATTGATGAAATTAGTTTGCTAATATTTTATTTGTGATATTTTTATCCATGTTCATACTTAAGCTTATCAATAAATTTTCTTATACTTTTTGGTCTAATTCTGATTTTTCTTTTTCTATTATCTGGAACATTTTGTATAAAAAAGAGTTACTTGCTCCTTAATGTTTTGTTAAAGCTTGTTTGTAAAATCATTTGGATTAAACCTGACAAAGTAATATTAAAGAAGAAAAGAGGGGCTCTCCCCATGAGGGGGTGAGCCGACACAGCTCTCCACGAGGGGGTTAGCTGAGGGCTCTCCCCACGAGGGGGTTAGCTGGGTGCTCTCTGACTTGGAGAGTGTTTTCTCCCTTCCTGACTTCCCTACAGAAAACTGTTTCTATCCATGATGATTTTTCGTGATTCAACGAGCCGTTCACAGTGAGTTTAAGTGAGGTTTGAAAATCGCTACAGTCAGACAGACAGCCGGGTGGTTTTAAGTGAGGTTTGAAAATCGCTATCAGTTGGCGCCCAATGTGGGGTGAAGGCAAAAGGAACCAGAGGCCACGAAGCCATCACTGCGAACACCCATCAACTCCAGAGGATTAACGCATGGATTGCCCAGAAGAGAATTAGTGTCTTTTGTCTGTGAAGTGCCCCTGTGGACTTCAAGAAGAGTTTGAGAACCTGGTATAAGAAGAATCCAAATGCTTCATGCTCATAGCACATCCTCACTGAGTGAACAGTTCATGTCCACAGGGGATAGCATTTCCAAATTTGCAGCATTTCACAATGAGACCCGTTTCGTGGTCAACCGAAAAGAGCTTAGCTGCAAGACAGAAACCCGTGGACTTGAATCCTGGCTATGCTAGTAACTGTGAACATAATCTCAAGTTATAGATCAAGCTGGTTCCCAGTTTTCTCAGCTATCAAAGGGGGGTTTTGAGTTAGTTTGCAGGTTGCTGTGTACGAAACAAGGTAATGTGCACGAAAATCCTAACACCCGGCAGCCACTTCATGACGTGTTGTAGCTACTACGATAGCTTTGCTTTGTCTCAGGCTTAGTGTTTGCACCACCATTCTCAGGGTGAATGGTGATGTTTGCTTGTTGATTGGGTGAGGGGTGAGGAGCTCATTCGATTTTAGTTTTCCAGAATGATGATGTTTTTGTTAAATTTTGAAATCTAATATATGTCTCTCTAATGCCTATCTCTTCAAGTGAAATTAGTTAGATGCAAACACAATCAGTTCTAACATCCTTAAACATTAGTTGACCGAAATGCCTGTTTGAAGAGTATCCTCAATAAAGTAGATGAACCTTATACATCTTGTCTACCACCCCTCCTGTTCCCTACAGTGAAGAAGCTAATTGCTCTAATGGAACATAATTTAGATTAAAATATACCTTCATTCATAAACCACTATCTTGCACTACAGATAAACTCAGAGAAATCAAGAGTTATGAGAATATTATTATGCTCGCAATTATCAGAAGAATGTAAATAAACATGTTGTTAATTTACTGTCTTGCTTAGAGTCAAAATACAATGACAGAAATGTATTTTAAAGTTCTTTCTTTTTAAGGTTCTTGATACCATAGAATATTGGGACTCACTGTATATAATCTCATGAGAACGGTATTTAAATGTATCTTAAGTACCATATTAAAAAACATATGTATAACTAAAAAAAAAAAAAGAGGGAAGGAAGCAAGGAAGGATGGAAGGAAGGAAGAAAAGGAAGGAGGATGAAAAGAATCTATAGGCTAATACATCTCATAAATGTAGACATAAAAATCCCTAACAAAATATAAGCAAACAGAATTCAATAGTATATAAAAGAATGATATACCACAACAAATTGCAACTTATTCCAGGAATGGAAGGTTGTTTAATATTAAAAACAATCAATGCGACCTTCCAGATAAGATGGAGGTGTAGGTAGATATGCTACACCTCCTTGCACAGCCAAAGGAAGGACAACAAATTTAAAACAAACAATAACCACAACTGCCAGAATATCAGACTGTATGAAAGTCCGACAACCAAAGAGTTAAAAAACAAACATTCATCCAAACTGGTAGGAGGGGCAGGGATGGGCAGCTGGGGTGGAGAGGACTTGTGGCAAGGCAGTGGCTGGCAGAGTGGGAGGTATTACATTTGTGTGTGGATAAACTGGGAGGAGCAACTGGGGAGCCAGACAGATGGCACAACCCAGGGTTCCAGAGCCAGGAAATAAAGCCTTAAAACCTCTGACTGAAAAAATATGTGCAGTTTGAGACCTTAGGAGAAACTCCCAGCCTCACAGGACAGTTCATTAGAGAGACCAACAGGGTCCTAGAATGTACACCAAACCTCCCACCTGGGAATCAGCTCCAGATGGGCTCAATTTGCTTGTGGGTAGCAGAGAAAGTGACTGAAAGCTGACAGAGAGCTGAGCAAGCAGCATTGCTCCTTATCAGACTCCTTCCCCACATATGGTGCCACAATGCACCAACCTAGGTTGCCCCACCCTGGTAAATACCTAAGGTTCCGTCCCTTACTATGTAACAGATGTGAGAAGACAAAGAAATACAGCCCAAATGACAGAACAGATCAAAGTTCCAGAAAAAATACACTAAGTGATGAAGAAGTAGCCAACCTATCAGATGCACAATTCAAATCACTGGTAATCAGGATGCTCACAGAAATGGTTGAGTATGGTGGCAAAATAGAGGAAAAAATGAAGTCTATGAAAAGTGAAATAAAGGAAAATGTCCAGGGAACCAACAGTGATGGGAAGGAAACCAGGACTCAAATCAATGGTTTTGAGCAGAAAGAAGAAATAAACATTCAACCAGAACAGAATGAAGAAATGAAAATTTAAAAATGTGAGGAAAGGCTTAGGAATCTCTGGGACAACTTTAAATGTTCCAACATCCAAATCATAATAGTGCCAGAAGGGCAAAAGGCATAGGAAGAAATGTAAAATTTATTTGAAAAAATAATGAAGGGAAACTTCTCCAATTTGGCAAAGGAAATAAGACTTCCAGGAAGTCCAGGATGTTCAGAGGGTCCCAAAGAAGTTGTACATAAGGAAGCACAGACCAGAGCACATTGTAATTACTTACCCAAGATTAAAGATAAGGAGAGAATCTTCAAAGCTGCAAGAGAAAAGGAGACAGTTACCTACAAAGGAGTTCCCATAAGACTGATTCCTCAAAAGAAACCTTGCAGGCTAGAAGGGGCTGGAAAGAGTATTCGAAGTCATGAAAGGCAAGGACCTACATCCAAGATTACTCTATCAAGGAAAGCTATCATTTAGAATGGAAGGGCAGAAAGTGTGTTTCCCAGATAAGGCCAAATTAAAGGAGTTCATCATCACGAAGCCCTTATTACATGAAATGTTAAAGGGACTTATCTAAGAAAAAGAAGATCAACATCACAAACAGTAAAATGACAGCAAACTCACAACTATTAACAACTGAACCTAAAAAACAAAAACGAACTAAGCAAACAACTAGAACAGAAACAGAATCACAGAAATGGAGATCACATGGAGGTTTATCCATGGGGATGGGGATGGAGGAGAATGGGGGAAAAGGTTCATGGAATAAGAAGCATAAATTGTAGTTACAAAATAGACAGGGGAAGTTAAGAATAGTATGGGAAATGGAGGAAGAAAACTCATATGTATGACACATGGACATGAACTAAGGTGGGGGAATGATGGGAGAAGAGTACAAGGTAGAGAGGACTAAAGGCAGAAAATGGGACAAGTATAATAGCATAATCAATAAAATATATTAAACTTAAAAAATAAAGTAAATCAATGGTATATCATGCAGCTAAAGAAAAATAATGTATATAATCATACAACTTTACACAGAAAAATAATTTGTCAAAACCCAATTCCTGTTAATGAAACACAAACAAACCAATAATAAGAAATCTTCCAAGAAGTAAGAATAAAGGAGGATCACCCAACCTTGTTAAGGAACATCAATTAAAAAACTACAGCTTAAGTCATATGATGGTGATAAAATAAATGTTTTGCTCCTAAGGTCATGAAAAAGGCACGAATGTCTGCTCTCACCACTTTTATCTAATATAGTACCAGTAGCTCTAGACACTGTTAAAAAGAAAGAAAAAACCTATAAGAAATAAAGACAGACCTTATTTGCAGATGACATAATTGCCTTCATAAAGAAATCGCAAAGAATCTACCAGAAAAAATCCTAGAGCTAATAAGTGAATTCAGCACTATGTATTTCTACATACTAACAATGAACATATAGAAACTGAAATTAAAAACGTAATACCATATATAATCATTCCAAAGAAAATGAAATGCTGTAGTTATATACTAAATAAAACATATACAAGGATCTGTATGCTGAAAATTATAAGATGTTGATGATAGAAATCAAAGAAGATTTATGTAAATGTAGAAACATAATGTTCATGAATTTGCAAGACTCAACATAAGAAAGACAGCAATTTTCCCAAAAGTTCTATGGGTTTAATGCAATTAATCCAACAAGGTTTTTTCTAAATGTGAATAAATGTATTCTAAAATTTATATGGAAAGACATAGGTTTTAGAATAGTTAAAAGAATCCTGACAAAGAAGAATAAAGTGGGAGGTATCCATTAACTCAAAGTTAAGTCTTGGTATCTAACTATAATAATCAAGGCAGTTTCATATTGTCAGAGGAATAGGCACATAGATCACTAGAAGAGAGTAGAGAACCCAGATATATGTAAGTATGACCCACTGATTTTTAACCAAGTTATAAAAGCAATCGAATGGAGGAAGTTTAACTTTCCAAGACATTGTGTTGGAACAAATTAACATTCACAAACCAAACAAACAAATAAAACTTAACCTAAGTCTCGCACATTATACAAAGTAAATTCAAAATGGAGTTAAATGTAAAACTTAAAATAACAAAACAAGGGAAAATCTTTAGAATCTGGAGCCAGGCAAAAAGTCCTTAGACTTGAATCCATAAAAGGAAAATTGATAAACTGGGTTTTAATAAAGTTAAAAACTTTTGGTTTGCAAAAGTCTGTAAAATATAAATTCCAAAGTAGGAGAATATTTACAAACATGTTCAACAAAGGATTGGGCCCCAGCCAGTGTGGCTCAGTTGCTTGGGCATCATCCACAACCTGAAAGGTGGCCTATTCAATTCCAGGTCAGGACACATGCCTGGATTGGATGTTCTGTCCCAGGTCAAGGCTCATATGGAAGGTGACCAGTTGATGTTTCTCTCTAACAACAATGTTTCTCTTGCTCTCTTCTCCTTCCCTTCCCCTCTTCCTAATATCAACTTTTTTAATTTAAATTAAAATCACAAAATATTGGTTTCTAGAAAATACAAAGAATTCTCAAAACTCAACATTAGTGAACAAACAGAGATAAACAAAAGCCATGAGGAAACATTTCACTGAAGAGGTCATACAGTTGGCAAGTAAGTACCATACATGACATGTTCATCGTTGTTTGCTACTCAGGAAATCTAAATTAACACCATGATGAGATATCACTGTACAACCATAAGAATGGCTAAAATTAAAAATAGTGCCAACATCAGGTGCTGGAAAGGATGAAGAGAAACTAGGTTATTTCTACATTGTTTGTGGGAATGTAAAATGGGATGACTACTCTGAAAACAGTTTAGCATTTTCTTATAAGGCTAAATATGCAATTGCTATCTAATCAAGCAGTTCCACTGTTGGGTAAATGAAATGAAAACCTGTACATGAATATTCATAGCAGTATTTTGTTATAGTTAAAAACTAGAAACAGCCCAGGTGTTCTTCGACAGGTGAATGATTAAACACTTGTGTATACATGCCATGGAATACTCAACAATGAAAAGTAATGAATGTTTATACATGTAATAACTTGGGTGAAACTTCAGGCAATTATGTTGAATGCAAAGAGCCAATCTCAAAATGTTACATATTGTACAATTTCCTTATCCAACATATTTGAAATGAAAAAAATTTAAATGGAGAACAGATTAGTGGTTAGCAGGAGTTTAAGAATGGGAGGAGGGGAGAGTTGGGAGTTTTTATAAAAGGACAACAGGAGGGTTACTTGTGGGGATGTAATGTTCTGTATATTGACTGTGGTGATAAATACATGAACCTACATATATGATAAAATTGTGTATAACTAAATAGTCACGCACAAATATGTACATATTAGAAGGTAAAATATGAATAAGATAGGGATTGTACTAAGTCAATATGTTAGTTGTGATATTATTCTATAGTTCACAAAGTATGACCACTGGGAGAAACTGGGTAGAAGGTACTCTGTATTATTTCTCACAACTGAATGTGAATCTACAATTATATCAATACAAATTTTAGTTTAAAATGCCTTACCAAATAATCTAAATTTCTTTAATTTTTCCAAATAAAGTTTCATTGTTATCCTTTACTGATTTATTGCACACATTCACAAGATAAAAGTATTTTGTACAATACTTATTAAGAGGGAAGAAAATAGTAAAATGGATAAATATACTCCCAACTAACAAACAGTAACAGGGAGTTTTGGTTCTAGTGTTTTTTCAGCTGAGTCAGTCATATTAAATGCCATCTTCTGTAATTATAGGAGAAGAGTTGCAGAGAAGACATTTGCCTTGGATGTGGTCATGCAGCACTTTTTTTTGATAATGAAGTAATTAGACCTTCTGTTCTTAGAATTCATATTGTACACAGCATCATAGAATTGAAGGGACATAGCTCTTCAAGTATATCTGTTCTATCTTTCTACCACTACAGAATTGTTCCCTACACTGCACTCAAAGTAAATGATGATTATTGTTATTAATATTAATGACCCCAATAATATTATACAGTATAATGGTTCTAGTGATTATACTGAAAACTTTGATAGAAATAATTTTCCTGAGCTCATCTTAAAATTTCTTCTTGCTAAATATTATCTCATTATTTCTATTTATTTCTCCTTTAAAAGTACCCTACCCATTACTTCTCTTATAATTATAAGTTTACTGGGGTAAGGCTCTTTCATTTTGTTTTCCTCTTCACTGCCTGTAGGCACTCAGTTAATGTTGTTTTACTTTTGATGTTAACCTCTTCAAATGGAGACAGGTGGCTTCACAAGTTAGGATGGTCATTGCATCAACCAAAATTAATTTGTTAATTTGTTTTAAGCTCATTACAATATTGGCTCTTCTCCAATTACCTTGATTTTTTGACAGATTAGCGCTGACAACCAGGATTATTCTTTTAAGATGTCAAAACTCCAACCCAAAGTGCTCAGAAATTATTGTGTGAATTTATTTTGTGAATTCATTTTGTGCAGTGAAATTTAACTTTAAAAATATGTAAGTGTATAATAAAGTTGATGTTTGTCAATTAAATATTGATAAATAATGTTATTTTCAGATTTATTTTTATTATGTTGTACAGATTCATAATACATTAGTACCTGAATTGGTGAGTTTATAAACTCTTAAATGGAAAAATAAAGTGCATAAAAAGAGTAACCAAGCAGTGATGCCACCATTTACTGCTTTGATGTTTTTGAGAAAGGAAGTGACTGAAAAACACAAAGTAACTCATACAAAATATACCTAAATCACAATAACATGACATTTTGAATACAGTAGATACTATTGCCTGAAAGACCATATTTTCTGCAGTCCCTGTAAGAACAGTGAGCTCAGTGAAGGTGTTTGATCAAGTGTTCATTGAAATTGATTTACAGATCCCTCATACATACAAATCTGCAGCTGAAAACAAATATATAGTAATGCTGTTGCTGATGCTGATGCTGATGCAAAAAACAAACCTAATGCAAATAGAGTTTATGTTAACTGGTGTCTTCTTGCCTGAATGTTACTGCATAAAAAAAGTGATAAACTCTAACAAGGTATTTATGGATAGTACCTTATCAGCAGGAAGCTCCACTAACCTCAGAGGAAGAGAAACAGAAAACAAGTAAGAGAGATCCCATAAAAGGCAGTGAGAACTGGATCTGAGCCCCAGAAGTAGTTATTCAAAATAAAAGTGGCTTCATGTTTGGACAACAGGAGAGGTTCCCTGTAAGGGTTTCAGTTCTGCTACTTAGTCCAAATTTATGGCTCTGAATTGCAGACTCCAACTTGGTACAATTTCTCTAGTAAACAATATCTCCAATAAACATTTAGGAACATATAGTAATATGCCCAAACTTGGACAAAGTATGGGAGAAAACCAAAATTTAAAAAAAAATGATTCCTTACTTGGAGTTATGGGAGGAAGAGCCTAATATTGCTGGAGTAACATGGGCAAAGGTGAGTAAGATTAATATAACACAGGAGTGCAGATAGAAACTGGGAAATGGAACATATGAATGAGAGTTTCTGACCACTAGTCCTGCAACTCAAAGTAACTTAGATATTAGGAAATGATACTTTCCATCTCTGTCTAGGAGATGCCCTCTTAAACACAATAATATACATGACTTGAATTCTTCCTATAGATCTCCTTTGCTGTGATATCTCTACTCAAGATGCTGAAACCAAGAGCAACTGGCAGAAAACATTTTATTCATAGTAATACTTGACTGACTCCTCTGTTGGCCAAGATGGGTTGTAAGATAAGATATTCTTCAATGAAATAAGAAAATGTTTAGTTGATTTTCTTCTGAATCCCTCACTGAACTTAAATGCACTTACAGCTAAATGTTCCCAGAAATCAGTGTGTAACGCCTAGAGTCATATGTTCTTTGCCCGTATCTCTATACTGCAAACCACTTTTTAGGAGTTTCATATAATATTTAGCACTATGAATTATAATGATGAGATTTAATTAACAAATATATTATGTTATTGTTCAACTTGTCCAAAATCATATAAATCAATGATCTCATGGAAATACACTAGGCCAAGTCTAATCAATTATCTCATGGAAAAACATTAGGCCAAGTCTAATTTGTCACCCAGCTAGTTATTAGCCTTAGATGAGTCACCAGGCCTCCCTGACTCCCAGTTTTCTCATCTATAAAATAGAGATTGAGCCAGATAATTCCCCAAATCCTTCCATGCCCTAACACTCTCTGATTCTTCAGAGTACCATCACAGAGTAATCTTTTCTTTAATTATTTTATAGTTTCTAATGACCAACCTGATTCTTCTGGTTGTCTAGTATCCAAACCTGATTTTCCTGAATTACTTAAGAGTAATTATCACATTTAAATGTGTTTGTTCTCACTGCAAAGAACTATAGCCAAAAGAGTCTTAATATAAAGCCTTGTAAGCCTTCATTTAATTTTTGAAAACAACCTATCTCTGTTTCATCAACTTTCAAGTCATCCAAACTTGCACTGGCCTTAATATGCTTTGAATAAGCATGGTGACTCACCAGCAAGCAATAGATTCTGTTAGTGTTTTATACTGCTGGTTGAAGCCCCCAAGGGTAATACTCTATCTCTTATTGCTATATTTTTCAGGTATTCTTACAACTGGGAATATGAAGGATGGATTCTTAATATTTATTGTAGCCTATTTGACTTTGTCACATTAAATCAAATTGTCCTCAGAGGCACTACACGTGAATTCCCCAGATTTCTGAGTAAATGCCAGTGAAGTGATAGCCTCAGCAATGATATTCCAGTCTTTTGTGCTGCAGGGCCTGTGCAACATAGGTCCCTTAGGTGTTAGGAGGCTTTAAGATTTATTGGTCAAGGGGGGGGTAGGGCATGATGGAGAGGGAAACTTTGTGTTTAATGCAGTTGCACTTGTTATTAAACTTTATTCAGTATATTTACAATAAAATATAAAACCTTACATGATATCTAAATCAAGTACTCTATTAAGCAAATTGCAATATGTATTAGAACTTTATTATATTGTTTCCACCAAAATAATGGCTTTCATGCATTTATAAATTCCATACATCAATACTTGCAACTTTCAGTTCTTCCTATATATTGTATAATATATATACATATAAGAATAGTGTGTTTTCCTTCCTTTTAAAATAGCCAATACAGTAAAATATGAAGTTGAAAAACAGATAACCCTGAAAGAATTCTTATCAAAAAATTCTTTACTTTCCTCAATAGTTTCACTACCCTCCCCCCAAAAAATCCCACATGTTCTACCTTTTCAATACTCTCCTCCATCCCAAATGCCTGGCAACCATGGTTTTGTTACCATCTCTATAGTTTTGCTTTTTCTAGAATGTCATATAAATAGAATCATACAATATGTAGCCTTTGCAGATTGATTGTTGTTAGGAATATGTATTTAAGACTCATCTATCTTATTGCATAATCTTTTTACATATGCCTATGAGTCTTTAGTGTTTTTCTACTTTCTGGTACAGTGCAAGCTCATCTAAGTTTCCTCCTCCTAGCCCTGAAACTGTTTCTTTTCTCAAGGACCTCAGTGGAATGATGTTTAGAAACCAGCATCTGGGCACAAGGTGTGCTTATTGCCACAGAGATATCATTGCTTCTATGTCCCTTCAGTACAGAGAATTAGAGCATGTATTTATTTAAATCATAGCTGAATCACAGTGAATCTTCTATTCTTAAAAACCAGAAGGTTCTTCCTTTAATGGAAAGAGATTCTACACTCATTACCTTAAATTCATGCCCCTAGTCAGGAGTGTTTTTTGTTTTGTACTCAAGTTTGGAGCCATTTATTTCTTATTTTACTCCTAGAGTGACTCAGCAATGAGAAAGCTGATCTGTAGGCTGATTAGTTTTTATGGTGAACAGTTTTCCCAAGCAGAGTATGATAGTTTCCATTTCTTTTGCCTGATTCTGAAGGTGCAACCTGTTATTTCTTTTATTAGCAATTAAAAACAATAGCAACAACACTTCTCAAAATTCTAAGTGTTTCACGCCTCTAAGGTTTTGAGGACAACCAAAAATGTACAGCTTTCTCCAAGGAGAGCAGAAGAGAGAGAACAAAAAGGACAGGGGCTGACTGTCTCATCATCTCTTACAGCCTACATTCATATCTCTTAGTATTTGGAGTCCTGTAACTAGAAAGAATTTCTGTTAGCAGAGAATTAAGATACAATGTCTTAACTATCCTTCTACCCCCTTGCAGGTCAAGGGCATGCTGTATAGAATGTTACAGAGCTTTCTATCTTCATTGGTTTCAAAAGACTGCCCTATTTCATCAAAAGAAAACTGTTTTTCGTAACAAAGCTGGCTTGATTTTCAAGTAGCATTGCAAAATTAAAGTGACTGTGGCAATGACAGAAATGCGGTTTCCTGTTTCTTTTCTGTGAAATCAAAGGGGGAACTAAAATGAAATGCGAATGAAAGCTTTCTTTGTCTTTTTTTCTCCTGAGCTTTGTTTGAGGTTCCAAATTCAACAGGAGGAGGGTGTGCAAATTTTTCAGCAGCTGCAGGCAGGATTAACTGTAGTTTCTTATTCTTTTGCCAAATACATTCCTGAAACAAAAATTAAACAGGCCTGAGGCTTCACAATCTTTAGAAGTGAGAATGAACACACAATTCAGAGTGCTGTTCTTGAGAAAATCAGGTTTTTGGATGTTTTTGCCACTTTAGGCCTCATGGCCTTGAGCAAAGCAGGAGTCCTCTCTGAGCCTGTTTCCTTCTCTGCATAAGATAAAAGTCACGCCTTGCTTACCTCATAAGGGTGTTTGAGATTCAAATTAAATGCAATAATGTGAAAGAGTTTTGTGAACTCTGAAGAACTATAAATACAAGGTGTTATTAGAAAGTAAATAATGAAACAAACAGCTTAATTTAAGTAATTTCAAATGCCTCAGAGTAGAGTAGAGTGGAGTAGTTTGAGGATGGAATTGTGATGATGAATCAGGGCTTAACTAACAGAAGATAAAGATGGCATGAGGGACAAAGTGTGCTCTAGAAATATAAGAAGTGGACCAAAAGATTTGGCCCAGAACAGGAAAGAAAATAGAGGAGCTGAACCTGTTAAAGGGCATAGGAGGGGAAGCTGCTGGTGGCAAGTGAAGGATGCTGTACAGATGAGGGCCAAGAGGGAAGGACTTTTGGGCTTAGGAGCAAATGAGCCAGCAACTCAGAGGCCAAACGTGGAGAGAGTCAACTACAAAAGGGCTTTACATCTTAGGCCAGCGGTTTTCAGACACTTAGAGATTTACTAATATATGAGTGTCTACTGTGTGTCAGGTATAAGATTTTAAAGAAAATCTTATATAGAACCTCATCATATTAAAAAATAATTGAGGTTTCTCTGTTGAAGCAAGACTTAGAAGACCTAGGCTCACTCAGCTTCTCTCTGAATCCTGTTGGCAGCAGCCAGGGCACCTCTACAGGGAACTAGGACTCTACTGAGAGACAGAGATGGAACCACTCATCCTTATTATATCTTCAGTGCCTCACACATGTTATTTGTTCTGTGTTTCCTGAGTGAATGAATGTGTGAATGAGATAAAGGGTAGGTTGTCTGCAGGAGAAAACTCAGATAAATGAGTTCAGTGGATTATGTCACTACATCAAGAGGTTGTAGCTTTAGACATAGGCTGCTAGGTAGATCACTGTGGCTAACTGAGGAGCTCCCTAGTCAGGGATGAATGTCCAGCCACAGGAGTGAAAGCTGTTGAGGGTAAGACAAGCCAGAATCAAAGGTTACTTTTATGGAAAATATCTTGGTTACTTCACAAAAACACAACCAGCCCACTATTCTGCTTCTACACAGTAGGGTAGGCTATCTTCAGAGTCACAGACCACAATAAAAAACACCTAACATTTACTAGGTGCTGACTGTGTGCCAGGCATGGTAATAAACCCTATATGCTGTGCAGTGGGCAGAATAATGTGCCCCCTCCCCCGTCCCACCAAAGACACCTATTTCACAATGTATTACAGCCTGTCAAGGCCTGGCAGGTCCACTCTAGATTTGGGCCAACTCAGGAAAATGCATGAATCTGTGGGAATGCTAGACATGTCTTTATTAATGGCAGTTCAGCCATGCACACTGCAAGCTGCATGTGTCAGGTGGGAAGTACATACCCTCTTGAGTACTAGAGACAAACAAAGCCAGCAGAAAGCCAAGATATTGCATAATATAGTATGATTCTGAGCATGTGAGCATACTTAGTGTTATGGGAACCATTTATTGGACCCAGTCTCAAGGCTATGAGAACCCTACTTATCAGGCCCATTCAAGGTTATGGGAAACTGCTTCCTTTAGTTACCCAGACACCTGAATGAGGAATACAGACTACCTCCATTTACCCTACACACTCCCCAGAGCCTTTGATTTGTTTTTAGATGGCAATGGAGGAATTAAGTTTGTAGATAGAATTAAGTTCACTAATCAGCTGACTTTGACATGGGGAGATTATCCTGGATTGTCAGGTGGGCCTAGTGTAATCACAGTAGTCTTTATAAAGTGAAAGCAGGAGGCAGGAGGTAGTGTCAGAGAAGATGTGCCTATTGGAGCAGAGGTTGGAGTAATGTGATGTGAGGGCTCTATTGACCATTGCTTCTTTTGAAGGAGAAAGGGGAATATGAACCAAGGATATGAGCAGTCTCTAGAAGATGGAAAAGCAAGAGAACATATTCGCATTCAGAGCCACCTGGCTCTGCTGACACCTTGATTTTAGCTTAGTGAAACCAGTTGCAGACTTCTGACCTCCAGAACTGAAAGACAAAAAAATGTATTGTTCTAAGTCACTATCTCTGGAATAATTTGGTACAACAGCAAGCAGAAACAAATATGAATTTTCTCACTCCATATTCACAACAGCCCCATCAAATGAGTATTCATATTGTTATTTTGTAGATGAGTAGATGGAGGCTTGGAGAGGTTTACTCACTTGACCCAGAGGTAACTGGGTAGCCTAACTCCAGAGCTGGCTCTCTTGACCACACTGCCATCCAGAGATGGCTTTACTTCTTCATTGCACAAATGAGAAAACTGAGTCCCTGAGATATGTCCAGACATGACTCAGATCACACAAGTTGATGACAAAGTTCAACTGTACCACACAAGAATGGGGTAAACCAGCACTGGTACACACAAGTCACCAGTGGTCTTAATGAGATACAAACTCTGATTAGCATGTCCAGGCTGGGATCCAGGTCTGCATTTCTAACCAGCTTCCCAGTGAGGTTAATGCTGCTGGGCCTAGTATAGCAAGGCCTAACTCCTGTGTTAGGAGTTCTGAGCAATCCAGACACATCAAAAGGTTTTGGACATCTAGTGGGATGAGGGGGCTCTAGTGGAGGAGAGAAGATGCTTAAAATGGAGGAAACATAAGAACAGGTGGGACAAAGTTCTGTGGAGAATGAAGTTTAGAGTCTCAGAGGAAAAGGTCAGAGTTAAAGACAGGCTATAACCCTTTGGGCCCCCTTGAGAAATATGTCACATGAACATGATGTACTGTTGTCATTTGAAGTCATTTAAAACTAGCAGGCATCATAATTGCTTTTATTCTTTTATGGGACAACACACACAGGTTGAGGACATTCTTTATGCCCCAAAGACTAAAATAGTTTTATATGACTCTGGGAGGAAGAGAAAGTCTCCATCCCTACTATATATTTGATGTGATTATTTTAAAAGGAAAAGAGGACAGTCTGTTTATTCTTTGAGAAACATCTCTAAGGCTTTGACAGAATCAAACAGCTTATGCCCTGGCCCCTTCCCTCTCCTCAGCCTCAACACCACCCACCCATGAGTCAACAAATTCAGGAGTAGGAGGGTAGTCCACTCTATAACTAAAAGTCATGGTTCTCTAAGACTTAATTTTGTGCTTCATTAAAAAAAAAAAAGAAAAATGACCTACCCCCATTTGTGTGGGAGTGCTAGGAGATTCTCCCAAACTTACTTCACTGCAATTTCAGAATTTCCAACTGTCTGTGGCTACCATAGCTGCCTGAAGGGCAGGAATGTTCTGGTTTTATTTTGAAACAATCAAGCACTCAAACAAGAAATATTAGCTTTTCCTTCAGATATAGGAACTCGGAGAGGAAGCAAATGTTTGGCTCATTGTTTCCTAGGGCTATATAGTGAAAAAATATGCTTCTATATGTTTACAATGGCTCAAAAATGAAAAATTTTTTTACTCATCAGATTCAGTACTATTAACCTTCAATACTCCCTAATGTATAGTTCACAAAATGGAATCTTAAAACATTTAAAAATAAGTTTCCTTCAAATGTTCTTAGTTCTAGGGTTTACCTCTAAAAGTAGTGATAATTCTTCCAGAAAGTAATAAAATACGTTGGTTACTTATCTGGATCTCTCAAAAAGCATGGGGGAGTCCTATAGAGTACAAGAAAGGCATCATGCAAGGTTTTTTGTCTTAGCCAGAATCCAGGTGCCCAAAGTATGACAGCTCTGGATACCCAAGCCTTCAGTGGGGATGATTTGGCCATCCTGGGTACTTGATGTTATGGGTGGTTTTCAGCTGTCTTTGTGAGGTGGTGAAAAAACATGGCTTGGAAGTCTGAACTCCCTTGTTAGCATGTTCTCTTGGATGGGCCCCTATCTCTCTCCCTGGTTTATTTCTCCACTATCGGCCTGTGTCCATATTTGCTGGAAGGTTTACTGTGAGGGTTAAAGGAGATAATATAATAAGTACAAAATAATCCTCTGAATACAGTCTTTCTCCAAGAACAAGAAATAAGCAGACCTTCAAGAAAAAAATTCTTTTCCTATGGAAGGTGTTGTTCATATTCTTAAGTCATATTCTTCATATGTTGCTTGGTCCACCAGTAAAATGTTTATTACTTATAATCCACAGAATGCATGAATACATACAAATAAATAAGAGATGTATGTTTTTAGAAAAAACAATCAACAAACAATGCTGGCAATGATATGGAGAAAGGGGAACCCTTTTTCACTGTTGGTGGAAATGCAGATTGGTGCAGCCACTGTGAAAAGCAGTATGGAGATACCTCAAAAAATTAAGCATGGATCTGCCTTTCAACCCAGTGATCCCACATCTGGGAATATATCCAGAAGAACCCAAAACACCAATTCAAAAGAACATAAGCACTCCTATATTCATTGCAGTGTTATTTAGAATTGTCAAAATATGGAAGCAGCCCAAGTGTCCATCAGTAGATGAGTGGATAAAACAACTATGAGATATTCACACAATGGACTACTATTTAGATGTAAAAAAGAAGAAAGTTTTACCATTTGTACAGATGGACCTGGAGAATATTATTCTACATGAAATAAGCCAGTCAGAGAAAGACAAATGCCATATAATTTCACTCATATATGAAATCTAATGAATAAACTGAACTAACAAGCAAAATTAAGTCAGACTCATAGATAGAGAGAAGGATGACAATAAGGGGGTGGTTAGAGGATAGAGGGATTGAGCAAAAAGGAAAAAGTACTCATGGATATGGGCAACAGTGTGGTGATTTCAGGGGTGGGTAGGGGACGTAATGGGACTAAATGATAATGACAAAATACAATTAAAAAATTGATAATAAATTATTTAATTGATTATTCTGGTGATACAAAAAAAAAGGTTCAATGCCAGAAGAGACTGTCTTTGGAGCTTACTGAAAACTTTTGGGGACCAGAATTAATTGGGTTTTCCTTCCTTTCCTATCTCCCTTCAATATCTCACAGCCTAGTCCCATACTCACAAACATCTTCCTTTCTTGCCAGCTGGCAGAGAAAGGACTTCCAGGGTGATACTGATGGGAACTCTCCTTACCCTGCCTTCTGATTACATCCCTTAAGCCATTCAGATAAGGTCAGCTCAGGTGAACTAGATGTCAGCCCTACCCCAAGCCTGGTCTCCCTACCTCCATAAAGCCATTCTACCAAGATTGGGAGATATAAAGACAAGCAATCTACCAGATTCAGAGTTCAGAACATTGGTTATAAGGATGTTCAATGATCTTGTTGAGAACCTCAGCAAAAAAATAGAAAACATAGGAGGGGTCACAAGATGGTGGCAGAGTAGGATGATATGTTGTGTACCTCCTCCCAGAATCAAACTGTAAATAAAACTAAAAAGGGGAATAGTCATCTCAAATAAATTTAACACTACCTGAAAAAGAGACTTTTAACTAAGGATGGGCAAAAACCACCAAGAGTCCAGTAGGATGTGTGAGGTCATTAAAGGGGCTGGATCCATTCACACAGGTGGTGGGCTGAGGTGGCTGCATAGCTGTGGGAGCTTCCCCTTGAAAGAAGAGAAGCTGGGAATACAAACTGACCTCCCAAGCACAGAGTACCAATGCCAGGATCAGCTACCACATAGCATCCAGTGGTGAAAGGCTATAGGGCTTTTCTCTGCTAGCGAGAGATGAGATCCTCTGGAGACCAAGCCACCATTATTTTTTTTTCTTAATTCTTAAAGGGGCCAAAGCACAGATTTTGTCTTTGCAACCACTCATCTTGGCCTCAGTAAAGGGAAGAGAGTGTGGACTGGGGTTGTGGGAGAAGAGTCTGCAGTGGGAGGCACTGGAGAGAAACATGGGGTTTACTATGCAGGCATATATCTGGATTCTGCAGCAGCCATTTTTTTCTTGAGAAGAGCAAGTCCTTCCCAGGCAAAAAGCAATTACCTTACCCTGTGGGATATCATTTGTCCCACCTTGCAACTTTTTTTCTTTTTTGTGTTTTGTTCTGTTCGTGTGTGTGTGTGTGTGTGTGTGTGTGTGTGTGTGTTTTGGGGGGGGTCTGGGTTTGTTTTTCTTTTCCTCTTTCTTTTCTTCCATCCTGCATCTTAACCCCTGATGAGGAGACAACAATATACACAGACTCAGGGGGTGTCAGAGACAGGCTGTAGGGGGCAGCCATTCCATACACTTCTCAGGAAAACAGACTGGCACTTCCCCCTCACAGGAAAGCCCAAAATCTGGACCCTTGAAACCTATCCATTAGCCTACTAGGGGTCCCACTCTGCTTTCTACAGAGATATAATCCCAGACAGGCTCAGCCTAGTGGCTTGGGGCAAGAGAACACACCTACCATTTTCCCTGAAGTCTGAAAAGCATCTGTCATGGGAGATCTAGGAGTCCCAACCCCCTCTATTCTGCCAAAACCCCTTTATAAACAGTCATGTCTGCAACTAGTCTAAAACTGACAGCAGGCTGACAAGCAGTGACAGGCAAAGGTAGATCATGAGGTGACTTGGAATGTTTGCTGACACACCCTTGGGCCCAGTGCAAATAAAACCCAGCTTTGTAGAGCAGCTTGGCTCTTTGTGGGTGCAACCAAGCTTGAAAGAATCAGCCACAAACTGTGGATCTCTTATAGCTTTGAACAGGCTGCCAAGGGCTAGATGAGGACAGGACCTGGCATAGGCTTACGCCAACCTCAGATAACATCAGCACTGTATCCAAAGGGAGAACACAGTAGCCAAGCACTAAACTCTGTTTAGACTAATTCCATTTTATTAATTTTTTCATTATTTTATCATTTTTCTTTTTCATAGGCTTTTCATTATTTTTCTATTTTTCTTTTTTCTTCTATTTCTTCTATCTTTACAGAGATATAAAGCTCCAGAAAAAATACAACTAAGTGATCAAGAGTTAGCCACCCCATCAGATGCACAGTTCAAAACACTGAAAATCAGGAAGCTCACAGAATTAGTTGAGTATGGTCACAAACTAGAGGAAAAAATGAAGGCTATGAAAAGTGAAATAAAGGAAAATGTACAAGGAACCAATAGTGATGGGAAGGCAACCAGGACTCAAATCAAGGTTTGGAGCAGAAGGAAGAAAGAAACATTCAACCAGAACAGAATGAAGAAACAAGAATTAAAAAAAAAAATGAGGAGAGGCAGATGAACCTCTGGGACATCTTTAAACATTCCAACATCCTAAACATAGAGGTGCCAGAAGGAGAAGAGGAAGAGGAAGAAATGAAAAACTTATTTGAAAAAATAATGGAGAACTTTCTAAATCTGGCAAAAGAAATAAGACATCCAGGAAGTCCAAGAAGCTCAGAGAGTCCCAAGGAAGTTGGACTTAAGGAAGCACACACCAAGGCACATCATAATTACATTACCCAAGATTACAAATAAAGAGAATCTAAAAAGCAGCAAGAGAAAAGCAGGCAGTTATCTACAAAGGAGTTCCCATAAGACTATTAGCTGATTTCTCAAAAGAAACCTTACAGACAAGAAGGGGCTGGAAAGAAGTATTCAAAATCATGGAAGACAAGGACCTACATCCAAGATTATTCTATCCAGCAAAGCTATCATTTAGAATGGAAAGGCAGATAAAGTGCTTCACAAATAAGGTTAAGTTAAAGGAGTTATCCTCACCAAGCCCTTATTATATGAAATGTTAAAGGGATTTATCTGAGAAAAAGAAGATAAGAAATATGAACAGTAAAGTGACAACAAACAACTATCAACAACCAAACCTAAAAAAAAGAAAAACAAAGTAAGCAAACAACTGTAACAGGAACAGATTCACAGAAATAGAGATCACATGGAGGAGTGTGAGGGGGGAATGGAAGAAAAGGTACAGGGAATAAGAAGCATACATGGTAGGTGCCATATAGATGGTGGGGGGCGGGGTCACAAATAGTATAGAAAGTGTAGAAGTGAAAGAACTTATATGTAAGACCCATGGACATGAAGTGGGAACGCAGGTGGAACTTTTCTGGAATTTTAGAAATTTGGTGCTTAAAAGATTTTAATATTTTATCATTTATTGTCATATATTTCTTATTTTAAATAAATATTTATTTCTATACCTAATTTTGGATGTATTATTATTCATAAAGAGAATCCCTCAAATCATACAAATTTTAAGTCCCTAAAACCTGGATCTGTTTCTGGTGTTAATACATTATTTAAAGCATTTTTTAAACATATAAATCATTTAGAGTTATAGACTCAGGAACTACAGAAATGACAACCAAAAATGATGGTGCTAATTGCAAAAATGACCCTACTGAACTACCCTGGACACAACCTGGGCTCTGATGAGGGATTTGGGATGGGCCCCCTGCACACTTCCTTTCCACCCTCAATATGACTAACAGGCAGCCAAAAAGATCCTGCCTGAGTTGCCATCACAACTTTTCTTTCTCCTTTCCCTTCTTTTGTTTTTAAATTGAATTTGTATTTTTACAATATAGTATATGGCATAGCTTCAAAAGGCAAGTGGCAGTAGGAGGCTACAATGAGAAATAGCAGCTTTCCTCTCCATCTCCAGGAAACTGCTGATTATTTTCTCCAGGCATTTATCTCTATACTTTTAACAGAATATGCTGCCCTGTTGTTCTTTAATTTTTAACTGTAACCTTTACTGTTATCTTTTTAAAAACTGTTATAAGAGAATGTAGTTCTTTTTCACCTCCTTCTCTTCACTCTCTACTCCTATTTTTGACATTTTGAAAATTGGGGTTAAATTGATAATTAGTGTTTATATTATTATACACAGTACATGTATTCATTAAAAAAAAAAACAAAAAAACCACCAGAAACAAAAAAAAAACAAAAAAAAACACTTCTCAGCCCTTCTGCTCCAGTCAGGATTGATTGTTCACAGGATCTGCTGCCCAGCTGTGATTCCAGACTTCCCCTCATCACAGCCCTGAGAATTTGCCCACACTATGTTGGAGCTCTTGTTTCCTAGAACCTGTCTTTTTCTTCTTTCATGGTTTAATTGCTGAGTTTGGTGAAACACATCCTTCAGGGACCTCCTGAGGAAGAGTTGGTGGAGGAAAATTTTAAAGCCCTTGTTTCTGAAAATGATACTACTTTACCCTCATATTTGATTGATAGTTTAGCAAAGAATAAAATTCTAGGTTGGAAGAAATTTCTCTCAAAAATTTGAAGATAAAATTATGATATGAAGTATCTTTTCATATGCTTATTTTAAATATATAGTTAGTTAGTTTTAGAGAGAGGGGAAGGGAGGGGGGAGAGAGAGAGAAATGTGAGAGAGAAACATTGACTGTCACCTCTCACATGCATCTTGACTGGGGACTGAACCCGCAACCCAGGCATGTGCCCTGACCAGGCATTGAACTGGCAACTTTCACTTTACAATCAACTGAGCCACATTAGTCAGAGCTCATATGCTTATTTTACATCTGTATATTCTCTTTTGTGAGGTGTTTGTTCAGATCTTTTGCCTATTTTAAATTGAGTTGTTTGTTTTCTTATTGTTGAGATTTAAGAGTTCTTTGTATATTTTGGATAAAAGTCCTTTATCAGATGTGTGTTTTGCAAATATTTTCCCTTATTCTGTGACTTGTTTTCCTATTTTCTTAGCAATGTTTTTTGCAGAGTAGAAGATTTTGATTTTAATGAAGTCTGACATCAATTTGGATTGTGTCTTTGGTGTTCTATTTAAAAAGTTATGCCTACGTCAGTGGCCTCTGTATGATTTAAAATATGACTTTTCCTTGAAAAAGTACCTTTCTTTTTCTACATTCTTCTTGACTGTATGTGTATAACTGGTAAATACTGAGATTGTCTAGTAATGAACTCTACTATCACTTCCTTCCACTCTTCAGGGTGGGGTTTTATTAACCCCATACAGTACTAGTCAATGAATTATTTGCCATTATTAAAGGCAAGTAATAGTTTCCATGAACTCAAACATGAGGAAGGATTGAGGTTATTCATAACTTACTATTTTCAATCTGATAGCTGTTTTCAGGGGCAACAGTTTGCTTCTAAACTGGCTAAGAGACATTAGAACAGCTTTGCAACTCAAAGATCTACCAGCCCACTCACATGTTCCCAACATGATCACACCTGGAGAAGTCCTACCTATTTAAAAATGAGTTAAGCCAACCACATGTTCTTCTAAAGTCATGAGAGGGGATATTTTCAAGGAAGGTTTGGGTTCTGTGCATTTTAGGCAGGGCAGCACACCTTTCTTTGTCATGTTGGCAGGTAGTGTGCCTTCATAGCCCACATGGGTCTCATTCTCCACTGACTGTTGGCAGGAAATTGACTCCTCTAATGTGCCTGGCACATAGACATTCAGCCTCCCCTCCAGGAGGTAGATCAAGTAGAGTTTTAATAAATATGTTTACTGTCTCTGACTGCCTTTGTTTTGTTGGCAGGCTCATAGGATGCCAAGGCAGCTGGGGAGCTGCAGTTTATATGACTGGCCAGCAACATCCTATAGGGAGGCCTGCCTGCCCAAGCTAAAAGAAACACATTTCCTTCCACAGTGGGCTGCTCTCCCTGCCATTCATCTTCTCTGCCCCATCCCCAGGATAAGACCTGCTGCTGCCTCATTCGGGAGTCCACTGGGCCTTTGGCTCCTTATATGGAATTGAGAAATTAGGAAATAGGAAGAGATTTTACCATCCTTCAGAAATCAAGAACAATTGATATCTTCAACTCCAGAAGTTTTTGAACTGATTTTAAGCATCAGGGATATGAGGGAATTTACATGGTGATGGAAATGTTTTATATCTCCATTGTAGTGATATTTATATGGGTATATGGATTTGTCAAAATCCATTGAATGTGTACTTAAAACGTGTGTATGTGATTGTAAATTATGCTTCAATAAAACTGACTTTTTAAATTACAAAAAAGAAAAAAATATGTCTAATCCTAGGTCACTTAGATTTTCTCCTGTTATCTTCAAGAAGTTTTATAGTTTTGCATTTACATTTATGTCTATGACAAATTTGGAATTGATTTTTGTGCAAAGTGTAAAGTATATGCCTAAGTCATGAAGAACAGGGAGTGGGGTGCATATATTTCTAATAGTCAATAACAATAGTCTACTTATTCCAGCACTATTTGTTGGAAAGACTTCTTTGTCTCTTTGTTCTACTTTCTGGGAGATTTTTCTCATCAACAGTAGAAATCTCTCTAAGTTATCCATCTTGGGTTGGAGTTGGTTTAGAAAACAAACAAAAAAACACACCACTCTCAGAATCCATGTCCTCAGCGCCTTCCTTTAACCTCTCAGGATTAGCATATATTTCTATCTGCATCTCCTGGTCATTTGGTGGCTCCCATTCTTATAGGATGGCCTCATCCTATATCCTACTTTGTAGTCGATCATATTTGCAGGTCTTTTCTAGGGATTAAAGTTCCAACATGTGGAGAAAATAGATTATTTAACTTCATCCCAGGAATAAGAACTGCCTTCCTGATACAGAGAATTGCTGTGTCACAGAATGTCACACAGCATGTGTCATAGATGACACAGGAAAGGGCACTTGAGGAGTCACAGATAGTTTGGTGGTTCCAAGCATAGAAAGCCTAGGTTCAAATCCTGGCTCTGGCTCTGACTGGCCATGGGACCTTGAATAAGACATTTAAACCCTCTCTGCTCAGTTTCTTGATCTCTAAAGAAATTGGGAGGACATAGGCAGACATAGCTCGCTGCTTTGCACAACCACATCAAAATTACAACTAAAATATAGAACAACCATCACTCAGGAACATCAGAAATAGAGTTGAATGGAAGTCTGACAACTACAGAATTGAAGAAGCGAAATCTATCCAGGCTGGTAGGAGGGGTGCAGATGCAGAACAGACTGACCCTAAACCCATATGGATAAAAATTAGGGAGGGATATCTCAGGAGTGAGGAGTCCCAGACCTACACCAGGCTCCCCAGCCCAGGATTCCAGGGACAGAAAGATAAGTCCCTACACCTTCTAGTTGTAAAAATCAGTGGGGATCAAGTCAGAGGAGGAGGCTGCTGGAGCCCTGAGAGGTTTTTGGGGGGGAACCCACACATGGACTTACCTACCCACACTTGCTCCCTCTGGGCTCTGTTACCAGCGTGGCAGCTTGAAGGGCACCAGTGATATACAAGGAGACTGAAGTGTTTGGCATTGGGATGAGCAGAGGCCATTGTCCCTTTGCTGAGCCCTCCCCTACAGAGCCAGTAGGGTGGTGCCATATCTGAGAATCCATCAACCTGGCTAAGACTGTGTGACCAACCTTGGAGATCCATAGAGGCTCTACCCAACCCTTCTTACAGGTCCACCCAAGCTGCTTTTCTATAAGAATGGCTGATCTTGGCTCCTAAATCCTATCAAACAAGCAACAGCTGGCTTCTGTGAGCCCTAGTGGCAACCATATTAGAGTCACACTTTGGCTTCATCTGGAAATCTCCAAGCCCAGCACAAGTAGCCACCATTTCAGATAGCCTTACATCTCAGGCAGGGTGCCCCAGGTAAGCACAGGTGGGGGCCTATCTTGGCCTGCACCACCCCAGGAACCCTAGGGGCAATGAATCCAGTGGACAGCTATGGACCATGTTGGAGCATCACAGCCCTTCCCCATGCATGGCTTATGCTCCACAGAGGTCTGAGTTTGGCAGTCAGTGGTCACAGCCAGTCCTTGCAGCTGACTGGCCTGGGTAAATCCCTCCCATTGACCTGCTAAAAAAACCCAAGGCTCAACTGCAAGAGGACAGTGTACTCAGCACACAAGGAGGGCACATCTTCAGTACCCAGTAGGGGTGTTAGGGGAGTCTGTGCCACTGGACCCTACAGGACACCTGTTTCTTTAGGCCACACTCCCAAGACATGGAGTCAAAGCAGCTCTACCTAATACATAGAAACAAACACAGGGAGGCAGCCAAAACAAGGAGACAAAGAAATAGGGCCCAAATGAAAGAACAGATTAAAACTCCAGAAAAAGAGCTAAATGAAATTAAGATAAGCAATCTATCAGATGTAGAGTTCAAAACACTGGTTATAAGGATATTCAAGGAACTTATTGAGAACCTCAGCAGCATAAAACACCCAGTGAGAAACAAAGGATACACTAAATGAAATGAAGAACAATTTATAGAGAAACAATAGTAGAATGGGTGAGGCTGAGAATCAAATAAATGATTTGGAACATGAAGAAAGAAAAAACAAACAAACAAACAAACAAAAAGAAGCCATGCAAAACAACAAGAAGAAAAATCAATCCAAAAAATTGAGGATGGCATATGCCTTCACTGGTGTGTTTCAGTGGATTGAGCACCAGCCTGTGAACCAAAAGCCACTGGTTCAATTCCCAGTCAGGATATATGCCTGAGTTGCAGGCCAGGTCCCCAGTTGGGAGCATGTGAGAGGCAACTGATTGATGTATCTCTTGCACATTGATGTTTCTCTACCTCTCTTTCTCTCCCCCAAAATAAATAAATAATATCTTTTAAAAAAATGAGGATAGTATAAACAGTCTCTGGGACAACATTAATAATCCAACATTTGCCTCATAGGGGTGCCATAAGTAGAAGAGAAAGAGTAAGAAATTGGAATCTATCTGAAAAAATAGTGAAGGAAACTTCCTTAATTTAGTGAAGGAAATAGACATGTAAGTCCATGAAGCACAGAAATTCCCAATTATGATAGATGCAAAGAGGCCCACTTCATTATTACATATCACTATTAAAAGACAAAAGATTAAAGATAAAGAGAGATTCTTAAAACCAAGAGAAAAGTTAGTTACCAGAAGGTTGCCAGGTGGGAGGGGATCAGAGAAGAATGGGTGAAGAAGTGAGGGGATTAAGAAGTACAAACGGGTAGTTACAGAATAGCTATGGGGTTGTAAAGTGCAGTATAGGAAATGGAGTAGCCAAAAACCTATATGCATGACACATGGACATGGGCAATGGTAGGGGAAGGGAGGCAAAGAGGAAAAAATTGGGACAACTATAATAGCATAATCAATAAAATATAATTAAAAAAGAAATTAGGGATTAAAGGATTTATTTTATACAAAACATATAGAACAATACTTAGCATATAGGAAAAATTATCTATTTTCATTGTTTCTCAACTAAGTTTGTGAGTCGTCAAAATCTCAAAATCAGAACTTCAATCATCTTCTATAACTTGTTATTGTTCACTTGAAGATAAGCTGAAGTTGGAATCACAGTATTGGCTGAGTCTTCCAGCTCTTCCAATACTGATCAGTTTTTGCATATCAACACTAATTTATAATGAAGTACCTGCATCAATGATAAGTGAAAAGGCTTTTGCTGGTTTAGCAAACTATTTCAGTTTAATGGCCCCAGGAGTAGCAACATTCCAGTTAAATTAGTCCTAGGGAATAGGACTATTTAGTAAGGTCACCATTTGATTTTACCATTCTTGATACTGGACCAGGAATACTAAATCTATGTACTGAGGAAAATTCAAGTTCTTCTGTGATAGCCTGACTCTATTCACTTGACTCTACTTTTGTCACTTCACAGCCCACACTATCTCTGGTTCCAGTTCTCATGTGTAAGAGCAGGATGTCACCAAAAGCCCTGACGATCTCCTTGGGAAAAGACTTCAATTTTCACATCAGAATTTGAACTTCAATTGAGTTCAGTGACTGAGCATCTCCTAAGGATGTGTGATCCAGCTCACAGTACTAAGTTAAAAGGAAATAATACTAGTAATACTCTTCTTCATGTCACCTAATAAGCAACAAAGGTCAATTTATTTAGTGAGATGTTCTGGGAGAAAAATAGAATAACTTTTTAGCAGTTCTGAGATGTAAAATATCCTGTAAAAGTTTTCCCTCCTCTCTGTTTCTGATATATCTCTTATATTGTTGGTTTGGGGTACAGTCAAAATGTCTAGGCTCACTTGCTGGGAGAAAGGCTCTGTCAAGTGGGGGCGTATGAATCATGTCTCAGAAATTATGGCTACTTCTCACTTTCTTAGTACTTGATGGAAAGGTCATGAAGAAGGGGGAAGTGGGGTGCATATATTCCTAATAGTCAATAAAACATGAGCAGTATTTGGAAAAAAAGAAGAGGAAATTGGTTAGTCCTTTAAAAATGCACAGAGGAAAAGGATAGGAAGGTCAAGTCCCTTGGAAGCTTTGTGTGGAAATTTCATCTGATTATCTTCAGCACACACAGTAATGATGACAATGATGATGATGGTGGTGTACTGAGCTCACACAGCAGCCTTTCATCTGTAGCCTCAAAGTGCAACACAACCACTAATTAATTCTGAGAGAGGGAGGCAAGTATCATTATCTCTAAATTACAGGCCAGGAATCTAGGCAGGAGGCAATTAAGCCCTTTTCCCAAGGCCATCTAGAAGTGAATACCAGAAATGAAGAGTCCTTGCCTTCTTAGTTTACTGGAAACCCTAAAGGTCACTACACAAGAGCTTTCTTTTATTCCACAGAGCTAGCTCCTAGGTGTATCTGACCTTTCCAGTTATAGAGTTTGGTGAGGGTTGAGAAGAAACCTGGTAGAAACTCCCTACCACAGAATGACTTTGGGGGATGCCATGTCTCTACCTAACCATGGAAGCAGAAGTATGGAAGGTGTACATGAAACACTATTATCAACTTGACGACAAGAACTATAACTCATACTTTGGTACATCCTATAATACCCAGCATAGAGCCCAGCTGTAGACCATCACAATTTTGGTTACTTCTTGATACTGCTGTTCTTTGGCAAGGTGAAGAGATTGTTCCTTTTTGTAGACATTCAGTTCAGTTAGTATAATTCTCCCAATCCTTAGAAAAATGTAGGGAGTGTGGCAGAGACAATATCTGACCACCAAAGATTTGTGTTCCCCTCCCACCTAGAGTTGTTTTTAGGAAGTGGCTGACCAATTGAGAACAATGTTTCTTAGCAGATTTGCACCTGGGTGACTGGTTCTGTCTAATGAAATGTGAGAGGAATGGTATGTATCATTTCCAGGCTTCAGTGGTTAAGTATTTTAGTATCTTTCTACGTCTTGTAGCCACTGTGGGGCTATATATTGAAGGTAGGGTAAGTGAGAAGTCAACTACAGACTTCTGGTCAAGATGGAGACATAGGTAGACACACTCTGTCTCCTCACACAACCAAAAGAAGAACAACAAATTTAAAAATAAAACCCAACCAGAACTGCTAGAAAATCAAACTGTATGGAAGTCCAACAACCAAGGAGTTAAATAACAAACATTCATCCAGACCAGTAGGAGGCGTAGAGATGGGCAGCCAGGGTGGAGAGGACTCATGGCAAGGCAGCAACTGGAGGAGCAGGTGAAGTGGCAGTTGGCAAAGCAGGCGGTCCCGCATTTGTGTGCAAATAAACCAGGAGGAACAACTGGGGAGTGAGACAGACTGCGCAACCCAGGGTCCCAGCATGGGAAAATAAAGCCTCAAAACCCCTGACTGAAAAAACCTGTGAGGGTTGTGGCATCAGGAGAAACTTACAGCCTCACAGAAGAGTTCCTTGGAGAGACCCACATGGTCCTAGAACATACACAAATCCACCCACCTTGGAATCAGCACCAGAAGGACCCAATTTGCTCGTGGGTAACCCTGGAACTGACTGAAAGCCAACAGAGAGCAGAGCAAGCAGCACTGTTTCCTCTCGGACCCCTCCCTGTCTAAACAGTGTCACAACACAGCGACTTGGGTTGCCCTGCCCTAGTGAACACCTTAGGATCCACCCCTTACTACATAACAAGCATGCAGAGACCAAAAAAAAAAAAAAAAAAAAAAAAAAAAAAAAAAAAAAAAAAAAAAAAAAAAAAAAAAAAAAAAAAAAAAAAAAAAAAAAAAAAAAAAAAAAAAAAAAAAAAAAAAAAAAAAAAAAAAAAAAAAAAAAAAAAAAAAAAAAAAAAGGCCCAAATGAAAGAACAGATCAAAGCTCCAGAAAAAATACAACTAAGTGATGAAGAGATAGCCCACCTATCAGATGCACAGTTCAAAACACTGGTAGTCAGGAAGCTCATAGAAATGGTTGAGTATGGTCACAAACTAGAGGAAAAAATGAAGGCTATGAAAAGTGAAATAAAGGAAAATGTACAAGGAACCAACAATGATGGGAAGGCAACCAGTATTCAAATAAATGGTTTGGAACAGAAGGAAGAAAGAAACATTCAACCAGAACAGAATGAAGAAATAAAAATTCAAAAATGTGAGGAGAGGCTTAGGAACCCCCAGGACATCTTTAAATATTCCAACATCCAAATCATAGCAGAGCCAGAAGGAGAAGAGGAAGAGCAAGAAATTAAAAACTTCTTTGAACAAATGATGAATGAGAACTTTCCCAATCTTGCCAAGAAAATAGACTTCCAGGAAGTCCAGGAAGCTCAGAGAGTCCCAAGGAAGTCGGACCCAAGGATGCACACAAAAAAGCACATCATAATTACATTATTCATGATTAAAGATAAGGAGAGAATCTTAAAAGCAGCGAGAGAAAAAGAGACAGTTACCTACAAAGGAGTTCCCATAAGACTATCAGCTGATTTCTCAAAAGAAACCTTATGGGCAAGAAAGGGCTGAAAAGATGTATTCGAAGTCATGAAAGGCAGGGACCTACATCCAAGATTACTCTATCCAGGAAAGCTATCATTTAGAATGGAAGGGCAGATATAGTGCTTCCCAGACAAAGTCAAGTTAAAGGAGTTCATCATCACCGAGCACTTATTATATGAAATGTTAAAGGAACTTATGTACAAAAAAGAAGATGATCAAAACTATGAACAGTAAAATTACAACAAACTCACAAGTATTAACAACCGAATCTAAAAAAATAAAAAATGAACTAAGCATACAACTAGAACAAGAACAAAATCACAGAAATGGAGATTGCGTGGAGGGTTATCACTGGGGGATTGGGAGGGGAATAAAGGGGAAAAGGTACAGGGAACAAGTGGCATAAATGGTAGGTAGAAAATAGACAGGGGGAGGTTAAGAATAGTATAGGAAATATAGAAGCCAAGGAACTTATATGTCTGACCCATGGACATGAACTAAAGGCTAGGAATGCGGGTGGGAAGGGGTGTGCAGGGGGGAGGAAATAAAATTGGGGAAATAGGACAACCGTAATAGCATAATCAATAACATATATTTTTAAAACAAGGAAAAGAAAAGAAATTTAAAAAAAGAAGTCAACCTGCCATATGGTGTTCATATTTTGGAGCCATTTTTGACTGTAGTTAGCCTACTCTGACAAATACAGAGAACCTCTAGAATACACACAAGGTAATAAACAACAGCTTAGAGATGAAAGCAATTAGAGTAAAAAGAAAGCAAGGGTAAGAAAATACAATGGACTCAAGGGCAGAGTACATACAGAATATGCACTCTATAGGTACTGTACATATTGTTGGAAGTGAGCAGTATATTTGGCTTTTAATTTTCTAGCATTCAACTCAAAGACTGGAATTCTAAGATTAATGATGCCCAAAAGAGAAAAACATGCTAATACTCAGAAGAAATATACACTGTTTTCTGCTTCTTCAAACTGAGATACATTTCTTCTAACAGGCCTGAGAAAAGGGTGCTGTCAATCTGCTTTGGATCACATCCTCAACAGTGTCTATACAGTAGCTATCATAGAAACGTTCCTATAGCTCACATAACTTCTATCGATGCAAAAAGTAGCCATATGTGAAAAGGTAGTTCAGAAATAGCACTTTTAAGAGAAGCCAAGGTAATATAGTGCACAAAGGCAGTTCTCCAATGGTCTGGCTTAATCTGCAATCAAAGGCCTTAAAAGGGTGGCTTCCTTGCTCTGGCACAGGCTCTGGGCTTACTGTTTAAGAAGCAAGGCCATGTACTTCTGGATGAGCCATACAATAGAAGGCCAACCATGTTCTTGCATACCATGTTGCAAGAACACAGCCTGTTTCACTGGATAGATGACCTGTCAGGAGGTGGCCCAAACCTGACTTGCTGAACGTAAAGTGAGGAAGGTCTCCTCCCTGACCTGTTTGTTTGAATGGATGCTTCTGGTGTGAATGTTCATTCAATTTCTACATCTCAAAAGTGGTGATGGAAAAGAAATCAAGGCCACACCTACTGAGATCATCCTTGGTTTCCTAAGGTCCACAGGTGTGGATGAAAAATCTGGCCAGGAAGCCAGCCTACCAAAGTTGGGCACTGAGCCATGCTGTCAGGAAGGAGAAATGCTCCTCAGTGTTATTCTGACCAACATTTAAATCCTCAGGGTTTATGCAGCAAAGAACTGCTTCATACACCAGCCCTGACAAAGGTCTTCACAATGAGGTAGATTACATCTTCCAATTCCTAATACTTCCTAAGCTAGCTTCTTAATCCCCAGAAAGATAACACATCTCCCTCTGAAAAAAGTAACTGTTCTTGGGGAAGTGGTATGCCGTGGGGAATGGCTTCACTTTTCTCCCAGGGAGCATGTTCTCCACTTGCTTAATGAGAAAGAGAGGTGGACACACGTCAAACATCTCAAAGCTATATTAGCTCTTGTCCTTTCCTCTTCCCTTTCCCTCCCTCCCTTTAAGACGCAGATGGAAATGATATATTAATTATAACCATGGATATTGTATTTACAGTGACATTTATTTACAAGGGCTGATATCAATAGGATGCAATACCATTTTCTTTTTGAAGCTTTTCATGGACTCTCTTTTATTATATATGTATATTATATATATAATACATATGTGTGTGTGTGTGTGTATATATATATATATATATATATATATATATATATGTATTATACAGGGGTGGGCAAAAATAGGTTATCAGCCATCATTACCTGAAAGATAAATCATAAGTAAGGGTGCAAACTAATAGCAATAATAAGAATAAGAAAAATAATACAAATAAATAATATAATAATTAGTAAATTATAATACAAGAATAAACTCTGTATTCCATGTATTCACAATTGTAAACTTACTTTTGCCCACCCTTGTATGAGGAGTATGTGATTATTCCTGGCCTTTGGTGAATTCAATCACTTTATTATTGTTTTTGTTTTTATAAGAAAGACCCTTTCCTGCCTTCTACTTCTGAAAATATTGTAAGACATACATTAACTTTTCTAAATATGATATAATTAAGTTGGTTGTATTTTAAGAATGTGGGTGAATTTCAAACCGTCTTTGAGATTGTAAGGCAAACTACAGGATGTCTGAAAAACACAAAGTAACAATCAAAACACTAAGCTAAAGCTCTGTGTCTTTGACCCTTCTGAGACCTTTAATTCCTCTGACGAGGGGGTATGTGGGCGTTACATTTTCTTTTTCAGTTAATGTTTCATCCCCACAGCTTCAGAACCATTTTCATACCCAAAGGTCACCAAACCTACTTGGTTCTGACTCATGAGGTAGTGCCTGGAAGGTGAGCTCCTGGCCTCCTGCAGGCACTGCCCCTCCTAGGGACACGTTATCCTGGGAATTCTTTGGCTGCTGCTGAGGCTTAAGGATGCAGGTTTTAACCAGCAAAACTCCCTCCTGAGAGCCTTACATGTCATCTTTCTGATATTTCTGGGGATAATCCTCTGCTTATTGATAGTGAAGAGAAGCAAGTAAGAATTTCATTGAACATGAATGATAGCCCTCTACCCTGTCCTTCCTCTCACCCTCCTGATACAGAACACTTAGGCAGTGCCTCCATTTTAAGGTGGGCTAGGACTGTTTTCTTATTAACAGTAAACTGGAAGCAACTTTCTGGTAAATTTCTAGTTCACAAGTTGCAGGGAAAATGCCATCTCCCAAAGGCTCTATTTCCTAATACCATCACCACGAGTGTTAGAATTTCAATATATGAATTTGAGGGGGGTAGGGACATAAATATCCAGTCCATTGCACTTTGGTATAAGGATCCTGGTGTTATAATCTGGAAATAGGAAGTTAATGGTGTCATCTGTAACAAGCCAGTGCCTGAATAGCCAGCTTGCCAGTGGGTCAGATAATACCTAGTCTAAAAATAGCTAGCCTACATCCTTGAGAAAGTGAAGAAAGAGAAACAGCTAAAGCCATGATATCATGCAGTATGTACACTGGTCTTCTGTAGACTCAACCACAGAGTGAATGTGTTTTTAATAATTTAGTCAACAAGCCTGGCCCTCTGTGTTCATTTCTCAGTATGCCTTTTTCTTCGTGGAAGGGCCCACACTGGTAAGCTCAGTGAGAACTGCCAGCTGTTTTGTTTGCTTGCGGAAATGTGTTAGTGTCATATTTGCCATTAATTGTTTGCTTAAAATTTTATACACATTTATAATATGCATATCTAATATGATATTCATTTTATATATATACATATACACACACATATGCGCATGTATACATACTTTGTGAGATGTTCCCAATTTTAGGAAAAAACAAGAGGACTGGTAGTTGAAAGTAATCTATGGTTTTTATCGTTATATATTTGAAACTTTCAATCCCTTGAAAATATCATGTCCCTTGTCACTGACAGTCTGTTGTGATTGTGCCATGGTGATGAAGAGAAGCTGGAATAAGGACTAATTGCAGGCTCTGGTGTTCCCTTCACACCTGCCTAGAGGGCTCAGCAACAGCTGCAGAACAGCCATCTGGAAACTGCCTCCCAACCTCCAGCACACACACCTGTCCCTGTTGCTGAAATTCCTTCTACTGGGAGTATGACCATGTATTTCAATTCCAATTAAACAACAGTTCAAAGGCCCACATATTAATCCAACACCCACAGGTCAAAACTTGCCTGAAGGCAGTTTTTATATTCAGAAAGAGAAGTGTTGGAAAAAAGAATTGGTACCTGCAGAGTGTAAACTCGTTACTTCATGCTTTTTCTTTCAATCTGATCTCCCTTCCTTGCCTTATCTTTAAAAGAAGACTTTAATTTCTGACAAAGCAATGTTTAATATTAACTATGGACTATTTGTATATGTGCCCTACCTATGCTTTAAGTTTAAATTTTTGGTCATTTATTTAAGGTCTGGCAATAATTAACTCACTATAAGGAAATCACATGATTTTCTTGGTGAAAAGGCATCAGAAAATAATTTCCTGGAGTCACTGAGAACTGTAAACAGCTGTAGTCACATTCAGGCCATTTTGTGTCAGCCAGTGCCAAAGTCCTTTTTAATCATAGATGGCAACTGCCCTTTCTGACGACTGTTGGACCCAAGCCATCTGAGTGGGGTAGGGTTTCAGGAACAAGGGAGCCTTGCCCCAGTGTGGAATTATACTGTGTGCTTAACCCAAAGCTTCCCCAGCGCTGGAAGTAGTGTAACTGTTCTTCCATCAAACACTTTTTGAGCACCCACTTGATGCTGGGCACTGTTAAATTCTAGAAATAAATTGGTTAAACACAGAAAAACAAAATATAATACTGTTTTGGCTGTGGAAAAATGTACCTGACACAGAGGTCTTCAATATTTCTGTTCTGGTCAAACAGCTATTCTCCCCTAAAGCCACAAACTCTGAAGCTCATTAGTATTCTATTTTAAATTGTTTGAAGGCAAAGAGGAAAGTTAGTTTTCAAAAAACTGTTAGAAAAAAAAAATTCTTTTTACCTCATAACATTTTACCAATGCTGCCCTCTGCAGAGCAAAATTAGAATCTCCATTCAGCAGTTCATACAAACTTCCCAACATTAGTTTGGAGACACATTGAAGGTCCAGGGGTCTTCAGACTTCTCTAATAACCTCCCTAAAATAATATCAAACAACTATGTGACTGCTTACACATTTTTAAATTGACATATAAATTTGTGTCATCAATTTAACAGTGTGAAGAATGAATTTTCTACATATTTTCTGTGCTTTAAATAGTTGCAGATTGTGCTCAATTTATGAAAAATGCCCTCTACATCAGCTGGTGGGCAAACCCAGCTTTCATTGCCAAACCAATCAATCAAATTAGAATTGCGTTCTGATAGAAAAGTCTTCTTTCCTGTTTCCATTCAATGAAACTATTTGTTGGTGGCCACCATTACACTCTTGCCCATTGGAGCAAGCACAGGTGACAATGACACAGCCCCGTTGGACTTCTTTCCAGAAAGTTCCTGTTGCTTTGCTTTCCTGGGACTTTTCTCTCTTACACTTTAATTTTCTTATTGTGTTGTTGTTTGGTACATGTTACACATTGGGAATGTATATTTAGTAAGATGCCAGATGGTAAGAGCTGTTCTTCTTCTGTCAGCTGAGAGAGGGGAGATTGTGAAAGAGAAGGTATAAGCAAGAGATGAGAGGCAACCCATTGATTGAGCAACCACAGGCTGACCTAATTCACCGGAGGAACACAGACACCTGAGAGCCACATTCTAACCACAGCCAGGGTCCAAGAAGTCATTTATGTTCAGGTGACTCTTCTTATCCCTCTGTTCTTGCTCTGGCCTTTGACAATGGCTTTCCTTTAGGGTCCACTAGAGTGCAGGATTGTGATGTGCCTGTCATGTTTTTTAAAGGTTAGGATTCTGGAACATAACTCTTCTTTCTCTGTCTTTCAAGACCTTGAAGATAACTTTTGGTTCCTAAGAGCTACTTAGCAAAAGGTAAATGTCACTTTATTGCACTTCCTCGCTCATATTGACAAGTCAAGAGGATTCCCATCTGGTCAGTAGTTGGACATAGTGTCCAGGATGGATATATATAATGAGGCCAGAGGGCCAGGGTGAGATGGAGAATGTGAATATGATTTACTGTCTGCTGTGCAGCACCATGAATGCCAGACTAAGACGTTCTAGGTCCTGTGGCACCTGACTCAAGTACCTTTCTAGGTTCAACTCCTGCTGTATCCTGCACCCTACTGGTGGGAATATAATGCGCCTCCCACAGGTCCTATGTTTGTTCCTTCTCTCTGGCTTGTTTTGACCCTCATCTTGGTCTGTCAAAAACCTAATGCATTCAGGCCTAAAATTCTCTTCCCTAATTATTCTCCAGTACAAGCCTCTCTCATTCTCATTAATCATATAGCATTCTGTATTTTTTAGGGCATATATTGTATTTGCCCTGGCCTGTAATTACTTTTTTTATTCTTGTTTATTCTATTACAGTTGTCCCAATTTTTTCCCCTTGCCATGCTTTGTCGAGCCAACCTCCTGCTGCCACAGTCAATCCCCACACTGCTGTCCATGACCATGGGTCATTCATATACGGTCTTAGACTATTCTCTTCTCCTACTTTCCACCATTCTCCCCCATCTCCCTTTTCCTCTAGGAGCTGTCAGACTGTTCCCTCTTTCCATGTATCTGGTTCTATTTTGCCCCTTAGTTTATTTTGTTCAATAGATTCCTCTTATAAGTGAAATCATATGGTATTTGTCTTTCACTGCCTGGCTTATTTCACTTAGCATAATAGTCTCCAGTGGCATCATGCTTTCACAAAGGATAGGGATTCCTTCCTCTTTGTTTCTGCTGCATAGTATTCCATTGTGTGAATGTATCAGTTTTCCATTCATCTATTTATGGGCACTTAGGCTGTTGCCATCACTTGGCTATTGAATATAGTGCTGCTATGAACACTGGGGTGCATAGGTTTTTTAAATTGGTGTTTTGGGATTCTAACAGAATATTCCAAGCAGTGGAATTGCTGCATCAAAACACAGTTCTATTTTTAATTTTTTGAGGAAATTCCATACTGTTTTCCACAGTGGCTGCACCAGTCTGCATTCCCACCAACAGTGCACTACGGTTTCCTTTTCACCACATCCTCACCAGCACTTGTTGTTTGTTGATTTATTGATAATAGCCATTCTGTGAGGTTTGAGGTGATACATCACTGTGGTTTTGATTTGCATTTCTCTGATAGCTAGTGATGCTGAGCATCTTTTTTTATACCTATGAACCATCTGTATGTCCTCCTTGGAGAAGTGTATATTCAGGTCCTTGGCCCATTTTTTTTTATTAAACAGATCTTTTATTGTGATTTCTTTACCAAGAAGTTACTAATGAAGTTATTTTCTTTTTTTTGAATTTGCTATTCAATTACAGTTGCCCCACGTTTTTCCCCATTGTTCTCCCCTGCCTTGCCCATCCCCTCCCCACTCCCACAGTCAATCCTCACCCCATTGTCCATGCTCGTGAGTCCTCTGTACATGTTCCTGAATGACCCCTCCCCTCTTCTCCCCTGTTATCTCCCTCCCTCCTCCCTCTGGTCACTGTCAGTTTGTTCTTTATTTCCAAGTCTCTGGCTCTATTTTGCTTGTTTGTTTGTTTTGTTGATTAGGTTCCACTTTAGGTGAGGTCACATAGTATTTGTCTTTCATTGCCTGACTTATTTCACTTAGCGTAATACTCTCCAGTCCCACTCATGCTGTCATGAAAAATAGAAGTTCCTTCTTTCTTTCTGCTGTAGTATTCCATTGCATAAATGTAGCACAGTTTTTTGATAAGCTCATTTACTGATGGGCACTTAAGCTGTTTCTAGCACTTGACTATTGTAAATAACACTGCTATGAATATTGGGGTGCATAGGTTTCTTTGGATTGGTGATTCAGGATTGTTAGGGTATAATCTCAGCAGTGAAATCACTGGATCAAAAGGAAATTCCATTTTCAGTTTTTTTGAGAAAATTCTATACTGTTTTCTACAGTGGCTGCACCAGACTGCTTTTCCACCAACAGTGTTCTAAGGTTCACTTTTCTCCACATCCTTGCCAGCACTTGTTAGTTGTTGATTTATTAATGATGGCCATTCTGACAGGTGTGAAGTGGTATTTTATTGTGGTTTTAATTTTCATCTCTCTAATGGCTAATGATACTGAGCATCTTTTCGTATGTCTCTGTCTTCCTTGGAGAAGGGTCTGTTCAAGTCCTTTGCCCATTTTTTAATTGGATTGTTTGTCTTGGTGTGGAGGCATGTGAGTTGTTTATATATTTTGGATATTGAACCTTTGTCTGATGTATCTTTGGCAAATATGTTCTCCCATACAGTTGGTTCCTTTTTCATTTTGATGCTGGTTTCTTTAACTGTGGGGAAGATTTTTAATTTGATGTAGTTCTTGTTAGCGATTTTCAAACCTTGCTTAAACACCCAGCTGTCTGACTGAAGCATGCAGAACCCAGCTCTTTCTTCTGGCCGGCTATGGACACGCTTAAACTGTAGTGTGCAGAACCCGGCTCTCCCGGCCGGCTATGGACACACATAAAAACCTAATGAATGGCTTGTTAAATCCACGAGAAATAATTATACATAGAAACAATTTTCTATAGGGAAGTCCAGAAACAGAGTGGCCACGCTCCAAGTTGGTGACCCGCTCCAGGCTGACCCCCTTAGGGGTGAGAGCCCCTTCCTTTGTCCCAGTGGGTTTTTATTGAGAAGGTAGACACAGTTTGTGGATTCACAGTCTGGCAGAAGGGATCGAAGGGAACACATATCTTACAAGGATGCTAACAGAGTTTCTGTTGTGATTCCGGGCAGAGATTGGAGTTTTATCATATGAAAGGACTACAGGTTTCAAAGGTTTCCTGACTGTGCCTTTAAATTCCAAGTTAATAACATCCTCCAGCAAACAGATCTCACAGGATCTTGCATATTCTTTGCCCCAGGCCTGATTACCCCAGGGGTCCACCATCTCTGGTCTGAGCTGCCCCATTAGGCTGTTTGCTAAGCCCTGAGAAGGGCTGGAGACAGAGGCAGCAAGGAGACTTGGATTTCTCACATCTGAGTACAAAGACTCAGGCTAAGAGGGGAGAGGGGTAGATGCCGATCACCCCTTCCTTTCCACAGTCCCTTTATTTATTTCCACAGTCTCATGAGTCTTATTCACAGGCCTTTATGAGGTCAGCCCCTGTCTTAGGTTGATCCTTCATTAAGGAGTCTTACCCGTCATTGGTAACTGATCTAGCATTTAAAGGCCAGGCACAGAACAGGCAGCGTTCATGCCAGGGGAATAAGTTTTGTCTCCTTAGTGGCTCCTGATCTGGAGGTCTCTCACTCAGCCTAAGTCACAGGGGGTCACAGCTTCCTGAGACCAGGCAGGGCGGCCCTCAACAAGTTCCATTTGCTCATTTTTTCTTTTATTTCTCTTACCCTAGAAGATATATCAGCAAAAACTTTGCTGTGTGGGTTATCTGAAAATTTACTGCCTATGTTTTCCACTAGACTTTTATGGTATCATGAATTATATTTATGCCTTTTGTCCATTTTGAGTTTATTCTGTTATGTGGTATAAGTTGGTAGTCTAGTTTCTTTTTTTTTTTTTTGTGCTTACCAGTCCAATTCTCCCAACACCATTTATTGATGAGGCTATTTTTACTCCATTTTATGCTCCTGGTCCCTTTGTCAAATACTAATTGGCCATAAAGACATGGGTTTGTGGGTTCTCTATTCTGTTCCATTGATCTTATGCCAGTACCAGACCATACAGTTTGGTATCAGATATTGTGATACCTCCAACTTTGTTCTTCTTTCTCAAGATTGATGTGGCTATTCAAGGTCTTTTTTTGGTACCATATGCATTTTGAAATATTTGTCCTAGGTCTGTGTAATATACCCTTGGTATTTTAATAAGAATCGCATTGAATCTATAGATTGCTTTTGGTAATATGGACATTTTAATGATGCTAATTCTTCCAATCCACGAATAGGATATATGCTTCCATTTATTTGTATTTTCCTCAATTTCTTTCTTAAGTGTTATATAGTTTTCTGAGTTCATGCCTTTTACCTCCTTGGTTAAATTTATTCCTAAGTACTTTATTTTGTTTTTCTTGTTATAGTAAATAGAATTTTTTCTTAGTTTCTTTTTTTGATGATTCATTGTTTGTGTACAAAAATGTCATCAATTTCTGAGTATTGACTTTGTATCCTGCTACTTTTTTGAATTCATTTTTTAGGTCAAATAATTTTCCTGTGGAGTTTACAGGTCTTTGTATGTAGTCTATCATGTAGTCTGCAAACAATGATAGTTTTACTTCAGCTTTGCCAGTTTGGATACTTTTATTTCTTCTTGTCTGATCACTGTGGCTAGAACTTCCAGTACTATGTTGAATAAGAGATGTGAAAGTGGACATCCCTGTCTTGTTCCCAATCTTAAGGGTAATGGTATAATTTTTGCCCACTGAGTATGATGTTACAGTGAGTTTGTCATATATGGCCTTTACTATATCCAGGCATGTTACCTCTAATCCCACTTTACTGAGAGTTTTTATCATAAATGGGTGCTGATTTTATCAAATGTTTTTACTGCATCTATTGCAATGATCATGTGGTTTTTGCTTTTCATTTTGTTTATGTGATACATCACATTTATGGATTCATGAATATTGTACCATTCTTGCATCCCTGAAATAAATCTTGGTCATGGTGTATGATAACTTTAATGTATTGTTAGATTTGGTTTGCCAGTATTTTCTTAAGAATTTTAGCATCTACATTCATCAGAGATATTAGCTTGTAATTTTGTTTCTTTGTTGTGTTGTTACCTGGTTTTGGGATTAGGATGATGTTGGCATCATAGAAAGAGCTTGGGAGTGTTCCCTCTTTTTGAAATTTTTGGAATAGTTTGAGAGGGAGAGTTGTTAGTTCTTCTTTGGATGATTAGTAAAATTCATCTGTGAAGCCATCTGGTTCATGGCTTTGTGTGTCAGCAGGTTTTTTTTTTTTATTATTACAGCTTCACTTTTGCTAGTTGTTATCAGTCTATTCAAGTTTTCTGCTTCATCCTGATTCAGTTTTAGAAGATTGTATGTTTCCAAAAGTTTATCCGTTTTGCCCACATTGTCCAATTTCTTGGCATATAGTTATTCAGAGTAATTTCTTACAATCTTTTGTGTGCCTGTATCACAGACAGGAGGAGACCATATACTACTAAATAGTATATATATATATATACTACATACTTCTCCTCTGTATACTAGAGGAAAAGTATCAGTTCTTACTTTTCCTCTTTCATTTCTCATTTTATTTATTTGGGTCCTCTATCTTTTTTTCTTGGGATAGAGTAGTCTAAGTAGTCTTCTTTAGGTAGTCTCAAATTACTACAAACTTTCCTTTCAGGTCTGCCTTCACAGTGTTCCATTGGTTTTGGACTGTTGTATGTTCATTTGCATTTGTTTCCAGATACTTTTTGGTTTCTTCCTTGATCTCATTGTTAATCCATTCATTATTTAATAACATGTTATTCAGCCTCCATGTATTTGAATGTTTTTGAGGTTTTTTTCTTTGAGGTTGGTCTCTAGTTTTAAGCCATTGTGATCCAAGAAGATGCTTGGTATGATTGAGATTTTCTTGAATTTATAAAGGCTTGTTTTGGTCCCACCATGTAGTCTATCTTTGAGAATGATCCATGTGTGTTTGAGAAGAATGTGTATTTTGCTTCTTTGGGTGAAGTGTTCTACAAATATCAATTAAGTCCATTTGATCTTGAGTGTCCTTCAATGTCACAATATTCTTGTTGATTCTTTGTTTGGAAGACCTATCCATTTTTGACAATAGGGCATTAAAATCCCCTACAATGATTGTATTGTTGTCTATTTCTTTCTTAAAATCCTCCAGTATTTTCTTTATATATTAGGTGCACTTATATTAGGTGATATATGTTTACAAGAGTTATATCCTCTTGTTGAACTATTCTCTTTAGTATTACTTAAGTATTATATAATGATCTTCTTTGTCTCTTGTTATGCCTTTCATTTTGAAGTTTATTTTGTCTAAGTATCACTACCCTTGCTTTCCTTCATGTCATTTGCATAGAATAATTTTTTCCATTCCTTCATTTTTAGCTTGTATACATATTTTATTTTAGTGTGTGTCTCTCATAGACAGCAAATATGTGGGTCCTGTTTTGTTATCCGTGAAGCTACCCTATGTGTTTTGATTCAAGCACTTAATGCATTTACATTTAAGGTTATTATTGATACATACTTATTCATTGCCATTTTTCCTTTGTACCGATGCTCTCTCTCTCCTTTATATAGCAGTCCTTTTAGCATTTGTTGCAGTGCTGGCATGGTGGAGACATACTCTTTTAGCCTTCTTTTACCCAGAAGCTCCTTATTTCACCTTCCCTTTTAAGTGAGAACTTTGCCAGATATGGTAGTCTTGGTTGTGGGTCATTGTTTTTCATTACTCAGAATATTTTGTGCTAATCCCTTCTGGCTTGCAGTGTTTCTATTGAAAAATCAGTTGACAGTTTTATTGGAGTGCCATTGTATATTACTTGCTGTTTTTCCCTTGCTGCCTTTGACATTGTAAGTTTTTAGAATCTTTAGAGTGCCATCCAAATGCACCAATTCTCAGTGCTGGCTTTGTGTCCCCCACAGACCTACTGACCATGTCTTTTGTGTTTTCATGGAAAATGCTGATGTACGGCTGATCAGGATAGAGCCAAGGGCTGATGGGTGTTAAGTTTAACAATGACAAGAACCACGGTCTAGGGGCCTTCCAAGACTGTGTGCTTTCACATTACTTTGTCTCAACTTCCCAAGCACAAACTGAGACCTGCACTTTCCAAAGGGTGAAGCAAATGGAATGAAAACACTGGAAGAGAAACTATTTGGAAGGCTCCATGTTGTGGTGCACAGGCATTATTATAGCTTGCTGACAAAACATGGGAAGGATTTCCTGAAAAGCATCACTCTCTTCATCTGCACAATGAATCCCACATTTTCATATGAATCAAATAAAATTCAGACTGGCCCTTTCTTTCTCTTCACCATTATGAATCAAATAATTGTAACACAACATCTATTTGATTAATGGCGCAGAAAATAAGTTTTTAATGGCACCAAGAGAACACTTTTTGAATACTTTCTCCCAAGCATAAATAAAAATTCTCTTTTCTTTTGGTCATCATTTGGGATTATCTTCAGGAAATCTTGAATTTAAGGGTGGGCATCAGTAACGGGAATGGGATTGCTAATTAGGGTGGCAAAGTAGCTTGCTCATAATCTTAAAGTATTGATAATAGTATGATGTCCAGCCATTCTGGCCTGCTTTGCTCTCAGCTGGGTCCTAACTCTTCTAAATGTTCAGTGATGCTGCCTTCCCAACTGTACAGACTGGCATTTCCTACTAGGATGTGAGACAGCTAGGACCAAGAGGACCTTTCAAAACATGAACAGGCACAAGTCTTCAATGTGTGTTTAAATAATCCTGACTTGATGAACTCATTTGCTCCCAGAAATACCAGGATGGCACAATATTTGCAAATCAATAAACATAATACATCACATAAACAAAAAAAAGACACAAACCATGTGATTGTATCAACAGATGGTGAAAAAACATTTCAGACAGAATAGCACCCTGGCCTTTTGGTAGGATGTGCTCTCTCTGATCCCTCAATATTTAATTTTGCCCCATTTCAAACCATTCTCTACCTTACCTGAAGCCTGATTGATCTTTTGAAAATGGAAACATGATTCTGTCATTTACTTAAAACTTACAGTGGTTTCTTAAGGCCTTTAGAACCAAGTCCAAACCCCTTAGAGTCTTCCTTCAGGCTCTCCATGATCTGACTGGCTCATTTTTCCTGGCTTACCCCTCCTTCATCACTTTTGTCTAGTCACACTGGAGATCTTCACTGGCTTCATACCCTTTCGTTCCAGCTGAGAGCTGTGTCCCACAGTTCCCTGCCAGAATAGATGGGAGAGTTACTACTTCTTTCAAGCAACTCCCATCTTCCCTGTGCCCTCCTGCTTGCTCCCACATTTACACATTTCATGAAACACCATGAAATGATACCACCTTGCCCACCATCAGAAGTTTAAGGATCTCATTCAGCATGGATTGAGGACTGTGAACAACAAAATAATGATGAAACGTGGTTTAAACCATAGGCATTTCTGTTTCTCTTAAAATAACAAATCCACATGTAGGTGGTTCCAGATTAGAATTGAGCTACTCACTGATGTTAAAGGAAGATTCTTCTTCTTCACTGTTTCCTCATGGTCACAGGATAACTTCCCAGAAGCAGAAGGTGACAATAGCTCCCAGCATAAAAAGAGAAAAGTCTTCTCTTCACT
>PVIA01001597.1:0-266157 GCA_004024845.1 Tonatia bakeri
CACTCTACCTAATATATAGAAACAAACACAGGGAGGCTTCCAAAACAAGGAGACAAAGAAACATGGCCCAAATGAAAGAACAGATCAACATTCCAGAAAAAGAACTAAATGAAACGGAGATAAGCAATCTGTCAGATGCAGAGTTCAAAACACTGGTTATAAGGATGGTCAACGAACTTAGTGCGGACTTCAGCCGCACCAATGTCCTCTTAGAGCAGACTTTCAGAGTAACTACTCCAAAATCAAAGCCTAAGTATTCCTTCCCCATTCTTGAAATTCTGATACTACTATACAACACTAAGATACACAGTACTGAATAATCAAGTGAACATCAAATAATTCTAAAATGGTTAGTTTTATGTTTATTTCCTTTCCTACCCCCACAGAGGTAGAAAATGTAAGCTGGGTGATTTGGGTCTCAGTTCTGACACTGTTGGTGGTTGAAGACTGAATCCACACTCAAAAGGCTGCCAGTACAGGAGTGAGAAAACGGAGGCTTGGGAAGCATGCGGCTCTGTAAACTACTGAAATGTGAACTTGTCCGTCTTTCGTCAGCCGGTCTCCCAGCACCTTGCTGTTGCGTATTTGTTGAACAAACGAAAACCTATAATCAAGCCCCTCGTTAACACTAAATGAGGTACCTGCTCCATCTGTGATGTATTACCACACAGTACACATCAATACTTTTAGACAATGCTAATCCTTGAACCATTATTTGTTGATGGTAAGCACAACCCCACAAGCAGTGATGACATTTCTGAAGACTGCAGTAACAGCTGTGACAGTGGGGAGTGTTTTCATAAACCCCTTTCTCACCAATAGGAAACAAGACGGCAAACAAAGGAAGCAGAGCCACTAACCACTCTGCTCCTGCCCCACTGCAGGAGGGGATAAAAAAACGAGAATTTCACTCTCTCCCTGACAACAGGGATTAGCATTTCTAGGCAGGGGACAAAGCTGGGCTCTGCTCATACATGGCAATATATTTAAGAAGCTGGACAGGAAAATAAAATAGCAGGCAAACAAACAAATAGACCACACCCAAAGAGTGTCCCCAGTCTGCTACTTTGTTAGTGTACACTTCCCCAGCTAGCTCTGGTGCAGAAGAAAGCTGAATGGTGGTGGGAAACTCCTTTTCACCAACCCAATCAAGGCTATGCAAGAAGATGTGGGTCCAGCTGGCCTCCAATCCCACCCCTGAAGTAGCTGTGGGTGATGGCGGGTGGGGGGGGGAGAAAACAATGAACAATGACCTCCCTTTCTAAGGAGTCCCACTGCACCACAGCGCTGCTCCCAGCGAAGGAGTGCACACTACATGTTGGAAGAGACACAGGCCGACCTCATATCACAGCCTCCACGTGGGGTTCCCTCCAATTCAGGGGCCGATCGATGTAAAACTATGTTTCACAATACTTTACCCACCTTACCATGTTAACATAAAAATCACAAGCATCAAATGGTCTTTAAAATTGTTCCTAGAAAGATATGGAAATACTTAATAGTTGAGAGAATCATGAAGTACCTATGAGGAAAAATATGCATTTAAGGTTCTATAGCCATTAGCACATTTACTCTAAAAGGGAAAATACAGGACCTTTAATTGTTCTACATTCTATTACTCAATAGTTTATTTTTAAAAACCAGTCCTCCCCTCTTCCATTTATGATACACTCGCTTCTCAAAGTTTTGTTGCTTGAAGACTCTTTTATCTAACAAAATATGTCACCGAGATCTTATTTTCCCTAAGTATTCTATTTTTCTAATATTTCTAAATAGAGAGGAAAATATAATTTATTCCCATAGCGAAGTAGAAACAGCAAACACGAGATCATCATTTCACATCTAAGTCACTCTTTGGCAGTAAACACTTCAGAGGACTTCACTCTGCTTTTCTGGGCACAGGGATCAAGAGCTCCCGCTGAGCCCTGAAGGGATTTAGCTGGACGCACACCTTTCCGCTCCACAGAGCTACAGCTGTCACCTTTACCTAAGCCTTTGATTTCCTTTCTTCTTTGGACTCATTGTGTCTTAGGAGGCAAAGAACCCATGGGAAGCGCTCAGATTCAGGGTTGCAACCATGGCCTGCCACCTGTCACACCCCACACCCCTGCATCTCCACCCTTAGCCTAGAATTCTGACTTACAAAGTACTCATTTCTATTGCAGCTTCAGTATACAAAATGATAGACTTGTATAAGGGAAATGACTCCTTATTTGTCCTAATTATGTTTTCTTTATGGATGATATATAGACCCGAAGCCTCACTTTGATATTATGAGATGAACTGATTAACAGTTTAAACAATAGATAATGTGGTTTTGTAATGTGGATGCTTAGTCTACATTATGGAAAACTAAATCCTAAGAACCAGTGTTCCTATGTGGAAAAACACTTTGCTTGACTCTCTAAACTATATAAAAATTTACCCCGAGCACATTTAAGAGGACTTGAAGGGGAAAACACAGATGTAAGAAGAGGTGGAAGTCTAAGGGCGTAGGTGGGAGAGTGAGGACTTACCAGTCAGTGTTCATTAGAACTAGGTATTATTTCTGTCGCATTACTATTACTCAAAGTAATCCTCAGGAAAGTTCTACAATAAATCTGAACATTCAGTACTTTAGTTTATGTTAGAGTCACTAGTCTATCAAGAATTTTATTGATTTGTTTCATCATTTGAAACCTTCCAAAACCCTCTCCAGAGTTAGAGCATTCCCTGCTGCTAATAGTGGCACCACTGTCTCATGTAAATAAATAATTTTAAGCTGAAATGAGTAAGCTGTTAAACTTAGAGCTCCAATTTACAAGTGCTTTGTTTCCTTAGAAGCCCAGAGAAAATACTTCTTTGACTTTCTGAAACTGAACATACTTTAACATTGCTTTTGAAAAACGGCACATAACAACAGGGTTAACTCAAACATAATTGCAAATACTAAAAAAGGAAAGGAGGGGGAGAAGGAGCCAAAAATCATTTTCAACCACGAGACTGTAAGTCCTTCAGGATGGAGTTCATCCTTTTTAAGCAGTTGTGAAGGAAGCCTTACAGTAGGCAGATAAAAACCAAACAAGGCCTAGGTCCATTAAAAGACATTTCAGGCCCAACTTCCTTCCCCTCATTGTAAGAGTAGCACAAGAAATAGGTATAGTCCATTGGATTTAAAGGATGCTCAGGATTCAGCGAGGGTCTCAGAACCTAGAGCCTCTACCTGAAGCCTGAGTACAAAGAAATTTAACAGGTTACAGTTACTATTCAAAATCCTTTTGACAATCACCTTTCGGAACCACCGAAATGACCCACACAAAGGGAAGAGGAGAGGCACCCGCTATGTGTTCCACAGGCCTTTCAGAGAACATGAACTTGTTCCTTTGGCCACATACATGGGAATCACAAGAAAGGCAATATTGTAGACCTCAAAGGACTGGGCACCGTTCAAAAAGGAACACCCCACAAATGTTACCAGGGCAAAACTGAAAGAATCTACAATGTCATCTAGCACGTGGTGGGCATTGTAAACACACAAGTTAAGGGCAAGATCCTTGCCAGAGAGTTAGTGCACGTACTAAGCACACTAAGCACTCTAAAAGCCGAGAGAGCTTCCTGAAACGTGTGAAGGAAAACGATCAGAAAAAGAAGGAAGCCCAGGAGAAAAGTACCTGGGTCCAGCTGAAGCCCTGTCTGCTGCGCCCAGAGATGCATGCTGTACGAGAACCAATGGAAAGGAGCTGCTGGAACCCATTCCCTCCGAACTCATGGCATGGTAAGTGTAAAAACATAAAAATAAAAATAAAAAACCTCTTCCCATGAACAAAAATCCTTATGACAATCATTCAGGAGTTGCTATCTATGCAAGGTAACTATAAACTCAAGGTACAAGTGGGAGAATGGGGACTTGGGGACAAACAGCATGCTCTGCACGTAACAGAGAACACTAATGGACTTTGGTGCCCATAAACTACAGGGCAAATTTCAGGTACCAAAAAAAAGGATGATAATGTCTATGTTACTGTGAAACTTGGACTCCTACAGAGATCACATTAGACTCCTTAAGTAGTTTCATCAGCATCATCTATGAGTCAAACTTTATATTTAAATGGCACAACAGGCTCATCAATAATTAGGCCTTGGAACACATCCAGATTAGCAGCATAAAATAAATGCTGGTTACAAAACAACTCTACGGGGCTGGGCTTACACAGCAGAGTATCCAATCAAGGCGGCCTGCGCGACAGGGCAGAGGAAATACTTCAATGCCAGGGCATGACAAAACTTCATGATACAATAAAGCTGTAAGAACATGAACAGAAACAGACTCCTTCTCCACAGCATTTACACACAAAACAACACAAAAACAGCGGGGAGCCACACAATTTAGACTTACAGAGGGGCTCTGCTGCTCATGTAGCTTAACACCCTCACTTTACACATGAAGAAACTAAGTCCCAGAAAAGCTGTCCAATATGACGTAGGCTGGATTCTAGGCTCAATGTCTCCACTCCAACCTCATTAGACCAGCTTTCTCTAAAAAAACATGTGGGGAGAGGCGCAACATTGCCATTCTTATTGTTGGCTGACGCTTCAAAGGATTCAAAGATCTTGGGAATCTTTTTCTTTACTCTCCAGAACTAAGAGCTAAATAAAACTAATGTTCCAACAGATTCCCCAGAAAACCCAAAATTCTCAAAAGTAAATACAGGATGAGGACCTGTACAGAACCACTACAACATTATTGCAGAATAACAGTGATTCATTTTCACATACATTTCCCCCCAAGCACCACAGCTCAGGAGAGAAAGAAGTCTGAAATCCAGATCAGATCACTGGGACTATGCCAGAATCAGAGGAGCCTCAGATACAAAGCAAAGCAAACTTTATCTTTGGTTTGCAATATTCAGGAGAAAGGGGAATTTCCTGTAAGCCTCGGGGAACCTTTCCCAGAAGGTCTCAGGGCTGCTGAGATGAAAGATTCTGTGGGTCGTTACATCCATGAATTCAGTTTCATCATTCTCAAAGGTCATCAGCTATGTTTAGATTTAGTTTTTCCCTTAAACTAAAGGGAAAATGTCATTCAAGGATCAGAATGAAGAAAAGCTGGGAAGAGGGCATGCTGGGAAAGCAGCATCCAACTTAGGTGAATGGTGGACTGTGGAAAGTCCTACCTGCCTTTCTGTAGCATCTGCATCCCAAGGCTGCATGACAGATTCTGTCCAACCTTTTTTTCAGGATTGGTTCCTTCTGCTGAGCATACAGAAGCAATACACAAAATTGTTTCCAAACCCTACAACTTCAGAAGCTTATGACAGTTACTAAAACTATGCTTACTGTCGACATTAAACAAAACTCAGATTTTTATAAAATTTCAGACACTATCAAACCTTTAAATACCCAATCCATATATTAATGACATCACAGACCTAAATGCTTAAGCTTCAATAGGGAAAGTAAGAAACATCAAATTTTAGAACATACAAGTTCATTTGTTTCAATATAAAAAACCCAATGTCATTAGTATTGAAAGTGACTAAACACTTTGTTTCTGGGTAGTAATACAGATTAGTCAAATTACTTTCAAGTGGCCTTGAGATTCATAATTTTAGAAGAACCCCCAAGAACATTCTACCAAATAAACATAAATTAGTTACTGAAATAAAACACATACTGACTGATCCATGTTTATCTGTAAAACTTCAAAAATATCTGCCCTACTTACAGCAAAAGATGGTTGAAAATGAGGCAGTATGTGAAAGTACTTGATAAGCACTTAAAATCATAACATATTGTGTATAAGTCAGTAAGTAGTAGAGTGTACACAAAGAATAGTTAAATATAAGTAATGCTGTAAGTGGGTATGGTAATCGAGTAGGATACAAGGTGTAATTGTCATGGCATCTAATTTTAGTTCAATCATTAAGTACCAGTAACCTCATCATAAGATCATTCACTAAGGCCCACTGAACCCCATTTTCTTATTTGGAAAGTAACAAAACTGGACTAGAGATCTTAAGTCCTTTTTGGCCCTGCTACCTTGATTAGTAATATTTCACACCTAAATTACTGCTATTCTATAAATAAGTAGCATTTCACATAACTGAACATTCTCATTGTGTGCCACCACGTCACAGGTGGGTACCACACCTTTCCCAATTCAGCAGATACAACAGTGAATGCTAAGACCTTTTACAGACCTATGTGCACACCTGTGACACATTCAAAGCACTATTACATTCTCCTTCACAGCGTGGGTCAAAGATCAAATGAGATGAAGACATTTTGTCCCTCATTTATCAGACTAGTGAGCTGAAGCCGAGATTGTCATCTGCCAGCAATGCACAGCTGCAAGAGTAAAAGCTGGAAGGAGAAAGCAGGTCCCATGCTCTTCTCAGTCAGGATGTAACTGAGCGTCTGAAATGGAAACATAACAGAGCCAACCTTCTAATATCCAATCAGCTGTGCTAGAAAAGCAGGCAGCCACTCATTTACGTTTGCTAGACCATTAGGCACTTTCTTTCTGGCTGGCAGGGATGCAGCAATGAACAAAAGAAAAATCCCTGGCCACACTGAGCTTGCACTGTGGTTGGGAAAGATCAACAAGGTAAACGAGTAAAATATAGGGTATATTATAGTGGTCAGTGCTACAGAGAAAAATAAAACATGAAAAGATAGAGAGCAGGTGTTTGGGGATTTGCAATTTTCTTTTAAGCTGGGTGGATGCCACTTAAAGAACTACAACAATAATGCATCTAGAGTAGTTTTCCTAAGCATTTCCCCAAATAGGGAACACTCTGGATACCAGGAAGGCTCAGGCCTACTGATTCCAGTTTGAGATTGATTGCTCAAACCTGCAAACCGCCAGCTCTGAGCTGTCATATTGGTGATCTAAATCCTCTACTAATAAAGATTCCCACCACCACAACCCCACCTTTAAATCCAGAGTGTAAAGTAACTTACAAAGGAGAGAGCCAGAAGTTACCAGAGTATTTGAACTGCTTCTGAGTTAGGGCAGATGTTTCCTAATGTTAAGGTCAAAATGTAGTTGGTATGCTGAGCTCTGCTAGGACAAAGCACTAAGAATGCAGTACACATCATTTTGCTTTTTCTGACCTGTCAATTCTAGTGACATTCTCTACTATCAGCCTATATTTAACCAGCTTACTAGGCAGTTTCTCCAGCTTTTAGAATTTTTTTTTTTTAAGAGCAACCCAGTTTGCGACAAAGTTGCTACAAGAAAAGTTAATAGCCCCCTGATCTGATACACTTGGCTAAGTACCATCTCATCAAGCTTTAACCAGGTTAATTGAGATGACTAATCAGGTTAAGTTTTGTTTCACTGAAGTTTTAAAATGCTCTCCGAGTCACTAAACTCTTCTGGTCCTCCAGTTGTAACTGCATCCTGAGAATTACAGCGAGTCTTTTAAAATTCGGGACAACTTACTTTAACGTGTGTCTATATTGCACAGCCCTTCTTTTAAACGGAGTTCCCACAAGGGAGTGGAAAAGACACATTTGACAAGAACTTCGGCCTTGGGGTCGGATCGCCTATCCCAAGGAGAAGATACAATACAATACGGGTTTCCATCTGCCCACCCCAGTCGGGAGGTTGTTGGCCCGTCCGCGGGAGGAGCGCTACCGGCCCGGACCCCGCCGACTGCGCGTCCATTTGGAGGCGAACAGCCCGCAAACTTCAGCTGAGGGGGCGGCTCTTATCCGGCGCGGCCCTGCCTTGCTCGCCCGTGCGGGTCTGGAGGCAGCCCTGGACGGTGCTTGGGGGCCCCCGGGGTTCTGAGGCCTGGGCAAGCGCCAGGCTGTGGGAATCAGAGGAGAGAGGGCCGAGGGATTTCGGCCCGGGTCCGCGGTCAACTCCAGGGGGGCAAGGGTCATGTGGGCCGGACTCGAGGGTGGGCGAAGCCACAGGAACTGTCCTGGAAGCCCCGCAGGGATGTCGGCCAGGAGGGACCCCAGCGGCTGGGGGTGGTAACAGGAACTCCGGTGCCACGCCCGGCCCGGCCCGCCCCGCCCCCGGGCTCGGAGCAGCGCAGTACCGCCCGACCCCCTCCTCACCTAATGTACGGGCTGGCTGCCGCCAAAATGTTCTTCTGCACGGGGATCTCCTCCCCATCGAGGACCAGGTGCGCGTCGCAGAAGCGGGACTCCTCGCGAAAAGAGCTGAGCGCTCGCAGCAGGCGCGCGGCGTGCTGCGGGTCGGACACCGCGCTACCCTCGGCCATCGCAGCGCCCGCTAGTCACCGGCCGGTCCCGCTCCCGACGCAGCCACGCCGGGCCCCTGGAGCCGTCCGCGTCGGACGCGCGGCCCGCCTGCACAGCCCGCGCGCGCGCGCGCCCGTTCGGCCCAACTATCACTGATCCCTGAACAAGCGGAGCCCCCGAAACGCGCCTGCGCCATCCGCGGCAAGAGGGACTGGTACCTTTAAGGAGCCGCGGCATTACGTCATTTCTGCGCGACGCCTCCCCTCCCGCCGTTGCCGGAAGCGGCTAGTCAGAATCCTCGGTAGTCTGTCAGACCCTCCCGACCCGCCCCTGCGCAGCCGGGGGCTGTCCACAGCTAGAGTGATCGCTGCGGCGTGGGACGTGTGCGGGCCGCCGGTGGCCTCTGGAGCCCCGAGTCTCGGCTGTTCCATTCCCTTGCTGTTTGACCCTGGGTGCGGTGCCCATCCTCCATTTCTCCATCTGCAAAGTGAAGATGATGACTTCTCTGTGTTGTGGACTCACGTGAGATAACGCTTGTAAGCGAGGGCTCTGTAGGTGTAGCTTTCCTTAATTATGAGAGAAAAACCGCTTCCCAGGTAAGGGCAGCGACGCGAGCAAACAGGCTCTGGAAAGAGCGTTTTTTCGGTTGCGACCTGGGGAGGAGATGGAGCAGATGAAGCTGGAGGAGTAAGTGGCAGATTTCAAATTTGTCAAGGCCTCCTTGGCTGTGGTAAGGGGCTGTCTTAATTCCGATAGGTGTTAGGTACCATGGAAGGGCTTTGAGTAGGATTTTTTTTTATAGAGATCACTCAGCCGCTGCATGGAGAAGGGGGTGGGGGTGGGGAGGATGCTAAAAGCAGAGTGATGCTTAAATATTGCAGTACTCGATGGAAGAGAATGGTGGTCTGGAGGGAAGGGTGATGATGGAGGTGAACAGTAGTGGATGGCTTTAAAAGAATAGACACAATTGTGAGCGAGGGGGGTGTACAGGATAATGTTCTGGGTTGAAGAAACTGCATGGATGTTGGTACCTTTGAGCAAAAAAGGAAATGCTGAAGGGCTGGAAGGCAGAGAGGCCAGACGTGCAGTTGTGAGAGGAAGCAACCCTGGGTCAGCTTAGCCTGCAGGGCAAGCCCTGTGCCATCTGAGGTTTCCCGGGAGGATGTTAAGGGCACGTGGGGATGTGGGATGTAGCCACCGTATTGAGTACAAACAGGTACTCAATGAGCGTCTAAAGAAATAGTAGTTTCATGAGGACCAGGGCCCGGAAGAATGTGATCAGCATCCCAGATAAGGCAGGACCGGCTCAGTCTTCCTTCAGCCAAAGTCTCTGATAAGGTCTTAGTCTTCACCCTGAACCCGCCAAGGCTGTGGAGTCACTGGCAGGAATCAGAGTATATAACTCGGGTAGAGTCCCTGGGGGAATAGATGGGAAGAAGGATGTTACCGGTGGAAAGTCCAGGCATTTCTAGTCCCTTCTTCAAAGGCAGCTCAGTATTTATGGGAGAAATGATAAAAAAAGGTTTAGGTTTGGCTTCAAACAAAAGGAAGGGGTGGAGGGAAGGGAATGGAGATACAGGTGAATCGAGAGTGGCTCTGAGTGACTAATCGTTAAAGCCAGGTTGTGGGTACATGGAGATTTGTTGTACTAGTTTCAGTATTTTTGTATATGTTGTAAAGTGTCATAAGAAGTTAAAACACAAGCAGCTCAAGTGTTTCTTCCCCGATACCTGCCCAATATCCCAGGGAGCAGTAGACACTCCTTTCTCCAAGTCGTTGCTGTATTTTGAACATTTCTCTGGGAGTAAACTTACTGTAATGAGTTTATTTATTCATGGCATCTGCTAGCTTGCATATTTTGTTGATCTCCATTCCCAAGGTCCAAGCATAGTGCCCGGTAGTGCTCAGTGAATGGTGGATGGACAGAGGGATTAAACGTGCTGTGGGTGCTCTCCCTCTTTGGAGCACACCTGCGCCTTTCACTTCCCCCTCTTCTTCCCCTAGGTGCAGTCTTCGCCTTCCTGTCTCCTAAGGCCCAAGGGCCCTTCTTTTACTTACGTAACTTGTTTCCCGAGCCTATGCAGACCAGCTGGCCCACTTCTACTACCTCTGTCACTTTCTAAAGAAACTTGATCTTATAATTTAAAAAATAAATTGTGACTACCAGACACTTAATAAATGTTTTCAGCCTGGCTGGTCTGACTCAGTGAATTGGACACTGGCCTGCAAACCAAAAGGTCGCCAGTTCAATTCCCAGTCGGGGCACATGCCTGGGTTGGGGGCCAGGTCCCCAACTGGGGGGGGTGGGAGAGGCAACTGTTTCACTCTCACACAATGATGTTTCCCTCCCTGTCTTGTCTCATTCCCGCCCCCTCTCTCTAAGGGTGAATAAAGAAAATCTTTCTAAAAAAAATAAACTAAGTAAATGTTTTCAGAATTGCAGTCTCTTTTTAGTTTATTTGTGTTTTGTGACCTTTCTCAGCTGGGTTGTTGTTGGGGTCAACAACGACAGAGTTCTCCACACCTTGTAGACATTTGATAAATAATTGATTCATTGCTGGGAATGCTGGTCTACTCTTCACATGTCAGAGGTTTCAAAACAAAACAAAACAAAGAGCTCAAATAACAGAATCACCCTGAAGTAACCAGTTATCCCAGAATGGGAGGTTGCCTCAGCTGAATTAATTGGAGGTAAGTGGGGATTAGTCAGGCAGGCTCTTCCTGGTAGGGGTGAACCCTCTGTGGTGTTTTGACAGGTGGAAGGAATGGCAGGATCCGGGCAGCGGGTTATAAACAAACCAGCGCTGCTCAGGGGGCAGGTAGTTGCTGTCTTGAGAGGGTCACTGATGCAACTGGCAGCTGTTTGGCAGAACCTGCATATGCTTTCAGGACCACCTCACTGTTGGCAGTGGTCCCGATCAGCCCGCCTGCCTGAATAACTCATTCAGCTCAACGTGACCTTCAGGGACCCTCCAGCCACTTTTTCATGGCAGAGTCCCCATGCTGTGCCACGCTCATGCCTTCTGTGCTGCACTGACTTCATTGCACTGTCATTAACGGGTGTAAAAGTTGGTTTGTGAGCTCCTCCAGGGCGCTTAGTAGGTGCCCGTGATGCCTTCACATAGGTAGAGGTAGCTGGGTGGGGCATTGAGCAGGGGAGGTAAGATGTAATACGATGGGGGGAGGTGGGGTCACAGGGGGTTGAAGGTCTCAAGTGGGAGGCGGCTCCTCAGCTAGCTGGTTGCACCAATGGATAAGGGCTCAGTGGTGCCAAATCCAGTGATTTTTCGAGAGATGTAAAATTCAGATTCACATGTTGAATGTCCCAGTTTTTCTGTTTCTTTTTTTCTTTTAATTTTTAAATTTTATTTTATGTACAAAGAGCCATTCTGCAGTAAGGCAGATGTCTTGAATGACCCACTCAGAAGTTCACTTAGTCCAACCTCATGAAGCCTATATCCTTTGGGTACTGACGGAAACTGGTGGCACAGAGAAGGCCGTGCTTCCGGATCAGGCCCTGCCCGAGTGAGCAGATGCCACGCGAGGAGAACCCTGGCCGAATTTTCTCAGATGGCTCCAGTAGAGCTGCTGGTGACCCGTCTTGCTCTCTCTGCTGCAACCCGAATGTCCCAGTTTTCCAACATGAGCCACAACATAAGTCCATTTGAGAAGCGAAGATGCAGCCTAAATCTGGCTTTAATTCATTTCCGAGCTAATCAGAAGCCCATCTTGTTTTATTGAGGAGGGAGTTAACAATGAAAATATGCTAGGTTCTCAATAAAAACTGTTGAGCTGAACTCAGGTGCCCCAAGAAAACTCATCCTGGTGCAACAGGCAAGGAAGAGGGTCCAAATGTGGGAAGAAGACGGGGGCGGAACCTACCCTTCTGTTGGCTGTAGGAGCCACTCCTGATTGGGCAATGGAGTGTTTTGCAGCCTTTCTTGATATTGCTCAAACTGAGCCTGCCTTGGTATTGTTTATGACCGTCAGAATGGTATATTTCGTGCTATTGTCTCTCTACATTCCACAGATACCAGCCATTGTGAAACATATAATCTAAGAGATCCGGTATCTTCCCAGCAGTTTCAGTCTCTGATGACTATAACTGTTCCCTGCTGGCTTAGAGGCTAAATAGGCACCTGGAAGAGGACTTAATGTTGTTTGTTTCTGGTCTGAAGGCTAAGAAAGAATATTCAGGAGATATTAACAGTAGTCATTCATTCAAAAGATATTAAGCACCTACTATGTGGTACATATTTCAGACAGCGATGGTGAAAACGTAGTTACCTCGGTGGTATCATTATAGAGGTTTTTTACTCTGCTTTTCTGATCATGTATCATTTTTTATACTTAACAAAAAATAAAACAATTTCCACTTGCAAAAAGGAAAAAAAAAAACAGATTTGCTTTGCTTTGAAAAGTGATCCTTCAGGGAAGAATCACTTTGGGGCTTGGGTCTTTATCTTTTCATAAATGTTAGGAAGAGGAATGGGAATCCAGTAAAAGAACTAATACAAAAGGAAAAAAATAAATAGTTTGAAAGCTCTTTAGAAATCATCTAATTCAGTGGATTCATTTTATTCAAGAGAAAATTGATGTAAGATGAGCAAACAGCTTGGTCAAGGTCATACATGTGACCTGTCAGGCAGAACAGACCCGCCTAGAGTTTCTGCCTTCCAGCCCTGTGAGCTTTTCTATTACACCAAGTTGACTCTTCGTAAACATCAATTTGGTTGAAGCAGTCTCTTCTGATTCATGTTAAGGCAGTCTTCAAATATTTTATTGTGTAAATCTGTCATTTATCCAAATCTATATATAGCTCCTTTCCGAAAATCTAAGCTCTTCCAAATTGTTGAGTCAGAGAACATCTCAGTATTTATAACTCTTGAGTGTTGCTTCTATATGTTTATATAGTATTCAGAAGTGTCTCAGAAACCAGTGAACTAGTTAAATTGCAATGAAAATAGTGACTGTTTCTTTCTAAATCCACACTACACTCCCCAGCAACCAGCAGAGTGCCTGACACACAGTAAGTGCTCAGTAAGTATTTTCCAAATGATTAAATGTTAATGGGTAGGAGAACTGGGATTTCTCTGTCCAGAAGGGATTACTTATGATACTGTTCTCTGTAAGTCCCCATTGAACTCCAAGCTAGTATGACCAATAGCCTACCTGACATATTCAGTTGAATATCTAATAGATACCTGCAACTTAACATGTCAGAGAGAAACTTCTGCTTTTACCCCTTAAACCTAATCGTTCCACAAATAAATGGCAGCACCAAAGAACAGAAACTTAGGGATGTTCTTGACCTCTGTCTCTCACACCTTTTATCCAATTCCCCAACAAACCCTACAGCTCTTCCTACAGACTGTCTCTTAAATCCAGTCTTGTCTCAGCCTCCATGAGGACCACCCTGGTCCAGACACCAACTAACTCCACCTGGGCTCCTGAATAGGCTCCTAGCTGCTCTCCCTGCTTCTCCTCTTTCCCCCTTATGGGTTGTTGCTCCCCATAGGTTAATCAGATCAAGTTGCTTCCCAGTGTAAAACCCTCCAGTGGCTTCCCACCAAACGGGGGAAAAAATCCAAAGTTCTTACCATGCCTTACAAAGTCCTGTGTGATCTGGCCCTGTGCTTCCTCTATGACCTCACTTCCTAGCACACTCCTCTCCCTCAGGGTACACTAACCAAACTGGCCTTTTTGCTCTTCCTTAAATAGGCCTTGCATATGCCCACCCTGGTTTCTCAGCCTGGAAGATTCTTTCCTCATTCTCATAGCCTGTTCTTTCCTTCTGCTTAGATCGGAGCTCAAATGTCACCTCCTCACAAAGGCCTTCACTTATTCTCCTGTGTAATGGCTCCCTTTAACCTGCTTTATTTTTCTTCACTGCATTTAATCACTACCTAAAATTATACATGTTTATTTGTATATTGTTTGTCTCCTTAGAGTATAACAGAGGTTTCATGAGGTCTGGCAGGAGCTTCCTATTTTATTTATCACTGTATCCTCAGCCTTTAAAGCAATGCACAGAATATAGTATGTACTCAATAAATGCATACTTACAGGCAGGAAGGAAATCTTACTTGATGTTTTCATCCCTTGCTGTCTAACCTGACATTACCATCTTGGTAGAAGATGAATTATCAAGAGTGATTCAAAGGACCTGAAATGAAACTTCCAAACCTTCAAAGGTTACAGTACAACAGCTCTGGGCATTGGTTGCCCCAATAATTTCTTTCAAACTAAGTCCAGTGCAAGACACTTTATTTTCCTTCTTCAAGGTACACCACTTTGCACTTGTACCCTGTAAATTTGGTTTGGGTATTGTATGTTGTTTATATACCCCAAATCATGTAAAAGATACTGAATTTTTGTCCTTCCCCCTAGATTTCTAGCCAATACACTTAGACCTGTTTAAATGTCTGTGAAGTCATGTGAATTTCTTTAATTCATTGGATTTCCTTGCTGCCTCCCCACCCACCCCCAGCCCCCGTCTCTTCCCTCTATCCTTGGAGACTCTGGTTACCTTACTCCACTTCTTTAGCTTCTCCCTCTGAAAAACTGTATCATCACAGTCACTTCTAGAGAGTGGTTGTGGACATTAAAAGAGAGGGTACTAGTGAAGCTCTGACGACAAGGTCTAGCATATAGTAGGCGCTCAATATGTGCTGAGTGTTGTTATGGTTAGTATTGCTATCATCACGACAATCATCATCCCGGTTTTTAATGGCATCCTTGCCCAGCTCAGGAATTATTAGCTTCTAGTTGATTTTCAAGTTAAAAGTCTAGTCTCTTCTCTACAATCAGGGCCCACCCGCTACATCCTCTCCAGGTCTAGGCTGATAACGTCACTTCTTGTTCCGCCCTGACATTAATGCTGGGCTTCAGGTAACCATTTAAATTCCCTACTCTAGCTCTTTAAACATCCCATTCTACTCCTTTTCTTTCTTGTTCCAGCCTTTAATTTTAACATTTAAATTCATCTGATATTTTCTGAAATATGTTAGACCTCTTTGGCCAGTAAGTTTTGCAACTACTTAATACTTAAATATATTTTTTGTCTCTAAAAAATCTCTATTGAGATACATAGTAAAGTGTGCAGCTCAATGAACTGTTCCTTGTGGATACACCTGTGAAATCACCAGGTGATTCACAGATCGGCATAAGGAACATTTCCGGTAACCGAGAAGGCTCCCGCAGGCCTGTTTCCAGTCAGTACCTCCCAGAGGAAACCACTGTTCTGACTTCTATTGATTAGTTTTCCTGTTCTTGAACATTTGCATTGAGCTTTTTTCACTCAATATGATGTCTTTGAAATTTTTCCATTTTGTTGTTTGCAACAGTAGTTGGTTCTTTATTACTGTGACCATACCATTGTGCAAATATGCCACAATTTATTTATCTGTTTTTCTGTTGATGGATATTTGGACTATTTCCAGTTTGTGGCTATTATAACAAAGCTGTTATGGACATTCTTAAACAAGTCTTCAGGTGGATGTATGCACTTATTTCCCTTGTGTATGTGCCGGAGTTCAGTCACCGGGTCATAGAGTGAGCATATGTTCAGCTTTAGCTGATACTGCCAAGCAGTTTTCCAAAGTTTTTGTACCAAATTATACCCCCAACAGTCATGTACAAAAGTTCCAGTTGCTCCACATCCTTAAGTAATAGGTTGTGTCAGTCTTTTAGTTATCCATTCTGGCGAGCATGTAGTGATATTTTATTGTTGTTTTTAAAGATTTTATTTATTTGCTTTCAGAGAGAGGGGAAGAGAAGGAGAAAGAAAGGGAGAGGAAGAGCAATGTGTGAGAGACACATCAATGGGTTGCCTCCCACACACCCAACAGGGCACCTGGCCTGCAACCCAGGTGTGTGCCCTGACCAGGAGTCAAACCAGTGACTCTTCAATTCTCAGGCTGGCGCTCAGTCCACTGAGCCACACCAGCCAGGGCTCTTGTTGTTTTGATTTGAATTTCCCTGATGAGTAATAATGTTGAGCACCTTTTCATATGCTTTTTGACCACTTGGATAACTTTTTAAAAAAATACTTGTTCAAATTTTGCATCATTTTGAAAAATTGGATTTCAAACTGATTTTAGTAGGAGAAACACAAATTTCTTCTCCTAATTTGTGGTTTGCCTTTTAAATCTCTAAATGGTGTCTTTAATAAACAGACATTCTTAATTTTAATGAAGTTTGATCTATCAACTTTCTTTTTTATGGTGAGTGCTTTTCATGTTCTGTTTGGAAGTCTTCGCAATCATGATAATATTCTCCTATGCTTTCTTCTAGAAGCTTTGCTGACTCACTTTAACATTTAAGACTATGACCCACCTCAAATACATGCATTTTTTTAAATAAAATCCAGCTCAAAATTCATTTAACAGGATTTTAAAATACCTATCATATGTCAGGCACTTATGGTAGAACAACAGCAATTAGAGTCAACATTTAAAGAACTTATTGGGCAGTAGAGGAAAGGGTGAAGCTTGCACATAAACAATATCTAGAAAGTAGTAATTTAGTTGGAAAATGTGATGTGGCCTAATTATTCAAATACACTGCCCAGAGTCATTTCCTCTTCACACATAGGCAGATGGATTACATTTCCTACATGCCAGTGATCCTTTCTTTCTCACCCTTCATTGGTCCCCCATTTCCTCCAGGTAAAATCCAAGCTCCTTGTGCCTGGCGTGTGAGGAGTCCCACCACCTGGCCCCCCTCCCTCCTCTCCCTCATCTTCTAGACCCACTCTGTCCTCCATCCAACACCCTCTGCATACACCCACCTGAATTCCTGAACAGAGCGAGCTGTTCATCCCGCCAGCTCTTTGTATCTGCTCTTCCCTCTACCCAGGCTCCTTCTCCCAGCACCTTGATGCCTGGAAATCTGCTCACTGCTCCAGCACCACCTCTGCAAAGCCCTGCTCAGTTTCTTTATCTCTTTGTTTGTGCCTTGAAATCTACCTCTGGAGCCAGATTGCTGAGTTTGAACCCTGCTTCTGTCATTTTCCAGCTCTGTGACCCTGGGCATGTTACTTAAACTGCTTAAGTCTCAGGTTCCTCACTGGAAATAACTGTGGTTCCTGCTATCTAAGGTTTTGTGCAGAATAAGTGAGATTATCCAGGTACAATTGTTTAGCACAGTGTCTGGCACATAGTAAGGGGCTCAGTAACTATCTGCTTAAAAAATAGTTATAACCATCATACTAGTGACATATCAGCTAACCTAACTGGTCTTTTCATTAGACTGGGTGTTCTCTTTAAATCAAAGAGCACTTCCTTAATTTTTCCACAATTGCCCCTGCTAGTAGTACCCACTTGTGGGGTTCTTAGTGCAGTTTCAGGCCCAGGAAGCTTTATGTCCATCACCTTAACGGACCTTTACAGCAACCTACAAGATAAGTACTAGGATCTCCATGCTACGGTTTTAAGAAACTGAGGTTCTGAGAGGTGAAACCCTCAGCTGACTCAGGGAGAAGCCAGGACTTTGACTCCTGCTTCACTGTAAAGTGTGTGAGCCACTCACTGTGAGTCCCTGCCTGGCACCTACACAGTGAGTTCAGAACACATTTGATGAATAGAATTAAATCTAACAAACCCAGAACCTCCCCAGATTTGGGGAAAGGAACACGGGCTCATCCGCGCTGCCGACGTTCTGAATGTGGCCCTGACAGGCCAAGCGACCCGAGATGAGACCCTTCTGGCAAACAAACAGCATCTAGAGCAGGTGCTTTCAACTTTTCCCTCTTGAGAAATGGTGGTTTCAACATCAATAATTTATACTTTGCGACTTCAAGGCGTGCTCTTTAATTGACACAATGCTACCTTTCCAGAGGAACAGGTTGTCACTTTTCACAAAATTTGTCCTATTTAATGAAACTTTATTTGTTGTTTAATTACCTACCATTTCCTTTACTGCTATATTACAGTCCCAGGCTTTTAAGATGCTGTGCCAAGAGTCTTAGGAAGATCTTCTTCCAACAAAGTCTGGAACCCTGACCTCTCCGGCCCAAGTGTAAACGTCTTGAGAGCTGGGACCATGGCATATCCCAGCTACATCTCCCATGGCACCTCACTTGGTGAGGCAGGATTTCAATAAGTGTTTGCCAAAGTAATTATCTGTGTACGTGTTTCATGCTGGGTATTGGGCTAGGCCTTGGGAAGGAGATAGGACAAATCAGATTCAGATCTTGCCCTCCAGGGGCATCTAGTCCAACCCAGAAAATAAGACTCAAACCTCAGCAATAAACATGATATGGGAAATGGGTCATGTGGTGGGGACTGTAGCAGAGTCACATTGAGGTACACCCCCTTCTCAAAGCATCACTTGTACTTGAAGATTGATGGAAAATTCTTTGATATTAAAGCAAGCATGGGTGTAATACGAAGTACACTATAACATGTGTGTGCATGTTAAGGCAAAACACAGATTTTGAGGTGCTATATTTGGTAGACCCTTCCTTTACTGCTATATTACAGTCCCAGGCTTTTAAGATGCTGTGCCAAGAGTCTTAGGAAGATCTTCTTCCAACAAAGTCTGGAACCCTGACCTCTCTGGCCCAAGTGTAAACATCTTGAGAGCTGGGACCATTTCCTGCCTTCCTCCTAGGCTAGGTGGCCCCCCTCCTCTGTCTTTAGGAGTGTTTTGGTGGGTGACAATGATAAGCATGGCTGTTGGTGTCAGACAGAATTGGGTTTTCATTCAGGCTCTGCCCCATCACTTTCCAGTTATATGTTTTTGAGCAAGCAGCCTGAGCTCTGTGAACCTCAATTTACTCATGATTTTATGAGGATTAGTGTCTTATATAAAGCTTTTGTCATATGCACAGTAGCTTTTATGCATGTTGTGAGGTAATGTTTGTGGGATGGATGGGTGGGTGGGTGGGTGGGTGGGTGGATGGATGGATGGAGTAGGGAACAAGCCAGTCTATTGCCACATAGCAAAAAAAAAAAAAAGGCACATATTCCCATTATTATTAATACTTTGCAATTCTATACCATTTTGTACCCTCAAAGCACTTTCATATTCACGCACAAGTCAGAGAAAGTAGACTCCTCTCAGTGCTCCCTATGAGGAAAATGGGGACCTCAAGAAATGCCCAGAGTCTTTCAAAAACTGAGATTGGTCAACTGGAAAGAGCACCCGTCCAGCATCTATAACACAGTAACCTGGGGACTTGTTGGGGGGCGGGTAGGGATGAGGAGAAGGGGGCATGCCTTTCAAATCACTGCCTTTCCAGTCTGAGCTGTGTATAGCCGGTTAATTTGAGCTATATGTGGTGAGTTCGTACAATCACAGAATCCACACGGCCAGGGTGAGGCAGGGGTTCTTCACGTTCCCTGTTGAAAAGCTGATACAAGCTATGGACTCTAATCCCCTTGAGAACATGCATGCGCACAAAAATCCACATGCAATTTCAGGAAGCCCATGGGTACCCAGAAGACCCTCCAGGTGCTCAAGACCCCTCTGGAGTGAACATCCTGGGCCTGACCAGCTGCAGACCAAAGACTCATGACCTCCAGGCAGAGTAGTGGAAACAGTACAAACCAACATAACAAACCCTGGCAGCCTCAGCCAGGGACAGCTTCCCCTCCCAACTCTGCAATCATCTGAAATCTGAAAGGTTTCTCTTTCAGTAAATACCCAAAGCCAAGTCATCCATTTCCATCCCAGCTTTTCGAAAGTTGTGGTGGAGATGAAAATTGAGGTCATCTGTGTTTTAGAGATGAAAATTGCCAGCATGTTAATGGAATGGGGTGGAGACTCGTGAACAAGATAATACAGAGTCACTACAGGCAATGCCTTTGTTGTCATGAAAGCCAAGATCCACCATGAAAGATAAAGAACCACTCACTGCTGAAAGGAAACTTGGGGAGACCATTCACACCTTCATTCAATACTCATGTATTGAGCAGCTACTATGTGCCAGGCACTGTTCTATACCCCTAAGCTACATCTGAGAGCAAAACAAAGGAAAACCTTGTCTCATATGTAATCCTTAAGCTTATATTCTAGTGAGGATGATGAACAAATACCACTAAATGTAATCAATAAATTAAACAGTATGCCAGAAAGCAAAAAGTGCTGGGTAGGGGGAGGGGAGAGAAAGGAAGTTTATCAGGATGAAGAGATTAGGGCTGTGTGTGATGGAGGAAGCAAGTTGCAGTGATAAAACAGGGTCAGGAAATCTACATTGAAGGGAGGGTTTGGTGAGGTTTGCTCAAGACTTGAAGACTTGAGGCTGTGGTAATCCTGAAAGGGGAGAACCAAGAAGATGCCAATAATGATACCAGATGGCTAACATCTAAGCATTCACCCAACAATTATTCACTGGGTGCCCAAAGAGCTACATGCTAGAGGCAGGCTGAATAATGGCCCCCAAACATACTCAGGTCCTAATTCCTGGAACCTGTGAACGTCGCCTATATGGCAAAAGTGACTTTGCCAGTGTCATTAAGTGAAGGATTTTAAGATAGGGAGATTATCCTGGATTGCATGGCAGGCCCTCACTGTCATCATAAGCATCCTTATAGGAGAGAAGCAGGGGGGCACTTGACTGTAGAAGAGAAGAAAGGCATGTGCCTATGGCAGTGAGGGGAGAAAGGGTGATGTGACCTAGGTCACGAGCCAAGAAAGAGGAAGCTAGAGTGGCCACAGAAACACACTCTCCCCTGCAGCCTCCAGAAGGAAGCTATCCTGACACCTTGATTTTCTTCCCCCAAGACTCATTTTGGACTACTGACCTCCAGAACTGTAAAGACTAAATCTGTGATGTTTTCTACCACGTTTGTGATAACTCATAACAGCAATAGGAAACTAATATAGCACTTTTACAGACAAGGTCGTAGTAATGAACAAAAGTGACAAAGATCCCTGCTGTGTGACGTCCTATCCTTGACCACTCCTTCTGTGCCAGGCACTAGCCTGTGCCCTTGTTATGCAGTATCCCTTTGTCACATCAGTCTGAGGAGATGGTTACTATGGTGCATGAGGCTGTGTAACTCAGAGACCCTGTTCTTTAACCATCTGAGGGTCTTCTGGCCATGCCCGATTAGACTGGATTTGTTGTGTGATGACTATTTTAGGTGTACAAGTGATTTGTGTGTGTCATCTCTGATGCCATTGGACGCCTGGGTGGATGGGACTACTCTGGGTGCCTGGGAAAGCTAACAACCCCTTCCTCTCTCACCACACCAGGAGTAAGGCTCTTCCCAAGGAAAGGAGGAGCCTCCTTTATTCAAGGGTACATGAGTAGCATCCTGTACACAGAATCTTAACTAAGTCAGGTGGGACTAAGTGGCAGGTACCGCCAAGGGTTTTAAGAACATCAATTAATCTTCATGGCAGCCCTATGAAGTGGGTTCTACTGTTACCCCACTTCACAGATAAGGAAAGAGGCACAGAGAGGTTAAATAACTTGTCAAGGGTTATATGACCAGTAAGGGTTAGGAGCCAAGATTCAACCTCTTAACTGCTTTTAAGGCCCATCAATAAAATAAATTTTACTGAGCAACTACTGTGAGTCAGGTACTCTCCGTTTAAGCTTCACACCATCTTTTCAAATGAGAGAAAAGTACTATCTCCATGTTGTGGATGATAAAACTGAGGACAAAAGGGATCAAAACCCAGGCAGAGAGCCTGAAGCACATTCTTACCGACTGTGCTGTCATTTTCTAAGTACTCACTATCCCAGCCACTGCACCAAGGCCCTAAGATTAACATTAAGGCAATAAAAGTTAAGTGGCTAAGAAACTGGACTCTGTACTAGACTTATCAGGGTGATCACTTTGTAAGATATATAAATGTCTAATCACTATTATATTATATTCAGGTGTTGTACACCTGAAACTAATATAATATTGTATGTCAACTGTAATTGAAAATTTTATAAATTAAAATTTAAAATGTTTTTTAATTAAACATAAAAATCTCTCCCCCCACTCCAAAAGAAGTTGGACTTTGGAGTCTCAGGAGCCATCCGTGTGATCTTGGACAAGTGACTTTGCTGATCTGATATTCAGTTTTCTCTTTCATAAAGTGGGAATGGTACTAGGACCCACCTCAGGATTGTTGCGAGGATTACATGAGAACCAGCACGTGGACTCTTAAGCACAGTATTTGGCACAGCGTGAGTTGTCAATACATGGCAGCTGTTGTCATGTTATTGTTATTATCAATAAGGAAGCTCAGTTCCTGGACTTAAATAGAGGAGAATGCACAAACGATGTAGACATTGATTACAATGGTAATTTAAAGAACCCGAATGAGGGTAAGACTTCTTGTTTGCTCAACCCAAATGTCAGGCTGAAGAGAAAGTCAGAGGACCCATCCACACCCTTCACCTGCCCCAAAGATACCCACCAGCTCTCCTACCTCCTGGAGCAGAGCAGGGTACATAGGATCATCCATCACTTTGAATCATCCTGGACCACAGCGGATGTACTTAAAGAGAGATAATAGTAGAAAATCCCACCAGGGCGAATGGCTCTGAGTTGAGCATGTATAGACTGGACTTACCTGGAATTTCACCAGGACGGTATGGGGAAGATAGAGGAAGATTTCTAAATCTCCATTGCAGAAGGAGTCATGGCAACCACTGCCAACTGAGGATCCCACCTTGGCTTCCTAGTCTATGAGCCAAGGCCTTGCTGGGACCAGTAGAGAACTGCCCCAGAGTTGTTTCTTGCTGGTTAAAGGAAATATCTTCTGGGAAATGATGGAGGAAAGGGAGCTACATTTTTTTTTCCTGCCTAGAAGATTTATAAACCCTAAAAGGTGACTTTTATGCTGGAACAAACAGATATCTATATGCAAAAGAATGAAGTACAATAGAACTTCTACCTCTTACTGTATACAAAAATTAACTCAAAATGGGTCATAGACCTAACTGTTAAGTACTAACACTATGAAATTCATAGAAGAAAACACAGGAATAAATCTTTAGCACTATAGGTTGATCAATGCTTTCTTAGATTTGACATGAAAAAGCAGAAAAATAAAAGAAAATGTAAAGAAATTGAACTTCATCAAAACTTAAAAGCATTTGTACTTCAAAGGGCACCATTAAGAAAGTAAAAAGACTACCCACAGAATAGGTAAAACTGTTGCAAATCATATACTTATAAGGGACTTAAATCCATAATATATAACGAACTCTTACAACTCAACAATAAAAAGACAAATACCCCAGGCTAAAAATGGCAAAAGATTTGAGTAGCTATTTCCCCAAAGATGATATACAGACTGGTAAACACGGGGGAAGATGTTCAGCATTATTGGTTATTAGAGAAACACAAGTCAGAACCACAGTGAGATGCCGCCTCATTGTACTGAAGATGACTAAGATAAAACAGCAGATGCTAACCAACCAGGGAGGATATGGACATACTGAAACTCCTCTACATTGCTGGTAAACTGTAAATGATGCAGCCACTTTGAAAAAACAGTTTGGGAGCTTCTCAAAATGTTAAACATGGAGTCACCATATTATACAACAACTTCACTCCCAGGAATATACTCAAGAGAAATGAAAACATATGTTCACATAAACACGTTACACACAAATGAATGTTTACAGCAGCTCTATTCATGATAGTCCAAAAGAGGAAACAACCCAGATATCTATCGACTGATGAATGGGTAAACAAAACGTGGTCTATTCATACAATGGAATGTTATTTAGCCACAAAAGGAATGAAGTACCAATTCACGCAACAATAGAGACGAAACTCGAAAACATTATGCTAAGTGAAAGAAGCCAGTCACAAAAAATCCCACACGTTGTCTGACTCAATTTATATGAAATGTCCAGTGTAGGCAAATGCATATGAAGTGGAGAGTAGATTTGGGGTTGCCTAGAACTGGGGGGGAAGGGTTAAGAATAAGGGGTGACTGCTAATAGGTACAGGGTTCCTTTTGGGAAATGATGAAAATATTCTAAAATTAGACAGTGGTAATATTTATACAATTTTGAATATACTAGAACCATTGGATTGTATACATTAAATGAGTAGATTTTGTAGTATGTGAATTAGATCTCCAAAAAGGTATTATTTTTAAAAATGACTGTCCTCGAAGAAGCCATTGGAGACTTCTCTTTAGTTAATGCCAGTTCCATGTTACCTGGGTACAGATAAATTGGGGGATCTGGTTGAAACTTGTCTTTTCTAGGGCCCACCTTTCACCCCACATTTCGGGTTTTCCAAGCTTATCATGTTGTCCCCTGATTCCAGGTCCAGACACTGCCCCTTTCGCTCTCCGGATCACCCATTTCACCTCGTTACTTGCTGCTGGCTTTCACATATCAGCCACCCTGGCTCCCAGAACCGCACTTTCTTACCCTCATTCCATTGACCTGTTTGCTTCCTTGGTGCTGTGTCCTGTACTATGCTATTCAGTCCTTGAGGACAGTTGGGACACTGGTTTTGCTCACCATTACATGCCAACATAGTCTTAGTTATCACTGAAGGAAAGAAGGAAGGGAGGAAGGAAAGAAGGAAATATATGCCTGAAAAAGAACATGTATGGAGTAGAAAGATACAGGGGTAAGAAAGAATAAGGAAATGGAAGAAGGGGAGATTTGGGCTAAAGTTATATTACCATGAACCCATTTTTTCTGTTTCCTGACAAATATGGGTTTCTCAGCCTTATAGCCACTGTGACCATTTGAGCCTCTCAGATTCTAGAATGGCTCCTGTTTCCTATAAATCAAACCAAATCCTTGGCCTTTCAGAACACCCCAGACCTTGTTTTTCTATGTTTGGCTCAGAAATCCTTAGCAGGGAATTTAGCCAAAGAAACTAACAAACACCTGAATACAGAGCGGGGCAAAGGGGCGAGCTCTAGAAACCCATGCACGGAGCTCCTGGGCTGGCATTATTTGCAATAGTCAGAAACCGCAAACAACTTCAGTGTCCAACAGTAGAGTAGTGCACACCCTGCTGTGTCCCAAAGATGAAGTAAGAAGTAACGTGCACCATTAGAAAATACAGCAACCTGAGAACATGTGTGTATCATACGTGAAGTGAAAAAAAAAAGCAGGTTATAAGCTGGGGGCAGGGGATAGGTTATAAAGTGATTGCTAATATGTAAACTGTGCCCAGAAAAAAATAAAAACTGGGGGAAAAAATCTCACACCAGAATGGTGTCTTCCTCATTTCTTTTTAAAAATGTATCCAGGTAGTCTACAACGAACATATATGACTTTTATAACCGGGGGGATACCCCAGTTCTCTCACTCTTTCTACTGCTTCTTCTTGGGGAACTCACTCTCCACCTGCTTTGTTCCATTAACCCACACCTCCAAACCCTCATCCCGAGCAGCACTCTAAGCCTACAAGGACCAGCACCTTCCCAGGTGCCCCTCCGACCACCCAGGCAGCTCCCGAAGGTGCACACTTCCAGGAAGCCTTTCCTAATTGTAAGAAGAAAGGGTTGGCTCGCCACAGGGCCTCCCCATCTCTCTTTGCTTGCCTTGTCCGAGAAAATCTCCAGCTTCTTGGCTGGTGCTTGACCTCAAGAGACTGTTTCCTGATGCAGCCCAGCAGCTGCTGCCATTGGGTGCGTGTGCATCTGCACCCGGCTGCCAAGTCTAAACTCCCAGAAGGAAGCTGGAGTTGAGGGCACAGAGCTCACCATTGTTGGATGATGAGGACGGTGGTGATGACTTTTCTGTGTGCACGTCCTGATTTGCCATGGGAAAGACTTCTCATTTAAAAACCACTCAAGCCATCTTAAAACAACTTAGGAAGTGATCAAAGGTGTTTGTATTTAACCCGGACTGGCAACCCTCTTAATGGAGTCAGCCCGACGCTCTGTAATATTGGTTGGGAGGAAATGAACCTGAACCAATAATGCTGATGCAGCTCGAATGCACTTAGATTTTTTGTGAGCTGATTTGTCCAGGTATATAGATGCAGCTTATTGCTGAATTGGAATCAACTTAGGGAGACCCTTGAAGGAAAAAGGCAGTGTGTCAGCAAACATTTGAAAGCTTACCGTGGACCTAACCTTTACATCTCAGAGCACTTGTGAAATGCTGTGGCTTTATCAAAGAGGTAGACAAACCGGGAGTGATCTTTCCCGCAGAACTTCCCGGCCACGTATTCCACCCACACGAAGCATCACAAAGCTCAAGGACAGGATGGACTGTCTTGTGGTGCCTTCAAGAAACGTGCATTCGTCTTAGCCCCTGTGGCATTTTGAGCTGATTACCCTGGCCTGTGTGTGAAATGAGACGGGATTAAGGACCAAGATAGATCAGGTGTCATGGCATGGACCTTCGGTGGTTTTGAAATGGAGAAAAAAAGATTTGGTGCGCCAAGTGTGCTCGTCAGCCTGGTATTTCACCTCTCGTCTTAAACAAAGTAAACAAACCACGGACATATTTTTCTTCCCTGCAGAACTGCACCCTTTTTCTTGTGATTAGCTCTGTGTACTGTTTGGCAATTGGAATTGAGTAGAATGGAGGTGGAGAAGCAGTTTTTCATTCCACCCTCTTCTCAAATATTTAAAGTAGAATAATGAGTGAATGACTGTCACATTTGTCACGACTCTTTTCCAGTCCTGCCACCTGAATGCAGACCTCGATCACACTTATCTTAGGCCACCATCGTTGACATTTTCTCCTGATGCATCCTGTCAAGACTGGAGGTGCTGAGACCTCTGGAGGAAAGTGTGAAAAAGAGTGGATAGTCTTCATTCTGCCATCTGTAGAGTACAGGTTTTTGCTTAATGAGCCCTATAAGCCAAGGGTGAAATGGAAAATCTGGGAGGACAGAGAGGTTTTGAGGGGCCAACGGGGGAAGAGACAGACTGGAGGTCAGGGGTGGCAGGTGAGAAGAAGCTTCGGGGGCATCTTCTGTGCTGTCATTGGGTTCCACATGAGCTGTCTTCCTCGTCTTCCTGTGATATCCTCAGTACAACGTCCATTTCTTGGTATGTTGTTGAGTTGAATCTGTTAGTTGAGGGAATTCATTCATTCAACAAATATTTATTGAGAACCTGAACCTGCCTGACAGTGTTCTAGATGCTGAGGATAAGGTAGTGAATAAAACATACCCCAAAAGGATACAAAGTGGATTAATCTCCAGGGAATTCTGCTTGTGGAAAAAAAAAAAATCTCTAAAGGTTAATACTGTGTGATTCCATTTATAGAACATGTTTGAAATGATAAATTTTAGACGTGGTTGTTGGCCAAGGGTGAGGGATGGGAGGTGGCGGTAGGAGAGAGGTAGGTGTTGTGATAAGAAAACGACACGAGACCTCCTTGTGCCAATGACTGTAGAGGTCGAGACAGGCATGTACACATGTGCTGACATTGTACAGAACTACATACACACACAAGTGCACATAAAACTGGGAGAACCCGAATAATGGACTCAATATCTATGGATTGAGTCAATGTTGATATCCTGGGTATGATTTTGTACTAAAATGTTACCTTTGAGGGGAACGGTAAAGTTCACAGTGCCTACATTTGAGTAGAAGTGAAGTAGGGCTGCAGGGAAAATGCCGAAACCATCTGCCCCCTCCGGTGTACTCACGCACTGTCATCGGAGATTCCTTCCTGTCCTCTACCAGGCACCAGGCACCCCCAAGACTGCAAAGCCGAGAGTCTTATGCCCACCGGGCTCCCAGCATTCACAGGGGGCCCTGCTTGGCTTGCTCCTTGTTTCCTCCATCCCCATCACCACGCTCCTTCCACTTCTGCCCCAAATGCTTGGTTTATCCTGACAGCATATTCGTCTTGGAGAACCTTCTTTCCTGTACAGACACGGGTGAGGCTTTGCTGCCCTGGTTCTCAGCATCAGGCAAGACCTCCTCATGTGAGCCCTGGCCTGGGATTCAATCCTGCATTCTAGCTGCTCAGCCATGGCCAGTCGGGTCAGTGTCCAGACCCTTAACCCCCTCCTGCAAAAGGTGGATTCCCACCCCCACCTGTTGAACCTTTGGTTGTACAAGAAGCTGTCTAGCTTGCTAAAACCATCTAGCTCTGTCGCCGTATTTTATTGCCTTAGAAGCACTTCAGAGGAAAGAAGCCATGTAAAAATAAAATAAGGTTGGAACAGACTTTAAAGTTTTTATTAAAATCACGTCATGCATTGCATGGAATGGCCACAAAGCTGGCCACATAATTTACTAACAGGGCATAGTTGAGAAAGCCAGAGCTCCCAGGTGCACAGTCTAGTCCACCAGGAAGAATGGAGAGAGGGAAGAGAGTGCAGGGGAGGGAGGAAGGAGCAATGAGGAGCGTTCATGTGTCTCTCCTCTGCCAGTGGTTGCTCATTCCAAGAACAATGAATATGTGACAATGTAATTTCTGATTCATGATTGTGGTCTTTACAGGAAAAGGTCCTTCTCAGAAGTGATAGAGCCGATTAATAATATTTGATCAACTTTCAAACATGGTTTACATGAGGGACCACACCTGTGTTCCGCCGGAGCCCGCCAGCAGGGCCATCCAAGCCTGTCATGTCCGTGAGGCCACGTGGTGCTCTGAGGCCGAGTCCTGGACTTCCTGGGGAGGCGCCTGTTTCCTCAGGTCCAAATCTGCATCTGGGATGAATAACCCATGGAGATCCAGGTGCATGTCTACATCTACATATGCACGAGCCAGTTCTGTAAAACTTTTGGCATCCAGAATAAGCAGAAAAGGTGGCTTTTGGGGATCAGAAGAGATGATGGCTGATAAGATAATTCCTTTGGGGAAACAAAAGGAGACACTTTGTAAAGGTGCAGCCTTGAACTTCCTCCACGTGGAAAGATATGTTTCTCAGCTGGGTCTCCCTGTCCTCGTTAAACCGTCAGTATCTAATCCAAACAGAAGGGAAGTGAACTGATATTCTGTGAGAGCAACAGAGAAAGGCCAGGGAACTGGAAATCAGCAGACCTGCTTCCAGCCCTGGCTGCGCCAGTCGCTTCACCTCTCTGAGCCTCAGTCTCTTCTTTTGTAGAATGGGGATAATGTTCTCTGCCCTCTTAGGCTTGCTGAGAGACTCTCTTGCATGGTGAATTATAAAAGCACTTTGTAAATTACTGTGTGCACTGAAGAATGGCTATTTCCCTACAACTTAGCAACTCTGATGATAGAGAATCAGTTTTGATGATGCATTTAGGCTAATACACATCACTCGACTAAACTCAGACTGGATGAGCATGATTCACCACATGCAGCACACAAGCAGCCTCAGCTTTCCCCTCTGTGAAATGGAAATATTCTAAGCACTCACTCTCAAGGAACAGTTACATCAAATAATGCACATAAACTTCCAGCCAACATTCATGCTTCTTCCCAAGGCCTCCTGGGTGTCAGAGTGGCTGAGTGTAATTGAAGTCAGATCAGCTTGGACTCACGCCCTACCTCTGTGGGCACTAGGCGTGTGACCTTGGGCAAATTACTTCATTCTTTGAGCCTCTCCTTTGGTGAAAGGAACACAATGCTATTCCCTGCCCATGGAGAGAATGCATGGGACACACTCAAGCAGCCCAGTGGAAGGCCAGCCTTAGCAGGTGGGGGTACCAACAACCCCCATCTTCAGAAACGACAGTGACACAGGGTCCCCTGCCTGGCGCCAAGTCACGAATAATCAGTAGGTAGAAAACCACTCCCTTCTCACCTGAGGGAAGCAGCTGGCAGGCTTGGCAGGGCAGCCCCACCCATGGCTCTTGTTACCCTTCTTAGCACCCTTATGGGTGTAGGCAGGGCATTTCTGGGTCAAAGGCAGAATCAAGGAAGGAAAGGGTCATTTGTCATGTAGAAACCCAGAAAAGCCAGGTGGGCCTCAAACACAGATTTCTAGTTGCTCCAAAAAAGGTACATGCTTAAGTAATGAAGAACTCTGACCCAGTCATGAAAATGAATTTTAAGACCAAGACACTACACTCTGGAAAAGGGCAGGGTTGCTCCGGGGAAAGGAAGTGGGCTTCTGTGGAAGTGAAGGAAATAAGGGAGTAAACAATTTAATCCCCTTCCAGGGAGATCTGACCTTTGCTGCTGGGTGGTGACTTCTACCTGGGGCCAGTTAGATAACCTATCCTCCCCAGGTGACTTAGATGGGAACTTGAAGTCACACAGTGGTCAGCTTGACCTCCAGAGGGGCTCAAGACTAAAGGTCAACCACGACTACAAGCCCGGACACAGGCTCTGATATGCAGGCTGAGGGGAGGTTCTGGGGTTGGCCGTACTCCACAGACAGTGTTGGGGGAAGGGAGTGCGCATGACCTCCCCGGGTGCAGGTGCGAGGAGGTTGGGGGATGGTGGGGACAACTGGAAGCTCTAGCAATCTTGCAGATAATGTCAGGGGTATGTGTGGTCTTGGGGACTCCCTAACCCTGTTGCTTTGGATTCATATAGACCTGGGTTTCAACACATGACTCCACCAGCTGTGGCTGTGGGCAGGGTCACTGTCCCCCAGTGAGGTCTCTGTGTGAGAATGAGATCGCAAGCTGAGTATAGTGGGTGGGCTCCCCTTCCCGGAGGCTTACCGTCATCTTCGTCTTTGGCGCCTGGCGCGGGCACAAACAGGGGTTCCGCTGGCCAGTAGTGCTCCTCTTCCCATTTTAGGAACGACTTTGTGAGAATATCATATTTGATCATCTGTACATCCAAAGAGGAGAAACATGGGGATGATTTGTTGGAAAGCACACTTGTTTCCTGCGAGTAGGAAGGCATTGAGGCCCACAGAGAAAGCGGATTAAGCCCCTCAAATAGACTCCAAAATGGCACTCCCTCTGGTAAGGATAGCACCAGAATGAAAGCAGCCAGCTTCCTCCTTCAGCTCGGAGCAAAGGTCCTCCTGCCGCCTCATAGTTTACACTATGCATTGAATTCTTTTCAAAACAAAATCCTGGACTTACCTAGTGTTTGGCCCTACAGTGCCACTTGCTGATAATTAAACTAATGTATTCAATGCAGACATTTAAAGTATAATACAATTTCTTTGTTGTTTTAGAAGTGTAGATCACTGAACTTCTCTTAATCACGAAGAGTCCTGTTCCCCCTTAGGGCGTGGGAGTGTCTTGTGGTGTGTGAATGTGTGTGTGGAAAACTTAATTTTCTTACTTTGTACTTTCTGTACTGCACATTAAAAAAAAAAGACTTTCTATTCTATTGTTAAAAATGGAGATATTAAGGGAAAGTAGTGTCTGTACAGCATTTAGCATAGTTCCTGGGGTAAGTATTCCACGAATAGTAGTTTAAAGAATAAAATAAATCTTTCAAGTTTCAGCCGTCCCCTCCCTGCTGGAGAGGGTGAGGCAGGGATTGGAGCCCCCCTGGACACTTCCTTATCCTCCTTGCCTGCCGCCTCGGCGCTCAGAAAACGTGTGGAACAATGAACGCAATCAAACTCTAGCCACGCCACCCTCCTGAGCTTCGGCCCAGCAAGTGCAGCTCCCTCTCCTGGCTCATCATCACTTTGAATGCATTTTGTCCCAAACTGACCTACTCTCTAACCTACCTCCAGTCCCCCAGGGAACCTCCCTCTTGCCCTCCCTTTTCTAATCAAGGTCACCCAGTCGGAGAATCTGAGAAGTCAGCTTTGTAGACAGGACTGTTGTAGGCCATGCACCTAGGGATCAGTACCTTGTTTGGGATGGGACGCCTTTGAATTTCAGCAGCAAAGACATATCGGTATCGCTTCCCATTGTGAGCATAATTGATTTGAGGCAGTTCTAAGCCTAGAGAGAATGATACAGCTGGTGAAGCCTTCATCACCGAGGGCTGGGCGCGTCCACCCTTTGTGCCTGGCTGGGTACCCTTTCTACAAACGCTGCTCCCAGGCCAGGACCCCTGAACTTGATTCAGGCCCTGGACTGGATCAGGGTAGTCATAGGGCAGGGGGAAGGAACCTCTGACAACTATCCTGGCTCTATTAGAAGGTTCAGGAGCAAGGTGTTAAGTATATAAAAATCTTTAATTATCCAAGATAGAAATCAAAAGTAATTGCATGATTAAAATCAGAGGCTATTGCAATTTTTAAAAGCTCTTTTAAAAAAAGTCTCATGTGCACACACGTGTGTGGGGGAGTGAAGAGAAACTTCTGACTCTGTGGAAAGGAGTGTCAATGGGAAATAGTTAAAATAAGTCTGGTGAATTCATATAATAACACTATGTTAAAATAATATTTACAAAGGATTTTAATAATGTGGGAAAGTATCCTTATCATAAGGTTAACATAAAAGGATGACTATAGAATTATCTCCATGTTGAAAATGAAGAGAAAAAGCTTGGAAGTATTGCTGGGGTGATAACTTCTCTACATTTAATGGTTTATATTTTGTATTGTACATTCTAAGTTTTTTATTGTGTGAAATTTTCATTATACTTATTACTTTTGTAATCCAAAAATCCCTAACATTTTGTTCATGTAAATGCATATATATTTATATATTCCTGTTGTGTTGAATTAAATTTCTGAGTACCAAAATGAAAGTCCCCTTCTTATGAACTATGACAGGCGGAAGGAGCTGAGTGCTGGGGAAGATACAATGTCCGAGGAAAGAGGAGGCAGGGATGGACACATCTGCCGCTTCAAGGCCCCCGGAGAAGGGCCCAAGGCGCACACGGTTATCGGGCTCAGCGAGGAGTGGAGGGGAGTGGGTTATTGAGACGGGAAGATGTGTCATCTCACAGGTGAGTAGTCATGAACTTCCGAGAGCCAGGTCAGGATGGACAAGAGGAAGAGAGACCACCCACATACTTCAATCAGACAAAGATGCCCACAGTTGGCCCAAACATAGTCCTGAGACTTCCTATGATGCTCCTGGGCCCCTCAAACCTGGTATGGGACCTCCTACCCCACACTGTAAATGGCCAACCACAGGCACTTGATTTATAAAGTGTGATTCACCCCAGCAAATTCTGCATGACTGACTATTAAGCCATGTTCTTAAAGAATCTTCAGATGTGGGAAAATCCTCAGACTAAATTCATTAGGTGGAAGGAGCCATTTCAGAATACTCTATGTGGCATGGAACAGATTCATCAAAGTATAAATGCAGAGGTTGAGGGGTTTTGTGTCAGAGAAGCCCAGGTGCAGGTCCTGGCTTTGCTGCCTGTCTTCAGCCAAGTCGCCCTATTATTCTCAGCTTTCCTGTCCTCAGTTCTAAAAGAAGAATATTATGTGCCATCCTAGACTTAGGTTGCCTGTTAGAGCTGCCCGTTAGAGTTGTTCTAATAATAATGGCTCCCTTTGGCGGGGCTCTCAGGACGGGCCAGGCCCTGAGCTCAGCCCCCACTGTGGGAACCCACCTAATGTGAATGGTAACACAATGACTGTGCCGGAGTGAGAGGAGAGGATGTCTGAGCAGCTCCCAGCAGAGGGCCTGGCATGTGCCAAGCAGCCCGTGCACAATAGGAAAGACTGGGTGGATAATTCCAAAGGTTGTCCCGGGTGGAGGGACTATGAGGGATTTATCTATTGCTATACTTTCCAGTATTGCCCAAGATTGCTGCAATAAACGGGAATTCTCTTCTCAGAAACAAGAAGACTATAATGTTTTAAGCCTCCATCTGCCCACACTGCATGGTGTGGCAGGTCAGAGGAAGTGGAAGTTGATGCCTTAAGAATTAGAAACAAGATCTGTATTTGCAATTGGAAAACTCCAAGAGTCTGGGTGCCGCACAGAACTGGTTATTGGATCCACAGGACGCTGTTTACAGAAATGGTCCTGGTGGGCAAATCTGAGGTCATCCTAGCAGAGTCCCCAGGATGGCACCCTTCCAGACAACTGAACTTGGCATGGGGCAGCCAGCGTGGGGAGCAAGCTTTGAGTTTAGAGCCACACCCTGCCATTCTCTGAGTATTCTGGGCAAGCCGGTTCACTGTGAATTGAAGTGTTGAACTCAGGCCTGGCTAAGCCAGACTTTTGTACATGTTGGTGACAACACTGAGCACAAAAACGTGGTCCCTGTCCCACAAACTTATTACATTCTAGGGCTGTGGTTCTCCACAGGGTGGAGATGCCCCCCTGGGTGATGGTGTCCCCCCCCACATTGGAAATGTGTGGACATGATTCTGGTTGTTCCAGTCCAGGGTGGGGGTGCTATTGGCATGTGGTAGGTTGAGGCTCAGGATGCTGCTCAACACCCTACCATGCCCAGGACGGCCCCACCGTAGAGAATGACCAGCCCCAGGTATCAGTAGTGCCAGGCTGAGAAGCCCTGCTCTAGTTGGTGTGACTTCTAGTCAAGGGGTTTACATTGTGTGTGTAGCTCAAACTTTCTGAGGCCCAGTTACCTCCTCCGTGAAATGGGGCTGGCAGCACCTACTGCACAGGAGATCGTGAGTGTGGAGAGGTGGGGATCCAAACATGCTGTGTGCACAAGTCGGCAACACAGTGTTTGTAGAGTGCAGCCATGCCAGTCACTGGGCCCGGTGACCATCCCAGAGCCTTCCTGGGAGATGTTTGAAGATGTCCGAGGCACAACTGTCTCCAAATGCTTTTCACTGGGGTGTCCCAGAGAGCCCTCCTCTGTGTCCCTTGTCCGTGCACAGCAACTCTGAACCGGAAGGAGGTACTACGTGAAGAGGCCTGGGGGTCTTCATGAAGTCCCGCCCTTCCCTAAGCACAGGGATAGAGGGTGTATTTACCTTCACAAAGCAACTCCGGCTGGCAGTAGACCTGGTCATCTTTTTCCTTCAGTGCTCTTGCTGTTGTAGGTGCCAGTTTGATTAAATCTGAGCCTACTTCTGCATTCTGAAAGAATCAGTTTTCCAAAAAATAAAAAATAAAAAGTTGTTATCCAGAGAAAACATTTGCTTTACTGTATACATTCTTTAAAAAGATGCTTTTGCGCATGTCATCTTGCTGTGGCCTCGAATTACTCACAGGAAGCAGCTGTTATGTTAGTGGCATTATCTGTTAAAAATGAGGGTTGGTGATATGAAGAGGTTCCCCTGAGGTTGCATAGCTGGTAGGTGGTAGGACGGGGGCCCCTAAAACCACAGCTCTTTTTTTCTACTCTGGGCTACCTTATCCCTCACAGGTGAAATTAATGTACTTTTAAAATACGGGATGATTCACCTGTGAAAGGCTGCATCAGTCATTACAAGAATGTGTATAAGGAGTTCGTAATAACATGGGAAGTGCTCATGACAGAATGCTGAGTGAAAAGGCAGCAGAGTGGGTAGCATGTGCAGTCTGTGCTCAGCCAGCTAAAAAGCTTACACTGGAAAGAGCCTGGGAAAAATATACCAAATGGTAACAATATAGTGGGCAGTGGCATTATGGGGTCTTTCATTTCTTTTTCTATTCTTATCTGTATTTTCAGCATTTTCTCCTATGAAAATGTATCCCTGCTGAAAAGAAAATAAACATACAATAAAAATTACTTGGGAGAAATATACCTATCAAGGATGTTCCCTGGCCTCAAGTCACAACCAGACTCTGCCCTGATCGGTACCTTACGGCCATCATTGGAACCCAGGAGAGGGATTTAACACAATTGGTTAAATATTTATCGAGTATCTAGTACTCCCTGTTTCTCCACATACTAGTTATAGGACCTTGAGTAAGTTACTTTGCATCTCTGAAGTTCAATGTTTTCATCTGTATAATGAGGTACAGTATATGCACTGTGTAATGGTATATGTGTCTCTGAATTATTGTTCAGATTACATAAAATAGTCCATGCAAATGATTTAAAGAGGGCCCGGTTAGCAGAAAGTGCTAGATAAATGCCAGCTGCTGTCGATGATACCACTGTTGGGTCGCTGCTATTACCCCTTCCGCTATCACAGTGCTGCCACATCCCTGGGGGCGAGTTGAAGGCAGGCACTGGAAGAGAATACGAACCAAGACCATGAGTCCGTGACTTCACAGAGTTTATTCACAGGAGGAGAATATTGTTATGGCTGACTTCTTATTCAAACTTTTCTCTACCTTCCGGATTTCCCCAAACAAGCTTTTACAATTAAAACAAACCTATTTGAACAATAGCTGTGTTTTGCTGGGAAGGGGAGAAAATTTACTGCATCCTACCTATTGAACTGCGGGGCCCCTCAATACTTTTTTAGTTCAATCCCTCAATTTGTAGAAGACAAAAGTGAGGCCCAGAGAAGGAAAGTGGCTTGTCCAAGGTCACACAGAGAGAAGCAGAGACTGGGCCCAGACCTCCACGTGGCAATTCTTCTACTCAGAGGCGAGAGCACTGCAGGCAGAGGACAAAGCAGGTGCAAAGGCCCAGAGGCTGGCCTGCTCCCATCCCGCAGGTCTCAACTCGAACATCCCCTTCCTTTACAACTCAGTACGCAGTGTCTGAGAGGTATCTGTCCCAAGCTGCAATTATTTCCTTTATGGAGCTGCTTCCTTCTTTTATGCTGTCTTTCCCTATGAACGCAGCAACCAGATTTTATTCAGTGCATGGCACATAGCTCCCAGGGAGTAATTGCTGAACAAATGAGTAAATGCGTGACTCAGTAAGCTTTTCCTTGATCTGTCCAGGGGAAAACATGTGCTTTGCAGAGTGGTTATAAGAATTAAATGAGATGAAGTGCATTAAAAAGTCACCTAGTGCCCAGCACACATGTATTTTCTTATAAACAAAAGCTCTGGATGCCTCCACCTGCGCAGCACACAGATTGGTGGGAGGCCCCTCCTGGTGACTTGCTAGTCACATGACAGCAACAGGCCTTCTGTGCACGTCCTGGGCTGGATTCTTGGGGGGTCGGTGGATCTGCAGCCTGAAACTGGTCAGACTGGTTGAGGGATAAACTGAATTTTTCCACACACAACAGTAATGAACATGACTCTGCTGCTTTCAGCAGCCATCATACTCAGCTTTGGGAAGAGACTGCTCTCCAGCCAGAATTCAACAGTATTCCATGGGCTTACTTTGAAATCCCTAAACTCAAAGGGAAGTAATCTCAGTAATTCCCCAAAACACTCACTGGCTTTGGAGTTCAGTAGCCCTGGGTGTGAAAGCTGACTCGACAGCTTTCTCTGTGAATTTGCTCAGTCCCCTTGAACCCACTTTCCTGTTTGTAAAATAGGGGGTAAATTCATAACTTTTGGATGGGTAGTGAGTGTAAGCGAGCTTCCTTAGACCAGTATTTGAGGGTAATGGTTAGGATTAAGTTAATAATAGTTATGAAAACACCTGATCCAGGGCCAGACCCATCATAATTAGTAACCTGAAGCCAGGCAGACATGCATTCAAATCCCAACTCAAATCCCACTGATAATTCTGCCATGTTGGGTAGGCGACATTTTCTCTCATCTGTATCCAAGGGATAATAAATCACTCAGAGGACTGGCATAGAGACTAGGTGAGAAGCATGCAAAACATGTAACCACCCCTAAAGTTGCAGGACCCAGGACAAGAGTGAGCCCCATCAACCCTAGGTCTAAATACATCAAGTTGCCAAGTAAAACACCATTCTCTCCCCTGCCTAGGCACACAGACCTCCATAATGTGGAATGGCGCTAATACGGCAACCACTAGCCACATGTGGCTATTTAAATTTAATTTTTAATTAAAATTACATAAAATTTAAAATTCAGTTTCTCAGCTGCAATGGCTACATTTCAATTGCACACGTGGCTAGTGGCTACTGTATTGGATGGACAGACAGATAATGTTCCTTCATCCCATCAGGTTCTACTACATAGTGCTGATCTGGAAGGACAAGTGTGAATTTAGAAGTCTAGGACCCCTTCATGTGCGGATCTGGACTAAGGATAGCAGAGTGAGGGCCAGCCTCTCCGCCTGAGCTCACTGTCCCTGCCCCTTTTCTTCCCACTGCATGGGTGGCCCATCAGCACACCCAAGCCAACAGCTAGCTCTGGCAGCCTCGTGGGCCCTGAGGAGGACAGAGGCAGGTGCTGCATGCAGGCCTGCGCTGTATGGGCAGGAAATTCTGGGATCCCGGGTAGCCAGTTCATGGTTGGGGTAGGGGAGGGTGTCTCCCTGGGTGGGCCTGACCCTGTAGCCCTTTGAACTCCTCACCCTGGGGAGAAGGGACACCGCTAGAGAAAGGCCAGATCAGGGCCTCCGTAGTGCCAGAGTAGGGGCCCCTCTAGCTGGGGTCTGAAGCAGAAAAGTCATCTTAGCACAGGGCCTGGCATACAGACAGCTCTCATGGTGGCTGCTCTTATAACATTGGGTCATTTTTGCATTGGAGAAAAGACAACAACCAAATCTACTGAGCTAGGAGTTGAAGCCACCGCTTCTAAGTACAAGACGCTTATGCTCCTCCCAACCCTTGCCCATGACGGCCCCTTATGTATGGATGGCTGTCAGAAGGGAAGTCAGTGCTTATGAACGCACCTGCAGGACAAGGGCAGGGCGCCGGCAGGGACTGCCTGCACACACCCACACCCCTAATGGCCCAGCTCTGCCTTCAACAACCCCCATGCCACCCTACATAAACAGGCCGAGGGTGCCAAGAGGCCCCTCCTTCCTTTGAACCCTGCTAGCCTGGACACCAGAGAATCTGGGGCAGCTGGGAGGTCCCAGACTTTTGAATAGACTCCCCCATTGCCCATTCTACACGGAAAACACTTTCCATTTGGGAAATGTTCCATGTGCTAAAGACCCTGTGCCCTTTTGGAGACCTTGCTTCATGTTTTCCATTCATTCATTCATCATTCATTTATTTAAAATACTTCATGAACCAAAGTATCACAGGTTCGATTCCCAGTCAGGGCACATGCCTGGGTTGCAGGCCAGGTCCCCAGCAACCACACATTGATGTATCTCTCTCTCTTTCTCCCTCCCTTTCCTCTCTAAAAATAAATAAATAAAATGTTTAAAAAAATACTTCAGAACTTAATGAGAACCTGCGGAGTGCCAGACGCTGCGATGGGTGCAGGGGATAAATGCTGACAAGACAGAGTCGGGCTCTCCTCAGAGCTTCATTCCACAGGAAGCGGTGACGGAGCAAACTCATTATACTTGAGACAAATGTCGGGTAAAGAGCTGTAGGTGCCATTAGAGTGCACGAATTCATCTGAGGGGAGTAAAGACCCTGATGCGTTCAGGAGGACCAGGGATTTGCTTCCTGGCTATAAATCAGAATCCACTGGGGGCCCTGAGACCATGCCCACACCTGGTCCCCTACCCCTGGGGGTTCTACCTGCACTGTCCTGGGCCAAGTCCCAGCAGGAAGCCCCAGGTAGGTCTGACCTGCTGCCAGGACTGGAGTGGAGGTCTGATGGGAAGAGAATGGGGTTGCAGGCAGAGAGATAGGGGTGTGCAAATGCCCCAGACTGAAGGGCATTTGAAAAAGAGTGGCATCTCCTGTGGTTCTTCTCCAATAAGCCTTTGGATAGAATGAAATTAGAGCTGCCAATCTGGGCATATAGGCCATGCCCTCCTGTTTGACTTTCTGATTTCAATATGCAGGTGGGGCAACTTGAAAGTGAAGCGAGAAGACATTTTTAAGGGACAATAAATAGCAATTAGAAAGCGTGGCCAGAGCTACCCTTCCTGGGGCTCACTCTTCTTTGCTAGTTTCAAAGCAACAGATGGCTCACACGGCGCCTTTTAAAAATATACATGCTAAACTTCTTAGCTTGGTTCCAAGGAAGCAAATCATTTGCAAGCGTGATAAAAGGTTATAAAATCCCATGGTGTGTGGGCAGCAGGAGGGAGCCTTTCCTCTCTGTGTATCATCCCTGGGCTGAGAGCGACCTGTGAGAGCTGGGCCTTGGGATCTTGCCGCCTGCGTGCTCTGTGACACCCCCACTGCTTCCTGGAACCAGGGGAGGTGGTCTGAGGCCCTGCACGGAGGCCCTGTGCAGAGTGAGGGCCACAGAGGGCCGTGGCCCATGTAATGATTATGTGGGACAGGGGCCCTGAATCACCTGGGGAGAAAGTTATTTCCTTTTATTCTTCCAAGCTTTCTGACAGGGTCAAGGGGCAAGTCTCAGATGCCACTGTGTCTTTAACAGCTACTACATTTTAGAAGTTTCTTATTAACAAAGAGATTAAGTCTTGGCAAGCAACAGTATCTGGCTAGACCTTAAGACATTTGCTTTATTTCCATTTTTTTAATGCTCATGCTTGCCTTTTATTTGCAGCAAGAAAAGCTGGCTTTCCTCTGGGTAGTGATAGGGTTCCTTTCAACAGTGAGTTGATTTAAACAAAATGTGATTTTGTAAGTGTTAAAGAGAAGTGATGGGAAATGTGGTAAAAATCATGACAAAGATACACAGGTGACTTCGGATGGGGAGATGCTGGAGAGTCAGGGACAGCAAACAGACCTGGTGTTTAAAGGCAGGCCCGCTCACTGGCTGGGAGGTGCCGAGCCCCAGCACGGAGGAGCCCAGCAGTGACGGTGGGAGAAGGCCCCCTGGGCACTGTGGGGTGCCTCTACTCCCCAGGCTAGCAGAGCCCTGAGAGCCCTTTCCGGGAGTTAGGGCGCTGGGGAGAACGGCAGACTTCTACCTCTTAAAACTACAAGGAAGGTTTAGAGACAGGCTGGTGCAGATACCAATCCTGGCTCTGCAGTTCTGGGCTGTGTGACCTTGGGCACATTCTTGAACCTCTCTGAGTCTCAGTTTCTTCATCTATGAAATGAGCCTAATATAAGAACCTCTCCCACAAGTTGTTTGCATTGTTAAGTGAAGTAAGGAAAATAAAACGCTTAGCAAAGTACCTGGCACATAGAGTGCATTTAGTAAATAGGAGCCATCAAAATTGAATAGAATTAAATTTGGTTTCATTTAAATTAATTAAGTCATGAGGTCAGTGAGTTCTGGAGCCAGAAGCCTCTGTAGCCTTCAAAACCAAGCCCAGAGCCTTGGCAGCATCACCCTAATTGGGGATAACATCTGACCTAGTGTCATTTTTAATGCAAGAACAGGACTATTCAACAACAGGGTGTTGGGTAAGCAAGTGGTGCTGAATCTCTGCCACGGGCTGTCAGGAATATATTGTAGCAAAATGATGTTGTAGAAGAGCATGTAATGTCTTGGAAAGATGTGTGGGTACATTGATAGGTGGGAAAAAAAGCAGTACACAAAAGAGTATGCACACATTCAGCCATGAAAAGGAGTGAAATACTGATGTACGTTGCAGCACCGATGAACCTTGAACCTGTGATGCTGAATGAAAGAGGCCAGGTACAAACAACCGCAAAGCGTGCGGGACCGTTTGTACGAGACACCCAGAGAAGGCAAATCCTCAGGGATGCGGCAGAGAGATGGCTGCCTAGGACTGGGGGTGGGGGTGCGGGTTGAAAGGTGTGAGATTTCTTTTGAGGGTAATGATAATGCTTCAAAATTGATTGTGGAGATAGTTGTCCAAGTTTGTGAATATACTAAAAGCCATTGAATTATACAGTTTAAATGAGTGAAAATGGGTGAATTACATGGCATGTGAATTATATCTCAATAAGGCAGTTAAAAATTATGCACAGTGTGATCTGGAAAAGCAAATCACATTGTATGTAATTCTAATCACTTTACTGAGATATATATCAATATGTATGTATAACATACATATACTGTATATACATATCAAATATGTGCATGTATATATATCAGTGTATCTATCTATCTTGCTAGCTAGTTATCTATGAAGAGAGAGAGAGAGATTTGGAGGGTAATCCAAATATATCTATGATGGGTTTATGGGGGATTTCTTTCCTTTTTACTTATTCCATATTTTCTAAAGTTTCTACTATGACTATCTACTACTTTTGGGGAAATAATGAAAACGTTTTCTCTCTTTTTTTAAGAACAGCTCATTTTGGATTTCAAAGTCAGTCAGATCAGGGCCACAGCCATTTTCTACCTGGGCTCACGTGTCCCCAGGAATAAAATGGGCTCTCCTTCAAGCCATTACCTTGTCCACGCAGAGGGGCACAGCGAACCTCTTGAGGGCGGGTACACAGATGACCACGGGATTCTCTTCAGAGTTTTTCTTTAAGTGGGCCAAGTAGAAACACTGGTAGAGGCTGCTGTCCTCATAGGCAATGACATCAAACAGGAGGCAGCCATCCTCTTCGTAGGCATTGACGTGATGGAAGACCACCATGGGGTCCGTGTAAAACTTGGTGGGCACGGGTCTCCCAGTCCTTCGGTCGATGATGTGAATGTAAGTCTGGAAGGAGACGCGCACCCAGTGGTCAGCTGTCCCCCTGCTGGTTGGGCGCCATGGCATCAGGTGCGGGACGAGACCCGCCCCTGCCACGCACTGGCTCACAGCCCTGCAGCTCCCTGTTCCAACCCTCTGCGCTCCACCTCCAGAGTGCCAGCCGCATGGAAGGACTGAGTGGGGGGCTGCCAGCTGTTGTGTGTCTGTGTTCATCTCTCTCTGACGGACAGGAAGGAAATCTGTGGGCCAGGGCTACTGCGTCACCAAGAGCGCAGTGTTTGGGGGAGGCCCCAGAGGGTGCAGTTTCCCCTCCTTCACCTGATTATGATTCTGGGTGGGCAGCAAGGTGCCAGCTCCCAGGAAATGGCCAAGCTGGAGAGAACTGGCCAGGTGCCAGAACTCTAGGCCACCTCAGGTTCCACCCAGCTCCCAGCCAGAGTGTGTACACAGCCAGAGCCCCTAAACCCAAAGACCACACCTGCCCTTTCGGGTCCCCCTCTCGGACCTCCAGCACAGAGGCTGCTACAGGGATGCAGTCGTCACAGCAACACCCCTGGCCTGGAGGGCTAAGTGACCTGGTTCTACTTAAGGAGCCCACATGGGTATCAGCTCCTGAGGCTGCTGCACGCACTCTGGGTGTCATGAGGCAGTATCACTCTGGGTGGTAATTAGCCATATCTGTAGCCCCAGTTGCCTAATCCAAAGGGAGGGAGTTGTTTCTATCTGTTGGCAGCTCTGGCCCAACCACCCTCCTCCCTGCTTGTTTGTTTCTTTCTCACCTTCCCCGGAATCAACCTTTGAATATTAAGCAGGGTGCAGAGGAGGAGAGCTCTGATAGCATGGTGGTGGGAGTCGTTATGGGAGGTGAGCACAGGGGTAATTATTTTAGGCCTTTTCTCCCCCAGGATTCCAATCCCTGGGTCAACCACAGGGACTTGCAGAAAGTTCTCTCTGAAATGCATTCCAAAGCCCCACCCCAGAGCTCTCTGCCCTGCCTTCCAGACCCAGGAGCTCAGATTGGAGGCCCAGAGGGCCCAGGAGCTCCTGCCAGTGGGATGCTCCTCAGCGTGTGTGGGGAATTTGGCTGTGGAGCAAACCCAACTTCCGCTGACTCCCCAGCTGCTGTCTTGCCCCCACTCATTCATTCCACAAATATTTGTAGAAGGCCTACCACACGTCAGACACTCTTTCAGGAACTGGAGAGACAAAATAAAGCCAAGCCTCTGCTTTCCTGGAGCTTATATTCCAGAGGCGGTGAGTCCAACAGCCAGTGATCAGATATACAATATGTCAAGGATGATGAGCACTGCTGAGGAAAATGAAGCGGGACGGGGATGGAGGAAGCCTGGGGGAGGGTCTGCAATAGATGGGTTCATCAGGGAAGGCCTCAGCGTCAGGGGGCTTGAGCTGAGACCTAGAGTAACTGAGGTAGGAAGCCATGTGGGGAAGGCATTCCAGGGGACAGAATGTGCAAAGACGCGGAGGCAGGGATGTGTGGGGCTGGTTGGAGGAGGTACAGGGGGAGGTGGAGTGAGCAGGAACCAGTGGTTGGGATGAGGGCATGTGGGGATTGACAGGCTAATGAGTGAGGCCTTTGGATCTTATTCCAAGGAAGATGGGAAATACCTGGAAGGTCTTAGCAGAGGAGGGGCCACACCTAACCTCTTTGTTCCCTCAGACACTTCACTCTCCTCCCTGAGAAGAGAGGATAAGCCTTAAGGAGGCGGTGGGACACAGATTTGTATATGCACATAGAGAAGTACATGGTGCACAGAAAGAGGAGTAGAAGAACGTCAAGTGGATAGTGGCAGCTCTCCCTGGAGAGGGCAGTGGACGAGAAGGAGGGAGGAGAGAGGATGGGACGTGGGAAGGGGACTTGATATGTCACTTTCTGTACTTGTATATTTGAGACTTATTTGATGTATTTCATGAGTAACAGCAGCAAATACACACACACACACACGCACATGTGAAGACATAGATCCAGACATCATATGTATGTGGACACACACATAATATACTCTATGCACCCGGGTGCACCTACACTGAAGGGGTTTACCAGCTGGTGGAACACTCTATCATCACGTCTGAATAAACTCTGGCCCCGTCTCCGATGTGACACAGTGGCTGCAGGGGTGCTGAAAGGCCTAGTCGATGGACAGTGGAGGCTGGAGGAGCCCAGATATTGGTTAGGACTAAGGTGAGTGGGGCCTGCCTTGGTTGGTGAGGCTACCTTGTCCAAGGTCACATACCCTTTTGGGACAGTCTTCTCCACTGACTTACTACTGATGGGGGGCATAAAGGCCCTGCACCTGTGCCCTAACTCAGGACCACTCTGAAGGGCCATCCCAACTTCAGAGCCCCCTGGAAGGTTGGCTGACACCTCTGGGGAGACCGTATGGTAGCTTACTTCCTCCTTTCCTAAGAAACCTCCTCCAGGCTGGCCTCCATCTCAGCGTCTGCTGCCCAGGACACCTGGCTCTAGCTGTCCGGTGTTGCAGTTCCTCAGGCACCGTAGGTCAGAGGCCCCAGCCAGGGCTTACCTTCTCCTCCTTGTGGAAGGTTAGGCAGGAAGCCCAGTTTACTCCCCGGATGTACGCAGTTGCCAACTTGAGAATATCCAGCTTGAAAGGCTGCTCAAGAAACACGACGTAGTTCTCGGTGATCCCGAAGCTGTGGCAGTAGCTCGGGTTGAGAAGGGAGCGGGAGTGGATGGAGCAGAGCACCTCCGTGTGCTTCAGGGGGCTCTTCCCCCCCGTCCTGTCTAGAGAAAAGCAAACCTCAGGCACAGCGCAGGGCCTGGCCACCCGAGGCCGACTGCACCACTACCACCTGCGGCTGAGCCTCTCAAACCGACCTGGTCACTGAGAAGAACCTTTGAGTAAGAGCTGACACGCAAAGCAGATGAAGGAGTTGCTGCCTAGCTGACTCGGGGGCAGAGACTCAGAGCCTCCCTGCTCACGTGCACCCTTCTGAGACCCGGTTCTGCAATCTGAGAACACTGAACGCCACAGTCAGGCCTCTGGGGTCCACAACCACATCCCGGGGGCTAACTTAGCCTCCCACTGCTTTGGGGTAAGGGTGTATTTGAAACACGCCAAGCTCCCGCTTTTTATGCAGGGTCCACAGCTGCTTTTGCTTTCGAGCTACAGTAGCCCTGTTGAGTAGTTGTGACAGAGACTACGTGTCTGCAAAGCCTCAAATATTGACTCTCAGATCCTTCACAGGAAGTTTGTCGACCCTGCTCTGAAGCAATGCTTCTCAAACTTGAACGTGCGTGCGGAGCCCCTGAGCACTGTGATAAAATGTGGAGTTGGACTCAGCATGCCGGCTGGGGCCTGAGGTTCTGTCAAGCTGGCCCAGGCTTATGCTTTGACAGGTTGCTTAGGACCATCATCTGATATTGTGAGTTAATAGAAAAAATATCTATATATATTGGCCTCTGCCTCAGTTCCTGCCACAAAACTCCTAAAACCTATGTGATTTCACAAGTGATAAGAGCTCCAGGAACAACTCTTATTCTAATATAGGCCCCATCCCTGATACAGGGCTCTTAAAACCTTTGTAAATTCTTAAGTGATAAGAGCTCTAGGAGCATCTTTTGTTCTAACGAGGTGACTCTGGATGGCTCCTGTTTGGGGGCTGTCACCAGAAAGACCAAGCCATGATGATAAGCTTGGGATTTTTCAGCCCCACCTGCTGTCCGCCAGACGAGAGAAGGGCTGGAAATGGAGTTAATAATTGATCATGCTTACGTAAGAAAGCCTCCTAGAACCCCAACAGTATGGGGTTCAGAGAGCTTATCAGTGGGCAAACACATCCACACTGGGAGGGTGATGCACCCCAAGTCCATGCGGACTGAAGCCCCTGAGCGCCGGGACCTCCCAGACCCTGCCCTATGCATCTCTTCATCTGGCTGTTCATCTGCACCCTTGATCATGTCCTTTCATAAACCAGTGAGCGTGTTTCCCTTAGTTCTGTAAGCTGCTCTAGCAAATTAATCGAGACTGAGGAAGGGTGGTGAGAACCCCTGATGCAGAGCCCAGTTGGACCAAAGTGGGGAGTAACCTGGGGACCTACTACTTGCGACTGGCACCTGAAGTGGGTAGGGGGTACGAGCCGTCTCGTGGGGCTGAGCCCTTAACCTGTGGTTTTGACACTGCCAAGTGGATTGACAGCCTTACAACTGAGGTTAGTTTTTGGACACCGGCAGCTGTCACAGAGAATTGCTTGGTGGGGGAAACCACCGCCCCATCTAGTGTCAGAAGTGTTGAGAGTGTCGAGGAGACACTCAGGAGAGAAACACAGGAGGGAAAACTGGAGTTTTTCTAATGTGGACCCGAATTTCAGAGGGTCTCCACGAATCCTCCCGGCATTGGCCCTTCTGGAACACCCGAGAATGAGACTAAGTACCCATGACGATGATGGGCTGTTACACAGACTGCGACCATCAAGGCAGGCAGAGTGAAATAATGGAGTAGTCCAACTGCCTCACCCAGTGCCCAAACACGGAAGGTGCTCAGGACGTGTTCAGTTTTCTTAGTCCTCTGCAAGGGTGAGTCATCTGCAAGCCACAAGGCCTCCCCTCCCAGGCCTGGGGCTGATGTCTGATGAGTTGTCTGCAAGTATCTCTGCCTTCCTTGTGGCCACCTGTGCACATTGTGAACAGCTGGCTGGTGGGAGGGAGGCTGTGGGTTGTGGGTTACTTCTTTTTCATAAAACAAATGGAGCACAAAGCAAACTGAAGTGCAAAGCACCCTGGTCTGGCAGGCAGGAAATGGGCACGATCCCAGAGGAGCCACCAGCATGGAGCAGGCGCTCAGAGGGTAGGTAGCTGCTTGTGCGGTGTTGGCAGCTCCTGTAAGCTGGGTGACCTTGGGCATGTCACCTGATGCCCTGGGCCTCACAGTTCTCTGAAATATGCAGTGGTAAACTCAAATGCCTAGACTATTCCCAGACCTGACATTCTAGAATTCTAAGCTAGACCCTATGTCCCTTTATTGGCTTTAACGAAAATACTCAGTGCACCTTCTGACATCAGGGGCTTGCTCACATTTGCCAGCAGAGCTGGGTAATTTGCTCAGGAGGTTCTACAGGACTGTGGTGGAGGGGGAACAGCAGGGATCACAGATGGAAACCAGTTTTCCCAAACCAGGAGGTCAGGTCAAGCACCCTTATACTGGTGCCCTGTCTCCAGCCACCATCACAGGCCTGGTCTGGGTGTGCTTTCAATGAGGGGCCTGGACAAAGGCTAGGAGCCCCACCTTCCTTCCCCACAAATTGGCCTGGGCTTCCCTCCAGGAACTCAGTGCTAAGTGGAGAAAGTCCAGAAGGCCTGGAGAACAGGGTGGGGATCTGGAGTTGATCCCAGCAGGGCTGAGCTCCCGGAACAACCCTGGGAACCTGGCTTCCGGGGGCTGGGATGAAAGTGGGAGGCACAGTCCTGACATGCAAAGGTTTGTCTGAAGACTGGAAAAATGACAAGAAGGAGGGAAGGCAGGAAGGCAGGCAGTAAGGAAGGAAGGAAAGAAGGAAAGAAGGAAGGGGATAAATGAATGGATGGATAGATGGATGAATGCTGGATAAATAATAAGTTAATGAAGTAATGAACTGTAACGTCCAGGAAAGGAGGTTAGAAGAGTAAAGGGCTTTGCTGCTTCCAAAAGGAAGCCCAGCAACATCTCTTTTCTTGTAAAGAAGAAAAATGGACTCAGAGTCACCTGGCTCATCTGGGAGGGAAAGCATTAGATTGAGCCAGTGGCGTCAAGGAAAGTCAGAACTCTTCAGAGGGAGCCACCTTCTGTGTCTGTGCCTCATTACATCCGCAGAATGACCTACCCGGTACTGCGGCGGGGATCTTGAAGATCACGTATTTCGTCTTCCCTTTGTCCACAATGGAGGTGCCCATGTTGAGAACATTTCCAGCTGAATCATAATGAGGGTGCGCTGTTGCCAGATTTATAGCCACATATTTTCGATAATCGACCTGTAAAATATAGCAGGCACCTGGTTTTAAAAAGGGGAGAAGTTGAAGTTGAAATCCTGTGAAAAGCTGATTGATTCTAGGTTCAGAGAAATGATGGCTATTTCTGCACATTTTCTGATCTGAAAGTAAGGCAGACTTCACCTTTAAAGAGAATGTTCACTCTTTAGACCTGGTCTAACCTCCTGGGGACCTCCTACAGCAAATAGGTGGCAGGGAGGTTAGTGAGCCGTGTGTGTTTTCTGTGGCAGGTTTTTGGAGCCTGCAGCCTGGCCCTGCCGGGGGCCCTCAGAGTGGGGACAGGATACCTCCCCACAGAGAGCTCTAAGTAACGGCCTGTGCAAAGAGGCAGCCACAGTGCTAATCTTGGCCACTGCTCTGTGTCATTCTGCTTAAGTCATTGAAATCCTCCCCTTTTGCATTCCACATAGGCAGAATTGTCCAGGCCTCTCTCACAGGATTATTCTGGGAATGGAGAGGTTACACAAACATTTGGTCAAAGTAAAATTCAACTAGCAAGCTCAATAATGACCCCACTCTGAACAAGCCACAACTGTAAAACAATGGGGTGACCTGGGAACCGGCTGTCGGCCCTTCCTCCCCCAGAATAGCACACCCTCCAGCCAAAAGTCGACCAATACTCCACTCCCTCCTAGTATTTCCTCCCTGCAACTTCGTGGAATGTGTACATCAGTTGGACCTATGCCGCCTAGCTTAAAAGGAGCTGTACATAATTTCACAGCTAAGAAAAGCACTCCTTTTAGCAGATCATTAAAATGTATTACAAAGACACTGAGACTTTGAACAGCCAGCTGGAGAAAACTGAAAGTGGATCTACTGATTTTCACAAAAATGTTGACTTAATTCTGCCCAGGAAAGGTATGTGTTTGGGCATTTATTTCTGGACTCTTGCTCTTTGCCTCATGCCTCCCTCTTCAGGTCAATACAAGGTAAGGCCACTGGGAGTCCCAGGCGGTCCAGCACAGCCGTCCAGACTCTCACTGAGCAGCCACTCAGAGCTGAGGACTGCGGACACTGTTGTGGATTATAGTGTGTCTTCTAAAAAGATACGTTGAAGTCTTAACTCCTGGTACCTGTATGTGGATTTAGGGTCTTTGTAGATGTAATTAAATTAGAATAAAGTCATGCTAGATTAGAGTGGGCCTTAATCCAACGATTTACATCCTTAGAAGAGGTTGGAGTGATGTATCCAAGGAACACCAAGGATTGCTGGCAACCACCAGAAGGTGGGAGAGGCAAGGAATGTTCTTCCACTAGAAAACATGGTCCTCCTTCAGAGAGAGCACGGCCTTCCTGACACCTTGATTTGAGACGTTCAGCCCCCAGAACTGCAAGAATAAATTTCTGTTGTTTTAAGCCATCTAGTCTGTGGTACTTGTTATGGTAGCTAGGAGTGAACATAGACACAAAGATGAAAAGACAGTCCCAGCCCCTTAGACACTAGTGTGAATGCTACGCTGGGGAAGCACAGAGCCAGTGGCGTTAGAGGGGGGCCTCCTGCAGGCCACATGGCCTCACCCAGGGGGGTCCTGTCTTGAGTCAAAAACTGATGCTAGATGTAGATTTGCTGATACCTTTTCCAGAGTTTCCAGAGTCTGTGGGTCAATTTTCCTGATGTAATTGGTCTCTGTGGTTGCATAGAAGTCTCGTCCACACTTTATGATGTTAATCAGGCAGTTGTCTGTGAAATCTGGGATGGTGTGGGACAGGTAGGAGAAAGCTCTGGGGAAGAAAGGCAAACCAATGTCTGTTTGTACGCAACTGGGAAATTCTGTTTAAGGTGTTTTTGGTTTTCCTACCACTTAAGATGCTCTCCTTCAACTTAAGGAAGAAAAAGTACTGGGTCCCAACGGGTTACCTGGGACTCAGATGGCAAGTGTTCAAAGGTGCCACCATACTGAATCAACTAAGGAGTGACAATCAGCTGGGACAACACGACCACCAACTGAGCTCTCCTGGCCTCTCAAAAACCCAGAGTCTCCTGCGCCAAAGCCAGAAAGAGCGGGGGGTTGCTCTGAAGAATTTTCAGATGCTCTACAGAAATCACACATTTATCCACAGTGGCCCCCAAAGACCAGCGAAACAACAAATCCTTGCTTTTGTCAGGAATGTGAGTCCACACTGGCTACCTCAAATTTGTCCAGGAAATTAGTTTTTTAAAAGAGAAAAGCAAACTAATTTTGAGCTAAGAACCTATAACTAATTTGATCAGAAGGCAAACTCAAATCGGCGGGGGGAAAAATCCTGGATCTGTGTATTGGTTAGTGTTCCCCTCGCTGGCAAGTGATGTAACAGCAATAATGCCTCAAAGGTTATGGTTTTAAATTCACTCCCCCCTCCCTTTTTCTCCCTGGCTCTTCCTCAATCTGCAAATGTGAGTTCTGAGCAGTTCCTGGAAAAGCAGAAGCAATCTTCCCTTTCTGGGCTCATCCGCCCCTAACATAACCCTTCTATACCTAAAGAGTATCAGAAGGAGATACTGAAGGCAGGCCTAATTCCATGGCCAGCCATTTAATTTGTCAAACATGTAATACATTCACATGCGTCATCACCCAGATGACTTTAAATGAATACAACTAAAAATCTTCCCCGGTCCTTTCTCCCATTTGTCAGTTTCCCACCTCCTTTATGACCCCTTCCAGAGTTCTTTATGAACAGATATCCAAAAATAAATCCGGATTTCCTCCTGCCTTTTTACACAAAATATAGCACATTATTTGCTCTTTTTATACCCTGATTTTTTTAACTTAATATATCTTGGAAATTCTTCCATTTGGTACATAGAAAACATCCTCTTTCCTTTTTACTTCTGCCAGGTATTTTCTTGTGTAGTTTCACTGTTACTTATTTAACTGCTCCTCTGTGGATGAACATCGGGCTGTTTTCAGTTCCTCACGATAAGAAATCATGCAGCCATGAACAACCTTGTACATGTGTCATTTCAGCCTGAACAAGTATACCTCTAGGCTGAAGGGAATGAACCTTTGTAATTTTGATGGATAATTCCAAATTATCTATCAAAATTGCTCCCACCAGCCATGGGGGAGAATACCTAATAATCTGTCAGATGCTCTTTGCCTCTCCTGCTACTGGCGATCAAGGAACGCATAGGGTATACCGGCAAAGGCCAGTCACACAGACTTCCTGTCCACCCTGAAGATGGCTGTCTGTCAGAGGAGCACACCCTGGTTGTTTTGACCACTGAGGATATCAGAAAGCATGACCGGATTCAAAATGGACAGTTACTTGGAAAATATGTTTTTGCAGGGATCTGGATAGGCCATTGTTCCAAACTCTGACACCACAATCCTGTTCGCCTCGATATTGGCGTTGTAGGTGTCACTCCTCAGGTATTTGCTCCTGTAATAGACTTCACCTGAAAGAGAAGAAGCAGAGTCACCCCAGGCTGACACCTTTACAGGCCTGAGTGTCGATTTCAGCCACTCCAGGGCTTGTACTGGGGGATATCAGGGTGAGCAGGACAGGCATGAGCTGTCCTGGTGAGGAGATTCAAGTTTCCACATGGATATGAATCCTTGCTCCATCATCTACCAGCCATGCACTTGACCTTGTATCACATGCAGGATCAGTCCCCTCCACTGTGATGTCAGGATCATGATACCTTTCTTACCACAGAATTTCTGTGGCATTCAAGGCCTGCAAAGCACTTAGCCCATAGTAGATGCTCAATAAAAGCTACATATGCCATTGAGATGCAGGATAGAATGGGCAAGGCTTTGGGCCATTGTCACATATTGATAACTGATGGCTGCTGCAATTCTGGGCTGTCCAACAAAATCCCGGAGGCAGGAAGGATCGCGCAGTTATTGGCGAGGCTAAACACACTGGCCTGCACAGACAGAACCCGCTCTAGGAAAACCCTGGTCTTCCCGTGAGCTTGCACGTCCTTTCCAGCCACTCTCTCTGAGGGTCACCACCCACAGGCACTGGCTAAGGTGCTTTGGGCCCTGTGGTGGTTTACTTAACATGTTGAATTCTGTTCACTTGAAGTGTAAACCCCCAGGCCAGGCTGGTTGTAGACAGGCAGCCCATTTCCTATAAACAACCCTCCCCAGAGCATGGAGCACTTGGGGTCCCAACAAAATGTGTCTCTGGAATTGCTCAAGGCTGGCACTTCACTTTGAAGCTAAGATTAAAGAAGGAGCCACTCTGCATTCCCTACCACCCTGCTCCTGGGAGAGTCCGATTAGCCGCATTCCTTATAAAGGAACACAAGTAAACAGACTCCTGCCTGGAATCTTCTAGAACTGGGTCTGGTTTGGGGGGATGGGGATGGATACACACACACACACACAATATGTATATATACACACATACGTAAACACACATATACTTATGTATATATGAATATATATATGTGTGTGTCACTTACACACATTTTTAAAGCTAACACCCCAAAAGGCCACTTTGGAGCTGTACCAATTGAAAAAGCTTTGGGAAGGCTAAATTCTCAAGAGCTCTTTTTTTCTGTAAATCTTGGCAACTCCGGTTCTTGGAATTTACATGTTCAAATCCTCATGGGACAACAACTTTTCCTTTTATTGGAAAATTATTGAATATATTTCTGAGGTTCATGCACCTCTAGGCCTACTTTATAAAAAATGTTTTATTTTAAAATCATGTTAGACTTACAGAAAAGAGCTCTTCTGTATACCCTTCTTCCAGCTTCCCTGGCTACACTCTACCTCTTTTATTCAAATCTTTGTTAGTTTTTTAAAGCATCAGTTTCCTGGCCTCAGCTGAAGACTACCAGCCCTTTTTTCTATTTTTTGCTTTCTTGCTCCAAAGTCTTACTGGATCAGCACTACCTAGGTTCCCTGCGCTGCCCATATACTCCAGTCGCCTGGTGCTTTTATTACAGAGGCTTGAGCCCCATCTCGCAGCGCCTTAATATGCTTGGTCTCAGGTGGGACGGGGCAGCCAGGCTGGAGGTCCTCCATGGGGTTTTTTTCAGACCTCATGTGCTCAGGGTCATATTGGAACCATGCTGGAAACTTAGATGCTCTGTTTTTATTTTTCAGGATTATGATTCATTCAAGCCCTGTGTGTGTGCGTGTGTGCATGGATTTGCAGCTTTAATTAGCATTTCAGGGGATTCCAATTCAGGAGGCTCACAAACCACCTTTTGGGAAATACTTTGTGTTCTCTGCAAATCCAAGAACCCTGCTTGCCTTGTGCATGCCCCCTTGATTCATACATAGTCGTATTTAACGTGTTTGGTTTCTGTTGTTAGACAATGGGAAGCCACTGAGAGTTCTAGAGAACAGATGAGGCCAGGCTGTGCCACACCAACATTGACAACCTGGCGGCTTCCAGAGGACTGGGCTGGTGAGATGGGGGCAGATGGTAGCTGGCAGGATGGGGTAGTGGGGGCAGAAGTGCATAATGATTAAGACTTGGCATTCTGGATTTGGAGAGTATTGGGTTTATATACGACCTCCACCACTTCTTAGCTGTGGGCATTTGGACAAATACCTTGACTTCTCTGGGTCTTAGACTCTCATCTGTAAAATCAAGATAGTAACAGTGGTACCTACTTCAGGAACCATAGTGAGGGCTGAGGTGTCAATGGGCACGAAGCCAATGGCCAGCGAACACTTCCTATAGTGAGTATTGAAGACATGGGCTGGGAGAGTATTGCTTCCTGCTACGAAAATGATCTTTACTTTGTCGGTGTCATTTCAGCTCCATAAAGAGTTTCAGAGTGCCCCTACGCGCCAGGCCCCATGCTAACTGATGAAGACACAACACTTTGAACCGGAGCTCTAAACTCTGGGGCCTCCCACCCCATGCTGGAGAATGGCAAACTGATCACTGCGAAGCAGGGTAGGGCTTGCACCCTCAACACATGACCAAAGTCAAGAGTAGGAGAGGGGAAGGGTGAGTAATTGGGTATACTCTCCATGCTTTCCCTCTTCCAGCCAGTTCCAGATTATGAACAGAACTGAGTTTTTCATGCTACTGCATTGTATATATGTATATGTGTGTATATTATAAATATTATATAATTATATATATATAAATTTTCTGTGTTTTAATCATCCCAGGCTAGGTGCCAGGCAACTGAAGACCACCGCTGTCACCCAAAGACCACTGAAATTATTCACACAAGCCACCCTAAGCAGTTCACCCTGCCCTGTCTTGCTTTCCCTTGAAACCTCAATAAAGGCCAAGGCCTAAGCATTTCCCCTGCTCCTGACTTCTGCCTCCTGACCACCCTAGTGTTTTCCCAAGCGGCCTTGCATGACGTGCTGAGCCTCCCATCCCTAGGAACCTCTAAATACAATAACCTTTGTCTTCCTGAGCCTCTCTGTGCTTCCTCTTGTGGTCACATCTGTCTGACCACCTCATAAAAGGATACAAAATAGCTATTTATCTTTGACAATGAATTTTTAGTTTGAAAACCTATGAGATGCTTTTAGAAATCCTGAACAGCACATGATAGCTTTGGCCATTTGCTTATCTATCCCATGCTTCCATAATACTGCCATGGCTCAGTCATTTTCTGCTGCTTCCCTTGTCCCTAAAGTTCTCTATGGAAGGATGCCAGAGCCACTGCTTGGTAAGTTGTGAGGGGGTCACATAAGCAACCTACTATTTCTCAGGCAGTGGTGTGTGTGTGTGTGTGTGTGTGTGCGCGCGCGCTACAGTGAGGATGGGGGGCGATAGCTGCGAACTTAAACTCCAGACCACAGACTGAGATCTCAGCCCTACCTTGACCTTGGATAAGCCACTCAAGCTCTCTAAAGTTTCCATTCCTGCCTCTGCAAAGAGGGGACCGGAACACCTCCCACGTAGCATTTGCATGAGCACCGCAAATGGCCACAAAGAACCCGGCAGCCTGGCGAAGCGGGGCCTCACAGAAGGGACCTGACTTTCGTGCACTTCACCCAGAACCACGTTTGTTTTCCCCAGAATCGCGGGTGACATGTCTGCCTAGAAGAGGAGATGACTGAGACTTAGAGCTGTCCGGGAATTACGGAACCACCGACTCCGTAGCTGAGTCTCAGTAAAATCCGTAAGTTTTTGAAAACATGGTATCTCCATTCCTGAAATGTTTGGGCAAGTTGCTAGCATAGAGTCTGCACTCAGATAATTGCTGACTGGCTTGAAAGAAATAATAATTATGCGAAAATAATAGTTAATGCTTACTGAGCACATAATAGTTAATGCCAGACATTATACAAGGCTACTTACACATACTAATTCCTTTAATTTCCACAGCAACTCTATGAGATATGTTACTAATATATCTCCAATTCAAGGATGGGAGACTGAGACACGGAGAGGGTCAGTAACTTGGCCAAGGTCACATAGCTTAGATTAGCTGGTATTCAAACCTAGGAACGACGACGGTGTTTTTTAATCCACTAGCCTCTCCCAGGGGTCAAGCTCTTGCTAGATATCCATTCTTCTAGTCATCACAACAGTTCTCCAGGGAGGATGACTAAGCTCTTTTTACTGATGAGGCCAAGGGAAGTGAAGTGGCCACAGATTTCCCATACTAGAATATGGGAATTAAAGAAAAATTTCACTAAGGTCAAGTTCTTGGATATGAATTTGCCCACCTTGTGCCCCTGAGCCTGCTCAAGCCTCATGCAACCCACCCTGGACCTCTTTGAGAATTCAGCTCATGCTGTGTGATATTAACCAACCCAATGGGCAACAGCAAAGAGTTTACAATCTGCTTCCTGAGCTGCTACCACGCACTCAGAATTTTGCCTTATTTGTGGCACTTCCTACTTTCTGCTCTGTATTCAGTGTCCACTCAGAGAGAGCTACTGAACGTATTGCATGAGTGACATGGCTCTCCTTTGCCTGGTGAGTAATATAGTCAGTTTTGTTCTTTTCAGTTTTGTATTCACCCTGTTTTGATGTGGTGTGTGTTTGATTCCAAAGCTTGTAACCTTCTGCCTGCTGTTGCCCACCTTATTGAGAATACATATTATTTTGCAAGTTGGACTCTTTGAAAAAGAGTCACCTTGGCCACCTTTCCAGGGGTGTTTGTGCTTATAGTGGGCTGAATGATCACCTCCCCAAGGTGTCGGTGTCCTAATTCCTGGGACCTGAGAATATGTTACCTGACAGGGCAAAATAGACTTTATGGGTATGATTAAGATAGTGAATCTTGAGAAGGAAGATTATTCTGGATTATCTGGGTGGGCCCAATGTAATCACAAAGGTCCTTATGAAAGGGAGATGAAAGGGAGATAGGAAGGTTAGAATCACAGAAAGAGATGTGATTAAAGAAGCAGAAAGAAAGAGAGAGAGCTGGCTTTGAAGATGGAGATGGGGACACAACCCAAGGAATGCAAGCAGCTTCTAGAAGCCAGCGAAGGCAAGAATACAGGTGATCTCCCAGAGCCCTCAGAGAAAAAGCGGCCCTGCCAACACCTTGACTTCAGTTCAATGCAACTCATTTTAGACTCCTGATTTCCAGAACTGTAAAAAAAATTAATCTGTATTGTTTGAACTTCACTTGTATCTTTTTATTTTTATGAATGTGGCTGAGTAAATTTAAAATTGCACATGTGACACGCGTTATATTTCTATTGGTCCTTTGATAGGATAGCAATAGCAAACTAATAGAGTGCCTTTACCATCTCTGATGGTGAAGCTGTGGAGCAAAGCCAGGCCATCAAACCAATGGTTGTAGCTGGTCTCCCCCACTGTGTGCATCCCAGGCCCATTGCGAAGCAGGATTCCCTGAAGCCATGTTGGAATCTTGCCTGTTAAGAGAAAGAATGTTTAGTTTCCAGTTCCGTATCTAAACAAAAAGCTAGAAGAAATGGCCATGGAAAGGAATTGAGGCCATAGCCCCAACACCACTTGCTACAGTCATTCATTTACCTAGCAGTCATTTCAAGAAAGTGTACCATATGCCTGGTATTGAGCTAGCACTGAGGATACCAAGATAAGTAGGCATTGTCTGTGTCTTTACGTTGCTTATTACCCATGGAGAGACAGAGACAGAAGAATCAACAGACACTCAAAATAATCTGTGGTAAAGGCAGTGCAGAAGACTCAGCCAGGGGGGCTGCGTGCAACAACCTCATCCTGAGGTGAGGGGAGTGCAGGAGGGTAAAGACTGCTTCCTGGAGAAAGTCACCTGGGTGACTCTTGAGGGAGAGTAGGCACTTACCTCACAAAGGCCTAAGGGAAGAACATTCTAGAGCTGTGCTATCCAATATGGTAGCCACCAGCCCCACATAACGGTTAAAGACATGGCTAATCCAAACTGAGATGTGTTATAAGGATAAAATACACACCAGACTTCAAAGACTATAAAAAAATGTAAAATATTTCATTAGCAACTTAAAAATATCGATTACATGTGTAGACAGGAAGAAAAGCTAGGACGGTGAGAACCTTGGAGGACACAGAACTGCTAAGACTCAGAGTTGGACTACATATGGGGGGAAGAGGAGGGGAATATTCAAAAAAGTACATTCCATCCAAGTCTCTTGCCTTGGGCAAGTAAGTGAAACGGGAGGATTATTCACAGACACCCAAAACAGGAAAAGGAGCAGGCGAGGCAGAGCAGGGAGAGGTGAACCAGAGCATAGGGTTGATGCCATAGATACATACTAAGAACATTTATTGAGCACTACACAACTTCCAAGGCAATTTCACATCTGAGAAAGCTCCGATCTGACTTTCCTCATGAAGAACACTCACTGTTGTCCTCTCCTTATGAAAAACATCCAGTCTGTCTCTCTAAAGCTGAACTTGCCTGTGAATCTGAGCTGACCCACCAGCTGTTCTCAGAACACCGAGCAAGTGACAAGCCGGGGACCCGAGAGTTCAGACCCAGTCATTGTCCCGTAGACTCTAAACAAGATGGTACCAGAAAGTCAAGTTGCGACTCAGAAGAGGAGAAAGCCAGACAAATAAATGAGACACAAAGCCCGCCGGAGGAATGTTCCTGCTGAGGCTCCCACTCTGGGGCTCTTTCACTGGCTCTGCAGGTACTCACATGCCCAAACGACCCCCGTGGTACCCGCAAGGAAATCACCGCCGGTTCCGCGCACCCTCCAGCGAGCACTTGCAGGGGTGCCAGCTCACCCCCACTCCCCGTGCCATCTGGAAACTAGTTCAGCATGGGCATATGTGCATAAACACAGTCGGAAGGGGCCACATTTTGCAGAATAACCCCATTGTATATATGCCAAACGCAGAATTCCCAGCACTTTTCTCCTGGAAATAGTGAGAATTAATCTCTCTTCTTGGAAACTGACTTATATTATATGAAAGCACACCTAGATTTTCACAGAGAATGTGTCTGGATTATGGATCATTTTCTTCCAGATAATGTTTTCCAGATTTTCCAAAAATGATTTACAATAAGCAGGAAAAAAGGCATACATTTAGACATGAAAGAAGAGCCAATCGCTTATACAAAACGCTCACCTCTCACTTTGGCCCTCACAGGCTCCAGTTGTTCTTTCTTATTTCTGCCAAATAGTACGTCCATCACACAGGCGCTGCGAGGGAGTGCTGTGACAGTGAACAGACCCACCTCCGTCTTCAAGGCAACTGCTCCTCGGCTCCTCCTTTCCTCTCCTTCATGCTCTCCCGCTCCCTCCTGGTGCCAGTCTGCTTCCCCCCTCTGAGGGCCTGGTATTTCTTCACATTCCAAGGGGAAGCTGCACCAGGATTAATTATGTTTGGTCAAAGGTCAGTTTCCCAGCTGCGTGTTCTCGTTAAACTTTAATCCTCTTATTGTCTCTCCCTTTCCAAAGTCACTTTTGGTTTAATGGAGAAAAGCTACGTAGTTTCCTGCTGGGCTGAGGTTGGAGAGAGATTTAGTGTTGCATTCTCCTTTGGTGGGCTGTCAGAAAAAAATCCAACCAGGAGGTGGAAGTGGTTTGAAACCAGAAGATGTGCTGTCAGGACCACCAAAGACACCTGAAGTCAATGAGGAGTGCTCATATTGCCTTGAAGGAAAAAAAAAAAAAAGACACTGGAATTAGGGCTGCCAAGAGCACTTGATGGTGTGAATTCCTGCTGCATGTCATGGGGAGTTTTTTTGCAGAGATGGGAAAGGTGTTTTGTTTTGTTTTGTTTTAAATAAAGTTCCCTGAGTATCCTACCACCCTCACCCCCCAAATCATACGTAGAAAGCAACTTAATTCTTAGTTCTCTTTTGAAGAAATAAACAAAATATTTCATGTACCCATTTAAACAATGAATGTGGGCTCAACTTCCTGGCCCATCAAGAGGGAGAAACGATGCCTGAATTTGATTTTAAGGTCTCCCTGTATTTGTACATCTTGATGCGATGCCATTGCCTGAAATTCATATTCAGTTGCTATGAATGTTGGGTGATGTATTCATGAACTCATCTTAACTCATGCTGCTTAGAGAAAGAACCAGTTATTCCCTCTGGGTAGAGTAAGGAAAGGGGGTGGTGCTGCCACTGGGCGCAGTTATTGTCAGGCCTGGCTGAGACTGTATTCCAGTAGCTCAGGGCTCAGTCCTGACAGCAGCTGGCTGTACTTGCATCCTGGCTGCACATGCCATCCACCTGGCTGGGCCAGTCTCCAGACTCGCTGATTCAGAATCCCCGAATGTGGAGCCCAGCCATGTACTGTCCTTAAAATGTCTCTAGATCATTTTCTGTGTGCAGCAGACATTGACAGAGAAGCGTAGGCCCAGGGAAAGATGTCACATGTTTGGGTTGATACCAGAATCACATCTCTCCCCTTTCTGTGTGTCTTATCCTCTTTGAGCCTCTTTTTCCTTAACTGTAAAATGGGGCAAAATTTCAATGTTATTGTAGATCAAGGATCTAGCAAAAGCACCTGGCCCTGAATAGTTATCAACCAATGCTATTGCCCTATTCTTCCCATTCTCTCAGAAGGCACTTTTCTCTGAACTACATTTCCCACTAAGTCCCATAATAACTTGCCAGTTGATTCAGCTATCTGCTGTAAACGTGTGTATCCATGTCAGGGTTATGATTTACTCCTAGGTTGTGAAAGCTGCGTCCTTGTGAGGATCAAGTGAGAATGTCAGGCATATGCTGAGGGCTCAGGAAAATATTGCACCACCAGGGGCAGCAGCTCTGGTGCAGAAAAACAAGCTCAGGGCTTAGAGATCAGAAAACCTAGGTTGGGATCTCAGCCATGCGACTTAAAAACTCTGTGACCATTGTCACATGATTCCTCTGATAGTCACCTCGATCTGTAAAACAGGATGGCAAGGACTATGTCACAGGGTTTGTTGGGAGGATTATATTGAAATTATAAGTGAAAACATGACCATGTTCTCCTTTCTTGTCCATTTTGTGTAGTATTCAGAAAAGCAACAACCCCCGACCTTTGAGCTCACTCTCTGAGTCAAGTGCTTTGCAAAGCGCTCTGCATGTACCAGCTCGCTCTGGCCTTGTGTGATCCTGTGATATGGGTATCCTTAGCATTATTCTAGAGGTGAGAAAGCTCAGGGAAGACAACCAACTTGCCTTAGGATACACAGCTAAGAGGTCGAATTTAGGGAGCTGAGCCTGGCAGCCCGACTTCAAAGTGTGCTTTCTGTGACAGCTTCAATGCAGCATGGATCTTGGCTAGATTTTTACTGAATGAAGAATCAGGTGGTTGTGTTGCTGGGTGGAGGGCCCTCAGAGCCAGTCTGGGGCTGGTGTTGCCTTGTTATATAATACTGAGGAACCAAGCAAGCTCTCTTCATTTAGGTCCCATAGGCACCCTGGGGACAATTATATGGTGAGATAAGGATGTTTTGATAATGGTGATAAAATATTATTCACAATGATAGATATCGGTCTCAGTTTTGTAAGGCTTCCATAGCAAAGTACAATACCACAGACTGGGTGGCTTAAACAACAGAAATTTATTTACTTACATTGCTAGAGGCTGGAAGTCCAAGTTCAAGGTATTGGCAGGGCTGGTTTCTTCTGGGGCCTTTCTCCTTGACGGGCAGATGGCTGTCTCTTCACTGTGCCCTCACACGGTCTTTCCTCCGGGGGCACGCATCCCCGGTGTAACTGCATGTGTCCAGATTTCCTCTTCTTATTAAGGACACCATTCAGATTGGATTAGGGCCAACCCTAATGGACTCGTGTTTGACTTAATGGCATCCTTAAAAGTGCTATCCATCACATTCTGAGGGCCTAGGGGTTAGGGGTTCAACAATGCGAATCTTGACGGGACACAACTCAGCCCATAATAATATCATGAGGGCTCAACAAGTTAACAGGAGTCCTTTGGCTGGAAGTAACTGAGTATCTGCTGAAACCCTCAAGAGGACCCTTGGACATTGAGTCATCTGGGGGTCCTGGGCAGCTCAGAAGCTTGTCTGAGTAATCTCACCAGGCTCCGTTCCATCTACTGCGTCGCCGTCTTCTGAGGGCTGGTTTCTCATCCTTGGGTTTGTTCCGTTCTGTTTATGAATGAGTCCCTTCATTCCAGAAATCATCCTGGTAAAAGTACGGACATACGGTGGGGACAAAGGAGGCGTTTTCTTTTCACGTCTTTCTCCTTTTAAGCTGGAGGAAAATCTTTTCCAGAATCTGATTTTTTCTTGGTTTTCTTGGCTGCACTGTGTCACATGCACATCCCAGACCAATTCCTGGCAAGGAGGAACAAGAGGGCCCTGATTTCCTTAAATCACGAGACTCTTCTGGGGGCAGCATGTTGACCCTTGAATCATATCAGGACTCCACTACCAAGAAAAAAGGAGAGAATGGCATGGGGTAGGCAACTATAGGCAGCACAGCATTCATGCATTCTCACAGTGATTTATTCGTCAACATACATTTACTGACTATCTATTGCATGCTGGAAATATCGCAGCGAACAAAACAAGAAAATAATTCTGTGCCTTCTTAGAATTCATACTGATGACATGCCAAGTTCTGAGGATATAGAGGTGATTAATAAGACTCAGTCTCTGCCTTCTTGGGCTCCCGTTATGTTCTTTTTGTTTGGGGGCCAAGTCTGCATATCCCAAAGGACATGAACTTCCCAAAGGGGTCAGGGGCCGTGCAGTGGTTCACAGGACAGCCTTCATGTTGGACCTCCATCCTCCCTCTTTATAAACAGATAACAAGCAGCAGCTGCTCTTCCCCAGGAAGCTCTGGCATTGCTCTGAACCCACAGAAGCCTGACCACCACTTTCTAGGTCTTCACTAACACAGGAAGAGTGGGACAAGGGACTTGTCAACAATAGGAGCTGTCTTCTGACCCATCCTCTAGCCTCTGATAGTACCATTCACTGGGCACTTGACCTGTGCCAAGTACATGCTAAGGGTCTCATGAGCAATCTCTCATTTAATCCCTATGCATTCCTCCAAGGGGATCATTAGCAATCTTCTTTTTATAGACTCAGAAATGTAGAAGGCCTTGATCAAGGTCAACAGCTATTCAGTGCATACTCTATCTCACTACACAGTAGTGCCTCCCACCTTTTGAAGTTGCTGGTTAAGTAGATATGAGAGCAAAAGTGGGTGTTCCACAGATAATTTCTAGAATGCATGTGCTGCCTTGAAAATGGACAAAAACTGTCCAGTGCATGAGAGAACCAGGCAACGGGAACGTGAAGGGAAGTCGTCTTATACAGAGTTTCAGTCTGCCTCTGGAGGGTCTGAGGTGCTCGCAGGGTGAGCAGGAAGGCTCTGTCTCCTGTCTTCAGGAGGGGGAGGAAGGGCGTTCATGATGGGTGGCCCCTGCTCTGGACTGACACACACCACATCTCCTGATCCTGGCACAGACCTGATAGGTACTGATGTCACCCCCTTTTAATGAGGGAGCACTTGGAGTTTTGGTGAGGTTGTGCCCCTGAGCCAGAGGTTCTACAATGAGTGGAAGGGGTGGGAAATTTGATCTGTGGGGTCCTCTTCATAATTTCGGGGAAGGATTCAGGAAGAGGAGGCTACTACCCTCCCCTGAGGCCGCTTATTCCACGAAATGTGTTGCATCCTTAAAATAGTCATGAAGTGAAGAAGTATTGTAAAAGATGAATTCAAAAAGAAACATTTTGTGCTATAAAAGTAGCCTTATTTTGCAATTCTGTATCTTCTATTACAAAGGTATTGAGTAAAGTGAGTTAATATTTCGCTTTCAGAGATATTGTTATCATATCTAAATTATTGTGGAATTTTCCAATTAAGTTAGCTTCTAAATGATACCTTTAATTAGCCAGGGAGATAAGCTCAGCAGATAATGTGGAAATCTTGTATAGCAAGGTCCAAGGTGACAGGTAAAGTCCCAGCAAAGGGGGCAGCTGCCTCCCTGAGGGAGAAGCATTGGCTGGTGAGCTCCAGAAAACCTGCGCTCTCCACGGGCCTGTTCCGGAAGCAGGATGTAGGCGGTGGTGGGAGAGCCACCCTAGGCCTCCTGGAGGGAGTGCTTCACCACTAAATGGAAGATCACACATTAGGCAATTCACATTTAAGAGCATTCATTAATTCTGCAAAGTCCTACTGGACAGCAGAGACTAGTGTCATGCTGGGAACTGTAGACAAAAAACATGGAAAATCATAGCCCCTGACCTCAATGAGCTCAGAGACTAACAACGGAGAAAGGAATGCAAATAATAACAGTAGCAGCAGTAGTAGTAATAGTAATAGTAGCAGTAGTAGTAGTAGTAATAATAATAGGGATTAATAATAAGCCGTATTTGGGAGGCAGAATGGGTGAGATTGAATACCATGGGCACTACTGTTAGAAAGGGAAGTGCCTTTATGTTGAATGAGCTGGAAGACCTCAACCTTCCACCATGTACTCAGGGCCCCATCAGTGAGGCTGGACAAAACTTCAATTTAAATAATAACTATACTAGGTTATAGCCTGGATGGTAGTCCTCACATTTCTACTTCCTAAATAATCTTTCAGACTCTTCCTCTCTCCTCCAGCCCCCCAGCCACTGCCCCCACTACTGTGTACCTCTTGGGAACAGGCTAGGGGGGCCCAACCCCTCCAATCTACCTCCCTGCTGCCACCAGGTGACCTGGCTGAAATTCAAACCCGATCATGTCACTCTCCCATTCCAAACGCACAGTTGAGCACAGTGCCTGTCACGTGGCCTCACTGTGCTACCTCATCTTGAGAGTTTCCTGTCATGACAAAGAACCCCAACTCAGTGGGAGCAGAACTGTCTGAGCTTCGGCTCTCCCCAGAAGCAGACACCAAGACAAGGATTCAAATGCAAGTGGTTTGTTTGGGAAATGAACCCAGGAAAGGCTAGCAGCACTGTGGGGATGTAAGACAGGGAGGGAAGACATCAGGCCATCGTCATCCCAGGCAGCTGACGCCGGCCGGTCGGCCGGGGACTCCGCAGGCGATGAGAACATGCTGCGAGGTTGTTTCGAGGGAGCTGGGGGGCTGGCCCACCAACGCCGGTCAGTCAAGGGTGAGAGGTGTCAATTTCCAGGCAGTCCCATCCTGCCCCATGCATGCGGAGGGAGGCAAAGAGCCACAGGCGGCTCGCATTTAGAAGCCTTACCTGGCAAGTGTGACAGGTTGTGGGACCTCGATAGAGTCTACAACAACCCTCAGGAGATGACTCAGCCCAGTCTGAAGGGTAAGCGCAAGAAGATACTCAGTGTCGACTAGAATAGCACAACTGAACGCATGACAAACAATTGACGAAAACCACACGAAACATCTAGTGACGTGGGGTGGTTTAGTAATGTCCATTTACAGAGAGGAGCTACTGCCATGCCAATTTTAAAGCCCTTGAGCAACACAGAAAAGGTTTATCATTGACTGTTAAGTGGCAAAAGGAAGGGTACAATAATTGATTATACATACACTCTGGTTGTGCCTGGGTGAACATCTTCAAGGCAACACGCATTTGAAGGAATCACAAAGAAATGAAAATATATTAGGGTGATAGGACCATGAGAATTCTTTTGCTATGTTGTCTTTTCAATCGCCTGGGGGGCAAAGATTTACTATGACTAATTAAAAACATCAGTTCATATGAAACGATGTACTCCCCCCTCCCCCGCCACTGTTTCCTGCATCCCCTCCCAAATACAATGTTGGCACAGCAGTCACGTCTCAGTTAGCTTTGGGGGAGACACAGACTAAAATGGTCTATTCTCAGGACGGGGATGTCTGGGTCACAGGGTGTGACCACCTTTATGGTTCTTTTCATGGTTCTATTTAAACCAAACTCCTCTCTTTCTGTTTTCACTTGCTGATGCCGAAAATTGGGATTTGGTGGCTCTGACAGCTGCACTGGATCATTGGAAACACATTTACATGTGTCCAGCCATCCCTGCTTCCTTCCTTTGTGTACACAGAGGTTAAGGCACTTTGGGAGTTGACATCATCAAGGCAGGTTCCGTGCCCAGAGTCTGCAATTTATCAAAGTGTAAAGGATGTGAAAATGGAATTTAGCCTGCAGATTTGAGTTCCTTATCAAATGCCTCCAAGCATGTTCTGTGAGCGACATAAATTACGCCTTTATCCAGAAGATACATTATCTCTGTGTAGAGCCTTCCACATTGTTTTCTGATGGAAGTCATTAGAAGCTTGGGTCCCTCAGATAAGAGACCAGTTCTGCACCATCTATGAGTCAGCAAGGACACCGAATTCTGCCCTGGGTTCTTTCTGGCAGGACTATGACAGAGGGCTTGGAAAGGCTTCTGGGAAAGAGAAGAGGGGCAGAGTCAGCCCCAGGGGCCTGGGCAATGGGGCCATGCTGGCAAAGGTTCATTGAGTCCTACTATGTGCCAGCCATGGGACAGAGATTTTGAGACATTATTTCTTCCGCTCAGGAAACTCACAGAATAATATAACCCAAATGTCCATCGATGGATGAATGGAGGAATGAAATGTAGTTTATCCATAGCTTACAATGGAGTATTATCCAGCCATGAAAAGGAGTGAAGTGCTGATATGTGCTCCAACACATGTGAACCTTGAAAATATTACACTGAGTGAGAGAAACTAGACACAAAGATCACATAATTGTCCGATTCCATCTATGTGAGATAATGTACAGAACAGGTAAATGCACCAAGACAGAGAGTGGTGATTGCAGGGACTTCAGAAAGATAGGGGTGGGAAGCAAAAGAAAAAGATTTATCTTAAACCTAAGGAACTACTTAAAATCAAATATTAGGCAACAGTGTTCTCTAAACCCTGTGGTCACCCTGCCATAATAAATTGTTTACTTGACACCTTTTTTGAAGGTTCCAGGATTCCACCACATTGTAAAGCTCCTGTCTCCAACCTCGAATTATTCATTTCTTTTTTTTTTTTAAGATTTATTTTCAGAGAGAGAAGGGAAGGAGAAAGAGAGAATGAGAGAGAGAAACATCAATGTGCGGTTGTTGGGGACTGTGGCCTGCAACCCAGGCATGTGCTCTGACTGGGAATCGAACCTGCGATGCTTTGGTTCACAGGCCGCACTCAATCCACTGAGCAATGCCAGCCAGGGCTGAATTATTAATTTCTTATGTAGGTTTTTCATCAAGTGCTGTTTTTGTTTTTATAGTATAAACTACGACCCTGGTGTCTCCCCTATCCCAACTCCAGTGGCCTGTGTGCGTATTTCCTAGAGAGAAGTCATCCAGAGGAACTCTGGTGTTAGCAGTTAAAACAATTTTCCCACCACTAAAGTAACATAGTAATTCCGGAAACTTTAATTAATTTTGAAAGTCACCATGAACCATAAACATTATTCAGGAAGGCAAACAAAGATGGAGATTTATTAATTCTGGAAATGTCTTCATTTAATTATTACTGCATAAACATTTATTGAGTGCCAAAAAGAAAAAAGAAAAAGGAATGACTCACTCCCTGATACGCGCTATAAGGTGGATGAACTTTAACGATACTATGCTAAAGTGCCCTGGCTGGTGTGGCTCAGCGGATTGAGCACCAGCTTGCGAATAACTTCTTAAAAATCGTAAAAAAAATAAAGACACTGTGCTAAAGCGAAAGGGGAGTGTCACAAAAAAGTCGTCATCGTGTTGTATGATTGCATTTCCATGAAGTGTCCGCAACAGGCAAACCCACAGAGACAGAAGGCAGGTCAGTGGCTGTCAGGAGGAGGAAATCGGGTGCGAATGTGACCGAACACAGATCTGGCTGCCGGCTGCTACGGACACTGAACTTGAGAGACAGGTGCTGGTGTAAGGGAAAATGGTTTATTTTCAGCTGCTGGCCACCTGGAAGATGGGACACATGTCTCAAAGCCCATCTTCACATCTCAGTGCAGGCAGAGGTTTTTGTAAGGAGGGAGAGGGAAAGCAGAACAAAGAGATCGAGGGAGGGGCTTGAAAAGTTCTTGACGTGCAGGTGAGCACAGCCCATTCTTTTTTTTTTTTTTAAGATTTTATTTATTTATTTTTAGAGAGGGAAGGGAGAGAGGGGGGGGGGGAAGAGAGAGAGAGAGAGAGAGAGAGATCAATGTGCAGTTGCTGGGAGACATGGCCTGCAACCTAGGCATGTGCCCTGACTGGGAATCGAACCTGCGATGCCTGGTTCGCAGCCCGCGCTCAATCCACTGAGGTATACCAGTCAGGGCGAGCACAGCCCATTCTGATTGTCCGGTGATGGTCTGGCTTGCGTCGTCCTGGCTCCGTGGCTGGAGGTCAGCAAATTTCCCAAAGCTGGGCTGCCTGAAGGTCGAAATCTGTATCTTTTGAAGTTAGTTCCTAGGATTCTTATACAATCATGCTGTTTATCTACAAGCCACATATTAGAGTCAGCATTTATAAAAACCATGTCAAAAGAATGATGGGGTGGGTTACAATTTCCCACTATTACATAAATGCTAATGAATTTCCTTTTGGTGTGATGAAAATGCTCTAAAATTGATCATTGTGATGATTATACAACCTCATGAGTACACTAAAAGGCATTGATTTATATAGTTTAAATGGGTGAATTGTATGGCATGTGAATTATATCTTAGTAAAGCTCTTATTAAAAAATAAAAACAAAATTCAGAGGGGATAGGCATATTAGATGAGGCGAGTTCTACAAAGCTCACGAAGGAAGTGAGACTGGAGCTGAGTCTCGAAGGCGGTCAGGGAAGCACTTGGGAGAGAGTGGTCCCTGGCAGAGGGGACAACACAGGAGCACACAGGCGTGCAAGGAACGGTCAGCAGCAATTAACTAAGACAGTTAGGAAGAGCAGTGACTTTGAGCTTGGCAGGGGAGCGGGATGATGGGCTCACGATATCTTTAAAAACTAATTTATAATTTTTGAACAGGTTATACATTCACACACGTGGCACAAAATAGAAAAGCTTTAGAAATGTGGTCAATAAAACAAAAGTTTGTTTCCTTCTCTGTCTCCCCCTGACCTCATCCCCCCACCCAAGCACTCACTGTTACCAGTGTCTGTATATCTTTCACGAGATATACAAATACAGATAACTCTCCGTGTGTGTTTTCATGTAAAAGGCATTACACCATTAATAATGTCTCATACTTTGCTTTTAATATAAGCAAAAATCTTAGAGATCCTTCCAAATTTGTACACAGAGAATTTGCTCATTTTGTATTGGGTATGTAGGATGTACCACATTTCGTTAACCAATTTCCTGTCACTGGACATGCAGGTTGTTCCCAATTTTTCCTTCCCACAAAATTTTGCAATAAATAACCTTATACATGTGACCTTTCACATATGGATGAATTCACCTGTAGGTGAAATTCCTAGAAGTGGAATCGCTAATGACAGAGCTTGTGCTTAAAAACAGTTTTTTCTTAGAGTTCAATTTTTTATTGAACGTGTTCAATAAAAGAGGGTTAGTCAAAAAGACCCAAACCTATGTCATCATCAGACTCCCCAGACTCTTCTTTCTTGGCTTTCACTTTCTCCTCCCCAGCTGGGGCAGCAGCGGGGCAGCCTGCGCTGCCGACGAGGCTGTCCGTGTGGACCCTGGCCAAGCCTTCGCAGCAGGCCTGGCCGGCGAGGTTCAACATTTATACCCTTTAATGAGGGTACCAATCTCATCCTCCGTGACGGTCACCTCGTCGCTGTGCAGGATGAGGTGAGCCCCGAGACAGACAGACGGAGGCCGTGGTGTGGGCGGGCGGGCGCTGGGCCCTCGCTGCCGCTGCCGGGCACAGCGCTTGTCAGCGGAAGAAGTGAGGGCCTCGCCCCCTGTGGCCCTAGCTTCCCAGGAAGGAATCAACCCCTTACTAGTAGCGGGGGAGAGGGGAGTAAACTTTGGTAGATACCCGTCACACTGCCCGCAGTAGAGGCTGTGCCAGTTTATTCTTCTCTTGGGAGAGAGCTCGATTCCCCACATTTCCAGACGTGTTTGGAAATGTCGTCCGGGGCCAGTTCACACAGGGCATTGTAGGCAAAGCTAAGAAACTTGAACTTGATCCGCAGCCCACCAACACCCACTGGAGGGCTCAGACACTGGATGAGGATGGTCAGGTTTGAAGTTTTTAGAGCTTATTTCCATGATGATATCAAATAAACTTTGTAGGAAACGTTATTCTCTAACAGGCATGAGCGGTAATGTGATGGACCAGAAGGGGAAAAACTCTCCTTTAGGATTCAGGCCGTGCTGGACAGAATGTGGTTATCAGGTAGGTACAGCGGTCATTCTAGACAATAAGATTGGATATGAGTGCAACCTGTCTGTTTTTTTTTACAATCCCATAATTCTGACTGTCCTGTCATTTTTCTTTTATCATACTCTTCCCACATGCTGATGGCTTCTAATGAAGCATTTGGCCTTCAAGGGAAATGATATAAAACCGACAGCCAGGAATTTTTATCAGAAGCTAACAGTTGACCAGATGACAAGAAGACAGGTGATATAGCAGCTTTAGCCTGCTCTGGAAGATCATTCTGCCAATAATTGTATTTGGAACTGGCACTAAACAAAGATCGGGGGGTAGCAAAACTACAGACACATTTATCCTGAGTCTTTGTTTCTCAGACAAGAGGTGGTCATATTATTTGGCGAGGGAGAGATGGATGGCAGATGGTTGTGAAGGCAGTGGCATATGAAGGACTGAGAGCCAGCTCCATCCAGAGTCTCCAGCCGTGGTTCAAGGATGAGCTCAGCAGGCCTGGTCCTCCTGGGGCTTGCTCTCAGGTTTACGGCCACTATTGCTAAGCCAGAGGAGGGCAGCGTTTGCTCTAAGAGACAAGTGCCTTTCAGAGACTCTTGCTATGAATTTGTGCCTTTGGGCCGCTCCTTCTATGATGCCCAGAACTGGTGTGAGAGGCGAGGAGGCCATTTGGCCTTTATCCATGATGAAGGCACCCAGTGGTTTCTACAGAAGCACATCTCTCAAGACAGGGAATGGTGGATTGGGCTCACAGGGAACTCGGCTTCGAATGGAACCACAGAAGGTAGGTGGTGCTGTGATAACTGTGTTTCACGGGAGCCTATGGCTGCAGTTCTCACCACTGCATCCTACCCAAAGCTCCAGAGAACAAATTAATGTGCCCTGTTCTCATGGCAAGGAAACCCTCCTCTTTGGTTGTTTGGTGGATCAAATAAAATAATTCATGCACAGTATTTAGCACAGAATCTGGCACATAGCTGACACCCTAGAAAGTTGTACTTTTTTGCACATGCCTAATAATAATATTAGCTATAAAATATTTGTTTCTTGTTAAAATAATGTACAGCACTATCCTGAGTGCTTCATGTCCATTATCACATGGAATCCTCATGATAACTGGTAATAAAATTATCAGTTGTCTCTATTTTACAGGTGAGAAAACTGAGTCTCAGGAAATAATTACTAAGCTATTTTCAAAGCACTTTCACACATCTTCCAGCCCCCACCCCTATGAGGCTGAAGCAGGTCGAGTGCTTCGCATGGCCCCATTTATATTAGAGAGCCTCATTTTACTGGTTCTCCTGAGAGCTCTCCTTAGCTTTTACTCTGGGAGAGCCCCTTGCCCCAACCCCAGCACAGCCGGGGAGCCCTTCTCTGTGCACCTGTAGGACCTGTCCACACCTCCATGAGAATCCCTTTGGCATGACTTTAGTTATGTGGGTGTCTTCCTCCCAGACAACAAGCTCTTCGAGGGAAGGAACCATATCCTGGCCAAAATCCCCCCCGCCCCCCGCCCCATGCATGTACATATCAAAGTGTGGACAAATAAACCCTCATATTTAATCCTCGCACCTGCCCCATGAGGTAGGCATTGTGACTGTTATTTTGTGGGTGAGGAAGATGAAGCCCAGAAAGAGGGACAGCCTAAACTAGGATGACATGTCTGGGCAAGGGAGGTGTCCTGCCACCTCATACTGCTCAGCAGAAGCTTCAGGGTTTTAGAAACAAGAAACTTGGTCCGGGCTAAGCACCTAGAGAACTATATCAGAGTGGATAGAAAATGCTTTAATAAAGGAGCAGATGGGCAAGCTCATTTTGGGATACTCACAGCCAATAGATGCAAATTCTGCAATGTGTCTTCAGGCAGTATCTCTTGAATGGTTTCCTGCTCTGTTGATGTAGCCATATGTGGGTTTCTGCATTTTGAGCGTCCATTCATGTGCACTTAAAGGAGTTGGGTCTATTTAAAGTCTACAGGGGACAGATCTGAGCAGGCTGACATGTAACAACCTTCAGCAGGCAATGTTATTTAAGAAGTGAGGGACAGGATGCTGTGTGCAATGCGATGGCACTCGAGTAAACAGATCTCAGGCACTCCTGGGCACCGACATGTGGATGAAATTCAGCCTGGAACAACTCACAAGAAATGTAACAATAATGGGAGCGGTACAGAGGTTGGGAAAGGGAAGATGCTTTCATTTGATGCCCTTATCACGCTTAAAAAATTTAACCATTTGTATGAATTTCTTTTAAAAATTAATGCATACATTTTGAGTCTTCACGTTAAATGTTTTACATCTGGTGTTCTCTAGGTCTCTAGTGTCCTTGAAATGCCTCTGTATCTCACACACACACGACACTTCTTGGAGGAACATCATTGGGTTCAAGGCTCTGAAGGGTCCTGCAGTAAGGAAAACTGCTTCCATTTTAACTCGGCAGTGCCCAACTACATTTGACAAGGGCCCCTTTTCTGTGTGAAATACCCTTTAACACTGAGGCTGAAAGCATCATTTATTCAGTTAAACCACCTTGTACAGGGTCTCCAACTTGGGGTCCCAGTGTGCAGGTTGAGTTCTCATGTTTGAGTGTTGGGAGATAATGCCTAGGAAATGCCCCTTCGCTGGCACGGGAAAGGCCTTCAGCCTGTCAGCACTGATTAAGCACCAACTGCACACAAAGAGTTGAGCTGGGACAAGTCTTCTACATAAAAAAGATCAGAAGAACATTTCTGAGTCCTGGTGCTCATGTTCCCACCCCAAGTCCGGGGATCTGGCTGGACACCTCCCATGTGAACTACAGCCACTGGCACGCAGCGCAGCCCCCCCCTGCTCCCCATACCTGCGGCGACATCGGGAGAGGCCCTTCTTCCGGGTGGGTTGCCTCAGACAACTGCACACAGTCGTTCGCCTTCGTCTGCGAGTTTCGTGAGCTGGCCTCTGTTGTGGAGTCTGCTTCCTTTACCCTGTCTCTTTCTGTCTCTCTCTGCTTCTGTCTCTGTCTCTCCACATGCCCACCTGTCTCTGCATGATCATGAGTCTGTCTGTCTCTCTCCATGTGTCTCTATCTCTCAGTCTCTGTCTCTGCTCCTGTTTCTCTGTGTCTCTCCAGATGCCCCCATCTCTCTGTCTGCATGATACTCTCTGTTTCTCCATCTTTCTCCATCTCTATCTCTCTCTCTCTAAATGCCTGTCTATGTGACGATCAGTCTCTCTGTGTCTCACTCCATCTCTCACTCACATCCTCTCCCTGTCTAATTACCTGCCTACCAGTCCTGCTTATCTCTCTGTCTGTCTTCCTCACATACATGTGCCTGGGGGAGAATGCTCATTCACCCATGACTCCTGCTCCCTGGTCAGCCTAGGTCTGAGCCCCCCATGACCACATCTCACCAACTCCCCACTTCTTTTCTCTTGTGCTTTTCTCAGCTGTTGCCCATGCCTGACTCCCAATGTAGACCCTGGGGAATGTGATAAGAGGCCCTGCAGGAGTGGGCTGTGGCTGCACACCAGGTTCTACCCACCAGGTGGTCACTGCAGTGGGGCCTGGTCTTGGAGCTGAGCCTTCTTCTGATCCCCTGACCCACAAGCCAGGCTTGATAGAAGCTTCTGGGCTTCCTGGGCCCAGCCCCATCCATGGTTCTAAGCTCCTGGGTCCTAGGCCTTGTCCTGGGGTTGGACACTCATAGGCACCCCTGCTCCATTCTTCCCTCCCCCAGCTTTAAGTAAGTGCACACAGGCTTAACTCCCTCTGTTGACTAGCTCTGAAAACACGGAGGCTTCTATGAAGCCCTCCCTGGTCTGTGCATTACACAAATTCCCACAGTCTCCTTAAGTCCCTGCTCCCTCTGCCACCCCAACTTCAAGTCTGTCTCTCAGACTGTGTCAGCCACCAGGGTCTTGGAGCCCTGGCATGAGGAGGTCACATTATGAAGAACTAACGAGTATCAAGAAGAAGTTCCACTGCTGAGCTAGGTACTCCATGTACATTTATTCATCATGTAAGAAGTCCTTCCACCATTCTATCGCAGGCCCATTATAATGCTAAGAAAAGTGAGGCTCAGAAAGGGTAAGTTCCTTGTCCAAGGCCCTCCAGCTGGGAAGTGGCAGAGGTGAGACCTGACTGGGTTTGCCTATGGTCAGAGACAAAGAGAGAGACTGGAAGATGCTACAGTGCTGGCTTTGAAGATGGGGGAAGGGGCCACAGTCCAAGGGATGCAGGTGGCCTCTGGAAGCTGGACAAGGCAGGAAACAGATCCTCTCCTGTAGACTCCAGAAGGATGCCCACACCTTATCGTCTAGTGAGACCCATTTCTGGACTTCTGACCTCCACAACTGTAAGGTGGTAAATTCGTGCTGTGTTAAGCCACTACGTTTGTAATAATTTGTTACAGCAGCCACAGAAAATGAACACAGATTTTGGTCTCAACTCCTACTCTGTGGCAATCCCACAGACAGGCCTGAGTTTGAATTCTGGCTGTTCACATCTGAGCTGGGTCATTCTTTATCAACAAATGTTTACTGAGCATGGGCAGGTTCGGGGAGCAGGGCTGGTGTGGGGTCTTTGCACAGTGTCCCCACTGAGCCCCATGTTCTTAATGGGGAGAATAATAGCTCAGCTCATACGATGGGTATGAAGACTCATTGAAATCACTCATTCATTCAACAAATGCTTGTTTAGCATCTATCATATACTAGGCATTGTTTTCAGATAAGGCTCAAGGAAGGTACTTGAAATAGGTGGAACGATAGTCACTACTTTAATAGCCCACACTCTGAATGTACAAACTCATTTAATTCTCTTAATGTCCCTGTGGAGTACAGTAGAGACTCCCCCCTACACAGGGGAAGCAGAGAGAAGCTAAGTAACTTGCAGAGGGTCACACAGCCCCTGGGTGACTGGGCTGGAGCTGCCCCTGGGCACTCGGGCTCCAGAGCCACACTCACCCATGCTGAAGCAGCAGCTTCTACTGTGTCCTTGCCTCTCGAAGTCCTGACCCCTGAGACTCTTCCACTTCCCACCAACCAGGAACTTAAGCTTCCTAAGTGTCACCTTACCTCTTGCAGGTGTTGGCCAGAGTCTGGCCTGTGAGGGCCTCAATGCCATCATGCACTGTGGCTCAGGGAAGGTCATCCAGATCCAGGATGCCTTCTATGGGCGCCGGACTCCCCATTATTGCACCCAGGAGGCTGGGCACCCCTTGGACCTGGAGGAGGAATGCAGCTGGCTCAGCGTCAAGGACGAGGTGGCAGGTAGGGTCCAAGGGCTTCACAGCTCTGGCTGTGAGCTCAGGGCAGTTCCTGGTGTCCTGTGCCCAGCAGACGGTTTTGGAAGGCTCAAACAATCCCCATATATGACCTTGAGCCTCCAACACTGAAAAAACTAGCCAGTCTCTGCCCACAGCACCGAGCTGGTAAGCGAGGGAGCCATAGCTCACCCTTCCACTGGACCCCAGTGGGTCAGGTGGGCATTTTGCTCTGCACCCAACTTGGGTACCAGCAACATCACTTTCTTTTTAATTCAATTTTTAAAAAATTTTGAAATACTTGCCATATATAGATAAGAATAAAAAATATTTCAATGAACTCCCATAGACCCACTGCCCCCAACTTCATCAAATCTTAACATTACGCCATATTTGTTTAAGATTCCCTCATTAAAGAAACAAATACAACACTGGATACACAGCCAACACTCCTGCGAAGCCCTGGTCTGCTCCTGTCATGAACTCAGTGCGTATTAATCACATTCGCAGTTTAGTTATTGCTGCCTTCTACGTATGCAACCCTAAACATTACCTAGTATCACTCTGCAGGTTTTTAACGTTTATAAGAGTGGTATCATGTTGTATGCCATTCTGCAATGTGCTTTTTTTCTCTTTTCCTTCCTTATCTTATTTTTCTGCTCAAAGTGCTATCCATCTTGATCCTTGTCGTGTGAATTAATCCATTTTGTCTGTTGTGTGACCATGCCACAGTTGGTCCCTTCCTCTGCTGACAGCTGTGTGAGAGGGTCTCAATCCTTGCTGTCGTGAATAATGCTGAACAAATGCTCCCAGTGGCATCTCCTGTTCACATGGGCGAATTTCCCTAGGACCTGTTTTTCTTAGATTAAATCTGCCTCTGAGCCTTTGCCCCATGGCGATGATTCACTTTCAGGGAATAGGGGGGCTCTCTGCATCCTCCTGAGAGCTGCAAAGGCCTCAGAAACCTCTGTCATCCAGGACAGAGGGGCACCCTCTCCTCCCTGCTGCAGTGACTGCTGTCAGGCCTGCAGGGCCCCGTGAAAGCAGGTGGCCTGCTATAAGCCAAGGAGGAAATCAGGGCCAAGGTACCTGCCTGTCTCTTTCCCAGGCTTGTCCATAGTACTCACCTGCATAAGCAGGAGGGAGAGGTATCAGTGTCGGCAGGACCCTAAAGTTCTGGCCTGGGCTCTCTATGGTCCTCCCTCCTACAGGCACCTGGTGTTCTGGTAACCACAGGTTTCCTGAACTTGTCCACTCTTTGACAGTTCTCAGGGTGTAAACTTCAACTTGAGGCCATTTGACTAGATGCCATTGGACCAGTGGTTCTCAAAGTGGGGTCCCTGGGCCAGCAGTGTTAACATGACCCAGGAGCTTGTTAGAAAAGCAAATTCTCAAGTTGCCCCCCCCCATCTGTTGGATCACAAGCCCTCCAGGGAATTCTGGTGCAATCTCAAGTTTGAGAACCACTGGGCTGGACCCTGAGCTCCTTGAGGATAGAAATCCTACTTCTCTCTCCCCTAGCACCCAGAACAGTGCCTAGTCTTCAGCAGACACGAGTTGATTATCGATCAGGCAGATAGTGGGTGGATAAACAAATATGAGGCCACTCATCTCTGTCTGAAATTGTCCCTTTATGTCTTTCACACTGTTCCTGCTTCTGCTGGGATGTGGGCGCTTCCCAGGACAGTGCCAGGGGCTGCAGGCATGCCAAGTGACGGCAAATGGGACCTTCTTTGGAGATCTGTGCCCCACCCAGGGCAGCTACCTGTGGGTGCAGTACAAGTGTCGGGAAGGTGAGTCCCCCGCTGGCTTGGGTGTGGGAATTCCCTCCTCATTTCCATGCCAGGTCCAGCTCCGCTCAGAGCGGACAGAGCATCCACCCATGGGGGCTGATCTACTGTGTGCTAAGAGACTTCCTAACCTAAAACTGCTGTCCTGAGCATGGTCCAGCTTAGCTTGGGGATAAAGCATTTGAAGGTCCTATTGCAGAAATGAGCTGTTGAGACAGAAGTTTAAAAATAATTTCTTTTTTAGTCCCAGGACCCTGCAATTTAAATCTCATGGGGGTGACCCAATAAACATAACTGACAAATCCAAGTTTATTTGATTGAAAAGAGTCAAAATATCTCTCCCACATGTCATAAACATTTCAACCACTGCCCCTCCTGTAGGCTGCCTTTTCAGTACACACAGAGACTTTTTAAAAATACAAATCTTGAAAGCCATAAAAATAACTAACCCACATAACCACAGTTTAGAAAAGTTTTATAAATCAAGAAGGAATCCCTCCCTTCAGTTCTACAGCCCTATTCCCACAACCAACCCACTGTTAATGGTGTAGAATGAATGCTTTACTACTTTTAAATATATTTTCATAGACATGGCTGTATATGAATTTATATATGTATATTTTTATAAAAGTATAATGATGTAAAATGTTAGCTTACAACTCATTTTCTTTTCACTTAATATATCCCGGACATCTAAGTCACTAGCTTATTTTTTTAATAACTGCATAGTATTATCATAAGAATTATGTCAAAATTTATTTAACCAGTTCCCCTATTGATAAATATTTAGGTTGCTTCTGATCTTTTGTTGTGTATTAGCAGTTCCCTCTCGTACATTCTTGTACCTATATCTTGACATGCGCTTGGGACTATTTTTAGAGGAGAGATCCCTAGTAGTGCAAATGCTGGGTCACAGAGTATGTGCTTTTAAATGTTAATAGATGTTGCCAAATTACCCGCCAAAGTCACTGTATTGATTTATATTGCTACAAACAGTCTACGAGAGCGCCAGTTTCCCCTACAGCCATGAAACCACATTATGCCATTTTCCAACACATTAAATTGGTCAGAACGGCACCTTCTATTGAGGGTGCGTGTAATGGTGCAAGGAGCTCTGAAGGGAAAAGATGAGTCAGGGAAGGTTAGGGCCCCCGGGGGCCATCCAGCAGAGCAGAGTATAGGAGAAGGGGGGAGCACATAGAAGAGAGGGTACAGGAAGGGGAGGGTGGCACAGATGGCAAGCTTTACCAGGGATATGAATTTGCTGGACATGCTTGGGTGGAGTAAGAGTGAGCAAGGTGGCCCTGACTGGGTGGCTCAGTTCATTGGAGCACCATCCGGTACACTAACAGGTTGCGGGTTCAATCCCGGGTCAGGGAACATACCTAGGTTGCAGATTCGATTCCTGGTCGGGGCACATACAGGAGGCAATCAATTGATGTTTCTCTCTCTCTTCCCCTAAAATCAATAAATATATCCTCAGATAAAGATTAAAAAAAAAAAGAGTGAGCAAGGTGTCTCAATTGGTTTCTGGGAAGAGGAGGCCACGTGTTTTGGCGGCACCTTCCATTTGGTGGTTTTGCTAATGGACAAAGTGCCCCTTGGCTCCCCGCCGGTCCCGGCGCTGTCGTCATCAGACAAATGTATGGCTTAGGGTGGGGGTGAGCTGTGTCTGGCAACCACACGGTCCAGATTCTCTGCCCCAACCTTGTTTCAAACGTCCTGTCAGCTTGTGAATCAATGTGTTCTGATCACAATCAGGTTCTGATTTGTGAAGGGAGGGACTTTACCCAGAAGTCCCCACCCCCAACTGTGCCCAGAGGGGCCTAATTATACGTGACTTTTCCTAAGGTAGTTGACAAAAGTCCTTTTAATTCGAGTTCAGCTTCTTTTACCTTTCCCCTGCTCATTGGTGCTCAGAAAGGAAAGATCATGCTGCACAAATTAGCCCACAGCTGTGTTAGAACCAGCAAATCCTACCCTTCACCCCACTTTCCACGCCAAATTTTGAAACTCAAAGATTTGTTAAATTTAATGTGCACTAAATGGCTTACAATGAATCATCAGCTACCTTTGCCAAGTAGATTTTCTTAAAGGTGCTTTCTTTGCCTTTTGTCTTTTTAAACACTATAAAATACATTTGGACAATCAATAAATCCTGGTTAAATAAATTATGGTACATTGTGCAACTATTAAAAAGAACAGGGCAGCTCTAACTGAATTTATATAGAACGATTTCCAAGATATATTGAGTGAAAAAAGAGGAAGGTGTCAAATAATGAATATAGAAAAAACCATTTGTATAAATAGAAAAGTATGTGCTTGTGAATATGTAGATATTTCTGGAAGGTGACCTGGGATATTGGTAACCGTGGCTGCCTCTGGAGAGCAGAACTAGGGGCTTGAGTATGGCAGTGGGGGGCAGCTTATACATGTCAGAGTCTGTACTGTGGTCATGTATTACCTACAAACAAAAAGTAAAATTCAAAAGACCTTTAAAAAGTAAAACTGAAGATTTAAAAATTTAAAAATCCCTACCTAAAGATGCAAGACAGGTGGATAAAAGAGTCGAAGTTTTTAAAATTAATTAATTAATTAATTTATTTATTTATTTTTATTGATAAAAGAGAGAGGGTGAGAAAGACAGAGAGGGAATCATGAACTTGTTTCACTTAGGTATGTACTCACTGGTTGACTCTGGTACGTGCCCAGATCGAGGATCAAACCTGCAACTTTGGTGTTTGGGGACGACACTCTAATTTAGCCATCTGGCTACCTGGCCAGGGTGAGAGTTGTTTTGTTTTCTTTTTAAGACTTTATTTATTTATTTTTAGAAAGAGGGGAAGGGAAGGAGAAAGAGACGGAGAGAAACATCAGTATGTGGTTGCCTCTCACGTGCCCCCTACTGGGGAACTGGCCTGCAACCCAGGCATGTGCCCTGACTGGGAATCCAACCAGTGACCTTTTGGTTCACAGGCCAGCACTCAGTCCACTGAGTCACACCAGCCAGGGCCTACAGAGTTGGTTCTAAACATGCAGTTTCGCTCTGCAATGGCACACAGCCTTTTGTGTTTTCCTCTGCAGGCCTGCAGCTGACGGTGTCCAATGAGAGTTTCACCTTTGACAATGTCACCATCTCCCTGACGTGGCTCCTCTCCCCTTACACCGGAAATCTGTCCTGTATAGTTAGTACTGGGGATGGCCACACGTTTGATCCTTACTACCCTCACAGGTAAGAGGACTCTCTGAGCCTTGAGTCAGTATGTTTCAGTCAATTTTTGCTGCATAACAAAACAACCCCAAACTTACAGTAATATTTGTTACTTGTCATGGATCTTTATAGTAGCCAGGTTTTCTTGTTTGGACTAGCTCAGCTGGGGGAGGATGGCCTAGAAGGGCCTCATCTGTCAGCTGACTGTCAGCTAGGTACCTCTGTTGCTCACACCCAACAGGCTAGCTGAGGCTCACTCCCATGGCGGCAGAAGAGTTCTTGGCAGTGAGTGAGAGCAAGGTCCAATGTGCAAACATATTTCAAATCTCTACTTGGGTCACATCCTTTTATCCTCACCCAAGGACACGCTTATTGATTTTAGAGAGTGGGGAAAGGTGGGAGAGAGAGGGAGAGAAACATTGACATGAGAAACATCAATCAGTTGCCTCTTGCACATGCCCTGACCAGGAACCGAACCCACAATCTAGGCATGTGCCCTGACCAGGGATTGAACCCCTGACCCTTCTGTCTACGGGATGATGCTCCAACCAACTGAGCTGCACTGGCCAGGGCTACTTGTGTCACATTTTTTAATGACCCATTGGCCAAAGCAAGTTTCATTGCCAAGCACAGACTCAGCAGGTGGAGAAACAGACTACACTTATTGATGGAAGAAACGGCAGAGCCCAGAATGAAGGTGTATACACATGCAAATGGGAGAAACTGCTGCTCACCGGTTCCTCATTAGGGAGGCCACCTGAACAGTCCTGGGGAGCTGGGTCCTTTCGTCTTGGCTCTGTGTAGACTCTCTCCTGGGTTGCTGTCCGAGGAGTTGGTAATAGGGTAAAGAAGATGCTCACCTGGGTATGGGAATGTTTTTTATTAGTGAGGATAATAAAAATCATAGTAGCAACATGAATAGCCCAGCCAAGCAGTTTTCACACACAACCTCACTGGAGCTGTGTTCATGTAACCGCTTGCCACATGAGCCACTGAGCACTCGATGCGGAGCTGTTCTCTGTTGAGATGCACTGTAAATGTAAAATGCACAAGGGATTTTCAGTGCCTAGTCCCCCCTCCCCCCAAAAAGAATGTAAAATACCTCACTAATAATTTTTATATTGATTATACATTGAAATGGTAGTACCTTAAATATATTAGGTTAAAGAAAACAAATTATTAAAATTAATTTAACCTGTTCCTTACTTTTTCCAGTGTGGCTTTTAGAAAAGTTAAAATTACATGTGTGGCTCATACTATTTGCATTGGATGGTGCTGAAGTAAATCATCATTATCTTGTTTTTACAAAGGAACGGCGGTGTTGCCCCAGCCTTGTAGCTGGTGAATGGCAGCGCTGTGCTATCGTACAGTCTGGCCTGGCACGGAGCTCAGGCTCTGAGGCCCTGCAGGATTATATAGCACACGGCATCGGGGCCTGAGGGCACTGCCCTCCTCCCGCCATGTCCTCCGGGAGACAGTTTCCTCCTCAACCTGCAGTAGCCAAACCCAATTCCTAACATTTCAAAGTCCTACTTGGCCTGTGTAAACTCCAGCCTGCCCTGCTGGGTGCTCCAGCAGGAGGGGTGCCCCAGACTGCTTCAGAAAACCCAGATCCTCTTTGGATTCTGGGACTCCTTACAGGGACCCCCCAGTTCAATATGGATCCCCTGAGAAGTCATGGAGGCCTATAAGCCTTTCTTCTAACCCCCAAGCATCTCCATTTCTACTCTGTGGGACCAGGAGTTTCTAGCTGCATGGGTGCTGGCATTCCCGAAAGCACTAGGTGGGGTGAGACAAACGGGCCAGCCCTGTCCACAGCCCAGGTCTGCTCCAGTGAGTGTGCGTCTCAGATTCAGCCATGCTCTGACATCCCAGGCATCGTGCCAAACAGAACTGTGTCTAGAAGCTGGGGTTCTAATCCCAGGCACTGCTAGCATATTGGACCTGGAAATTACCCCAGGTCTTGGGTTCCTGTTTTCTTCACTGTTACATTTATATTGATGGTTGCCTTGATTGGCGTAAAATGAGAAATTCCATGTGAAGATGCTTTGGGAAGTAAATGTTTAAGTAATACAAATACCTATGGCATCGTTCTGCGGGTTTCTTCCCATTTGCCACCATTTCATTAATAAAACAACAAATTCTAAGTTACACAACTCTTAACCCCCGAATTGTATAGAGCTAGAATTTGGCATAAAACAAAATTCACTGTCTGTAGTCCTGCTAAGAATTTCAGTTACCCAAGGACTTATTTTTAAATTTTTAAAAAATTTATTTATTGCCCTAGCTGGTGTGGCTTATTGGATTGAGTGGTTGCAAGAGGCAACCACACATTGATGTTTCTCTCGCTCTCTTTCTCCCTTCCTTCCCTTCTCAAATAAATAAATAAACAAACAAATAAATAAATAAACTTAAAAAATTATTATTTGATTTGAGAGACACTGATTTGTTGTTCCACTTATTTATGCATTCATTGTATGTGCCCTGACCAAGGATTGAACCCACAGCCTTGATATATTGGGATGACACTCTAACCAACTGAGCTACCTGGCCAGGGCTCCACAGGGACTTTATAGTAAATAAACAAACAGTAGTTAAAACCTGGAGCAAACAGAACAAAATGGAAATATTTGTCAACTCTGGGTGGTGAGTCCAAGGGTGTTTGCATATTCCTCTCTGGAATTCACTGCGTGATTAAACTTTTTCATAATCTAAGACCAACAATAGTAAGCAGTGCTTTGCATTTGCAGTCCCTCTGGGCATCAGCTCTAAGCGAAAGTGACTGGCATTGTCTTTCTCTTTCAAAACACGTAGATGGCAATACCCTCCACCATCACCCCGCCTACACAATCCATTTCCCCTCCTTCAAAGACTTGTTAGACCTTGAAACTACCCACCACCTTCTGCTATCATTTTTATTAATGTTAGGAAATATATTTCTGACACTTTCTCATCAGTACTAGCAGCCTCGGCACTCAATTTACAGTATGAAAAATGGCATGAGTTTTAAGTATACAGAAGTCCCATACTTTGTGTGGGTGTCACTGGGCTCTTCTTTTATGTGGTGTACAGACCCCTACTTCTGCTGAACTCCTCCCTAGGCTAAGACCTAAATCGGGTGCTCTGTGTCCACTGTAGATAAATAACATGAGCTGATGGGGAGAATCCAACCTCCAATAGAAACGGTGTAACACAAGTCAAACGATTGTCCCTTTAAAGCTCCTTCTTGCCTTGCATTCCCCATATCTTGTGTTCATTTGCATGGCAGGTTGTTTTGTTTCTACAGTTCTGAAATTGTATTATGTGCCTTACGGAACAATTTGCATAAGGTGAAACGTGCCCTTGTTCAACGTTAGGTAACTCAGCGCCACCTACTGACAGATCCGGGGATTGCCATTATTCTTCAGACCATTCAGTCACCTCTCCACACAGCCAAGTATAACGGGGTGGGGGGGGGTGGCCCCCGTAAAAACCCATCATTCACAAGCCAACATAAGCCTTAGAAAAGAACACAGAGTGACTTAGACATGCACAGGCTGTTGGGAGGCGCAGAGGAGAGAACTCTGTGGGAGATGATGGTCAGAAAGGACTGTAGAGCTGAAGTCCTTGGTGGGGGACCAGAAGTAGGAGGCCGGAGCAGAGGGCGTAGAGAAAGCAAAGTCACGGACGTGGAGGAGCATGGCCTCCTAGCATAACTGCGAGCACCTCACTGTACCCGGAGTTTAGGGGTATGTGGGAAAAATGAAAGATGGTGCTGGAAAACCCAAAACGGGTCTGGTAATGAAGAGCCTTGATAACTGCCAGCTTAAAGAGATTGTTTTTTAGGAGTGTATGCAGGCCAAGCACCAGCAAACAAGCCCTGATTTGGGGTGCAGGAGGTTTCCTGGGGGTACTAGGGTGGGGCAGGGGGAGAAGTGGGACTGAGATGCAGTAGCAGCACAGGCATCACCGACACTGGGTGCAGAACAGGCCTGAGGAGGGGCTGTCACCTTGGGCGGGGCGGCTCCCTGTGGCTAAGGAGAATTCCTGGAGACGGTTCAGGTGTGAGCCCTCAGGGTCCGTCACACCAGGATGCTTGGGGTGGGGTGTTGAGTTGTCTCCCAGAACCGCCCCCTGTGCACTCCAAGGATTCTAACATCATCAGATAGTGTGACCTGTATTTGAAACTTATGGAGATGAAACTGCATAAAGTATATACTCTTTGTGTCTGATTTCAGTCCAGTAGTGCATTTTTTAAAATTTTTATTTACTGATTTTAGAGAGAGGAATAGAGAGAGAGAGGGTGGATGAGAGAGAAACATCAGTTGTCACCCCACTTATTTATGCATTCACTCGTTGATTCTTACATGTGTCCTGACTGGGAATCACACCTGCCAGCGTTGGCTTATCAGAATGACGCTATAACCGACTGAATTACCTGACCAGGGCCGATAGTGTGTTTTCGAGATTTATCCATACTGTTGCGTGTAGTTGTGATTTCTTTCTTCCTATTGCTGTATGACATCTCATTGTATGAACATACCTGAATTTACCTATCCATTCTAGCATTGGTAGGCATTTGGAATGGTTTTCCATTTGAGGTATTATGAATAGTGAATCCATAAACAGTGTAGTGCATGCCTTAGGGTGCACATATGTACATGTTTCGGTTGTGTTTATAGCTAGGACTGCAATTACGCAAACCCTTTGGGTCATAGCACACATGTTTAAGTTGTTGTCTCCTTCTCTTTGTACTCCGAGCGTACCTTCCCTTTGCTGGCAGCAGTCTCTAAAACCACTCTGCAGTCTTCTCCCTTGGGCGAGTTCACTGGGAGAGAAAGCAGAAAAACAAATCCATTTCTCTGCTCTTTAGTCCTGGACGATTTCAGCTGGCACCAGAGTTTAAAGAACATAACAAATTGCCTTTTCAAGACGTATCACTGAAAAAACAGGCTAGGTTTTGCAATTCAAAACCATCGTTCGCAAACCCAGAGAGTTTGCATTTTCTTGTTCTAAAATCTACGTTATTTGATATTCATAATGGCCACTCCAGAATTCTTCTACTTAGTGTTGGTTGGTAGATCTTTCTTCTATCCTTTCACTTTTAAGCTACCTACACCATTATATTGAGGGGGTTTCTGGTAGACAGTATATGCTTGAATCTTGTTTTTTCAGTATCCCTATGGCATAATAATTGGTGTGTTTAGAGCATTTACAATTAATGTAATTGTTGATATGGTTAAATTTAGATCTATCATTTTGTTGTTTTCTATTCGCCTCCTCTGTTTATCCCCTGCCCCTGGTTCCTCTCCTTTCTTGACTTTTTTTCCCCAATTACTAAATGCTTTTAATATTCCATTTTAACTTAGTTACTGGATTTTTTTGGTTTTGGTTTATCTCTTTGCATTACTTTTTAGTAGTTTCTTTGGGAATTTCAATATACACATCTAATCTTTCACAGTCTACTTAGAGTTACTGTTATACCCTTTCAAGTAAATGTTGAAGCCCTACTTTTGGAGGTCCCTTTTGCTCGCTTACCTTTATGTTGTAAGTGTCAAATGTGGGACATCTACATACACTGAAACCCCTTTCAACAATCATATGTATTTTAAAGAACTGAAGAGGAAGAAAAGTTTGTACAGTTACCAAGATATTTATCATTCCTGTGCTCTCCCTTCATTCCCAAAGTTCCAAGTTCCTCCTGGTATCATTTCCCTTCAACGGGAAAGATTTCCTTCAGCATTTTTTTTAGAGTCAATTTTCTGGCAATAAATTCTCTTACAGAATTTCTTTATGCCTGAGAATGTCTTTATTTTGCTTTAATTCCTAGTAGATTCTTTTGCTGGATATAGAATTATGTGTTGACAATTCTTTTCTTTCAACACTTGAATGGTGCCATTCACCATTTTCTGACCTCTGTGGTTTCTGAGGAGAAATCTATAGCCGTTCAAATCACAATTTTCTCTATAGGTAATGTGTCATTTTTTCAGGTTGATTTCAAGATTATTTATCTTTGATTTTCCAGCAGTTTGATTATTATATGTGTGGGTATGGTTTTCTTTAGGTTTTTTTCTCTCCATGGGGGTTCATAACGCTTCTCAAATCTTTATGTGTTTTGCCAAATTTTGGCAGTTTTCAGTTCTTATTTCTTCAAATACATTTTTCTACAGCAATCTCCTTCTCACTGGTGCTCTAATGACACAGATATTTTCCACTTTGATATTATTACACAGATTGCTGATGCTCTGCTCATTTTAAAAGATTTAATATTTTTTCCCTCTGTTCTTCAGATTGGGTCATTTCTCTTGCTCTATGTTTAAGTTCATGGACTTTTTTCTTTCTTTATTCTGCTATTGTACTCATCCAGTGAATTTTTAAATTTCAGATACTGTTTTTCATTTCTAAAATTTGCCTTTGATTCTTTGTTATAGTTTCTGCTTCTCTGCTGGGAACGCCCATCTCTCCATTCATTCGAACAGTGTCTGCTTTTGCCTCACGGAGCGTGGTCACAGTAAATAGCCAATTGAAAGTCTTTGTGTGATAGTTCCCACATCCGAGTCATCGCAGAACTGACATCTGTCTATGGATCATGTTTTCCCTTGAAATCCGATCTTATTTTTCTGATAAAGATACAGGATGGGTGATTCTTAAAGTTCGACTTCCCTCCCCAGTCTGCTTTGTTTCCCCCTTCTGCATCCTCAGGTAGTTTCTCTGTAATCAATGGAAGAAATAGGCTATGGTGGGGTTACTCCATCTTGGCTGGCACCAGGAGTCAGGTTACTGTTTTCTAAGCTTTTTCACAAATGTGTTCATTTGTCAACTATTTCTCAAGCACAAGCTATGTGCGAGGATCTGTGCTAGGTGCCAGGCGTATAAGGGAGAGCTAGACAGACACTGGGCTCACAGCCTGGCAGGGAAGAATGACAGTGAGTGAGCAAGCACGCAAGGGAGGAGTGCTGCCTCGGAGAGGCAGCAAAGCCATGGCAGTACAGGGAACCCAAGGAAGGCTTCCCAGAGAAAGCGACGTTTAAACTGAGAATCCGAGGAGGAGAGTGAATATGAGCAAAGACATAGTCAAGAGCCTTCCCAGCAAAGATCAGTGCATCTGTAGGCCTTGAGGTGAGCAAGAGGTGGCACGTTCTAGGACCAGAAGAAGAGGTCTCAGTGAACATATAGTTAGAGGAGTATGTTAAAAGATGGGGAGGAGGTCAGGAGGGAAGGTCATGTGTATTTTTGCAGACGATTGTAGAGATTTTGAATTTGTCCTCTTGGGAAAATGAGAAGTAAATCAAATCCATAATTTTGACATGTTGGGAATTTGATCCATTTTACAGATGGGGAGAATGAGGCTCAGAAAGGCAGGCTGGGCCATAGTATTTTACAGATGAGGTAAGAAAACCCAGAGCAGGGGTTTACGTGAGTCAGAGGGAATAAATGGTAGAATGTGGACCTGCAGCCAAATATTCAACTCCCGGTTGGTCAGTGCTATTGCCTCCACTCTTACCTGCTCCAGGATGTTCCGTTATCATCTTTGCAAACTAGGAGAGCTTGGTTTGCAGCATCTTTTTCTTTTTTAAATCTCTGTGGAGGAGAAGAGGTGTGAGGTGGGTGACTGCATTTGTGCACACGTGTGTAAATGCACGTGTGTCCATGTTCCCAACACTGGTGACATTTCTGTTTCCCACAGTTTGTCTAGCAACTTGACTTACCAGTTCACGACATCTGGGAAATTCACGATGTTTGCTGAGTGCACAACTAGTGAGTGGCATGTGACGGCTCAGAAGCAAGTGACAATTCAAGACAAGAAGGAGAGACTCAGTGTGACTGGGTGTTCCGGCCTGTCCAAGTCAGGAGCCAGCCCTCTCTGCCAGGCTGTCTTCGGGGACCCTATGTGGATTCAGGTGGAGCTTGATGGAGGTGAGTCCACAGAAAGGTCAAGGTCAAAGCAGCCTTGATCTTCCCCAAATTTATCCATTCAACTGCCAGGCCTTAATAAATACTAGCAGCAATCATCTATTTAGTTTTTTAGCTGTTCATTTGTTTAGCGCTTTGCTTGTGCCAGGAAGTGATCTAAGTGCTTTACATGTACTAGCCCACCCAGCATGCACTATTAGTATCTCCATTTTACAGAAGAAGAAATGAAGGAAGGGTTCAGAGTCAAAGGTTCAAAGTCACAGACTACTAAGCCAGTGAGAGCTACCAGACTTCCAAAGGCCCTTCTTTGCATGCCCACATAATCACATCTCAAGAACTGAATTTGTAAGACACTCCTCGTTGGGGAGAGGGGATTTGAATAGGACTGGGCATGCTACCAGCTGGGTGCAGCCAGCATCGACCAACTTGGCACAGTTGTGTTGCCCCAAGTTAGGGCTGATACGCAGCTGCACACATTGCTACATCCGTAGCAGATTTTATGGGTGGTGTCAATTCTTATTGGTCTCAGTCTCTTTTCTGATTGGTTGCAGAGGCCATTGTAATTGCTCATCATGTCCATTTGGATTAGTCAAAGTGTCCATCCTGATTGGTCATAGTAACATTTCTTATTGGTCACAGCATCCATTCTGATTGGTCACAGTGTCCATTCTGATTGCTCACAGCATCTGTTTTGATTTATCAGAACATCCATTCTAATTAGTTGGTGTCCATGCAGTTACAATTGTTAAATATTTTGAATTCCACCCCTCCTTTCAGTAGAGACCCTCCCAATTAAGACCCATTGTCACCCAGTGCAGCATCTGTCCTCAAGGCACAGGTTCAGTTTGACATCTAGAGAGAGGCTTGTAAACAGAAACCATGTGGCACAGAGCTGAGGAGGTGAGGGCATGACCTTACATGACCGCACACCACCTGAAGCCTCATTCAGAGCAGCGACTTGTAGGAGCTCTAACTGGACCTTGAATACAGTCCTTGGGGCTCCTTTCTGTCTGGTGTGCTTGTTGGCTGAAGATGGTGGCTGCACGTTCCTGGAGAAGCTTAATATAATCCTTCATGCATTCATTCTTTCTATAAATACAATATACCGAGTGCACACTGTTTGCCAGGTGTGGGACAGGCAGCGGTAAACCTGAAAGTCGGGATTCCTGCTCTCTCTCGGGCTTGCATTGTCATCCTCATCATTGCCTTTATCATCCTCATCTCCACTCACACAGGAAACATACTGGCTTAATTTCTTTTGGAAAGAATCCTACTTTCTTGGTTTATACCATAGTTTAAGGGTCAACCACAATATTTAGCATTCAGTTAGGGCAACTACCCCCAACCTGTACGAGCACCATCGTGACGTGAACAGGCTGAGTTACGCCGGGCAGGGTTTCAGGCAGGCAGCTGTGGAAGTAGAAGGAAATAGCGTCGAGTCTTGTTCCTGCTTGAAACAAGACTTGAGGCTAATTCTCATGCATCATGCGTAAACATCAGCCATACCCTTAAGAGATGTTCCCTTTTTAGGCTTCCTCCCCACAAAAATATCTCTGTCAATGAAATGTTCTAATATTTTTATTATGAACTTTTAAGTTTATGGGTAACACATCCATAGTATAATTAGAATATTCAAATGAGCAGAGAGGACCCAAAACTCATGAACCCAATTCTCAGAGATAATCACCATTAACATTCAGGGTCAGGGTGTATCCTAACTTGTGTCTTCACAGCTGTATCTATATCCATGTCTGTATCCAGGATCTCACTTCAGAGCTTGGGTCTGAACTATCTCTGTGTAATCAGCTACATGGTTATTATCAGCATTCTTAAATGTTTCTTACCCCACCTAGAAACAGCGGTGACTTACACTGTGCTGTCAGATAACACCACCGTGGCTGAGTCCACCGCACAGAGGGGCCTGCTCCCCTACAGTCTGACCCTGGACAGAGTAGCCCAGTAACGGATGGGCCTAGGGGTGCACCACCTGGAGATCCGAGCCACCAGCAACACCACCATCTCTGCACCTTCCACAAACGTCACAGTCCACTTCCTGGAGCCTCTGTCAGGGCTGCGGGCCTCCTGGGCTTCTGACTGCTTGGAGCTTGGACAGGACCACTGGTCAACGTCTCAGTGGCTCATGGCATCCCAGAAGAGTTGACCTTTGAAGTAACAGGACTCAATGTGCCCTTCTCCCATAAGGAAGACAGCCTTGGACAGCCATCTGGGATTTATCATGTGACAGTTCCTCTTGAAGGTACTTAGGATTGGTGGCTCCCCTTCCAAACCTTCCTCCTCTCCCCTTCTCAACTTAGACCCCAGGGTCCTGCCAGCCAGTTTTCAGGGTGTCCTGGACACAAACATGGTTAAGAGCATCCAACCTGAGTCACAAAATAAGGCAGAGACAGATACTGTCTGCCTTCGTGGAGCTTGTGGTCACTGGGGTTCTCAACTCTGGCAAGTCCAACCTTTGGGACTGGACTATTCTTTGTTGTGGGGCTGCACTGTGCATTATGGGATGCTTAGCAGCATCTCTGGCTTCTACCCTTTAGATCCCAGTAGCACCAGCCTCTTAAATCATGACAACCAAAAACATCTCCAGATAATCCCAACTGTCCCCTAGGGAGCAAAATCACCCAACTGGGAACCACTGAAGGAGAGCAGGGGTGTTCAGATTTCTGCCATCATTTCTAGTTTGGGAAACTGCAGTCCATGCCCTTGGGAGAGAGACAGGTAAAAACTGAAGAATGGAAAGAGAAGAAGGTGGGACAAGAGATTCTTTCAGGATCCTGGCTGGAATGGAAATAAGGCAACTGACTGGCGTGGGGACAGACTGGCCGGCGCCAGCCAGGAGAGGAGAACACAGCATACATTTGCATTTAATCTGGACAGGACAGAGTCCCTGAGGGCAGTGTGGTGAGGTCAGCAGGCAGGAATGTGAAGAGGGTCCAAGTCTCCAGTCTGCCCAGGATCCAGCCCCCAGGATCCCAGGCCCTGGATCTCAGAGGTGTGCAAGAAAGAGGGTAAAACTATGCAGGTGTGGGGCTACCATGCCCTCAGTAAGGGATCCGGCAAAAGAGATGGCAGAAAGGATGACAGGTTTATGAAGGAAAACAGTGGAACTTTACCAGATGCAAAGGTCCAGTTTGGAGCAGGAGGAAGCCAGAATGAAATGAAATGACAGTGGAAAATATACATAATACATATGTTATAGATCAAATGCAAAATAATTTTTGTCTCCTGCAAAAATGACTCAGTAGGGGATAATAGATAAAATTTCAGCATGCCGTATGACTCTTAAAAGGCAAGCGGTCTTTTTGCCCCCACAAGAAAACAGATTTGTATGAGTCCTGTGGTGAAGGGGGTGAGGAGAAGGCTAAGGGACCAGGTAGCACAGGAAGGCTCGCCCTGGCTGGTGCTGGCCTAGCCATGGCTGACCTAGTTCTTAGGGCCCAGAACATATTTGCAGCTGCCTTTGCGCTTTCAAGGACCCCTGCTGGGTCCCTGGGCTCCAGGGCTAGGTGTCACCTGTCCTTCAGCTGGTCACACCCTCCCTGCTGCTGCTGCTTCTAGACCACCAACAGGGTCATTCTCTGTTCTCCTCATCCTTACTACCTTCTTCAGTGCCCTCTCTCCCCAAGGGAAACATTTGGTCCATAGAAAATTCTTCCCTATTCCTTGGCCTGCTACCAGCCGATCACGTTATTTCACAAATGCAGAAATGCAGCCCTTAACTCCCTCTCTCTCTCCCTCTTGTTCTATCCTGTGTCATAGGCTATTCCTGCAAGGGCCTGAGTAAGAAGCAAGCCCATGGGGGTTCCCAACCTCAAAGAACACATATTCAGTTTTCCAAGGGTCCCCTCTGGTAACCTCTCTGGGCTTGAGAAGAAGGTAGCACCTACCATCCTTCTCCATAAGGGAGGCTGGGTGGAATATACATGTGTCAGTGCTCTCTACAAATACATCTTAAAAATCCTTCTCTCCCCTCTCCACCCACTCAACACTTTCTGAAATCCTGTCAGGTCTTTCGCTCAGCTACACTCTCCTCTCTAATCTCATTGATGAGCACTACTCCTCCTTTGAACTCCCCCGTCCCATCCCATAAACCATTTCTTTGTGCCCTGAGGTTAAAGTGACCACCCACCCACACTGTGCACACAATACCCCCAGGCTGATTCCTACCAGGGCTTGGCACTGTCTTGCAAGTCTATTAAGCCATAAGGCCCTGAGGACAAGAACCATGTTTCATTCATTTCTGTGTCCCCAGAGCCTTGTGCCATGCCTGGCATAAAACAGGGGTTCATTAAATGCTCAGATGATGAAAGATTTGTATGCTGCCATCAGGGGAATGGAGACGCACAAGCTGGGAGAGCTGTCTCAGTGTGAATTAATCAGCTTATTAAAATCTTCATAATTTTTCACCTTTTGCATTGCAGGCACCTTTTGGGTCACTGTGCTGGTGAGGAATGCCTTCTCAAACTTGAGTTTGGACATTGGAAGCATCACCGTTGCAGGCAAGGGCTTTCTGCAAGGGGGTATAAAACTTGTGACCAGGAGTCCAGGACATTGTATTTGCTTGGGATCTAGTGAGGAGCTCCTCAAAACAGGACTTGCTCTTCAGACATTAAGAATTCTCTGGTTACTCTAAAGAGGCAACAATGTATGCAGTAAAATATTCAGCCATTGATACAGACTTCTAAAACATCTGAGTTTGTATTAGCTGTGATGCTTTAGGCTGCAAGTAGCAGAAAGCCCAACCTCGGTGGCTTCAAGTTTAAGGCTTTATTATCTAATATACAGAAAAGTTAGGAGATGAGTTGGGTTAGTTCAGTGGTTCAGTGTCAGTAGCAAGGACCCAGGATCAGTTCAAATGAACTGTGAGAGATTCCTCAGAGATTTTTGCTTCATCCTTAGGCTTGCTTCTCCTGCAATCAGGAGGGCTGCTACAGTTCCAGACATCACATGTCAACCCAGCAGCACAGAACCATTTCCTCCTGTGCGCCTGTTTTCATTAGTGAAAAATCTTTCCTGCTAGTCCTCAGCAGTCTTCTCCTTAGGTTGACCAGGGTGGGGTCATGTGCCCCAGCTGTAAGGGATGCTGGGAAGCAGACATTCAGCTTTTTCAGCTCTGTGGGAGAAGGTAGATTCTGGCAGCCAAGAAGCGGGGATGGGTAATGGTTGTGGAGTGGACAGCCAACAGAGCTTGAAGATCACCTTGAATGTGTGTGCCAGGACTCTTTGAGTAGCAAGGGACTCAAGCAGTTCAAACGGACTCAAGTCAAAAGAAAATTTTTGTCAACTCAGGAAGTAAAAAGTCCAGAGTTTAGGTGCAGGTGGATCCAGCCATTCAGAAATCTGCCTCTGTCTCTTGGTTCTATGTCACCTCATCCTGATTCCCTCTTCCCAAGCAGTAGCAAGATGGCCCCAGGCTTCAGTCCTTCAGCCCAGAGGAGAAAAAGCACCTCTTGGATATTTCCAGCAGAAGTCCAGAGGCTGTCTCTCACTGATCCAAGTTTGGTTCATATTCCCTTGTGGACACACTGATGAGACCAGGGGGCAGTGGCACTCAGTTTGGGCAGACAAGGACCACACGTCCACCCTGGGACATGATGTAGGGATGGCTTCACCCAAATCAAGGACTGAAAGTAGGGGAGGGATGGTTCCCTGGAGAAAATATCACCCATAGGTGTCATTACGAAAAGAAGGGGGTCTGGATAGGGGAAAAGTCATCAGATATCTTCTTCTACATATGGAACTTGAGGCCTAGAGAAGTGAATTAACTTTGCAAAAGCTGCTCAGCTAATTCATGGCGAGATCGGAGATAACAACTACTTTCCTTAATTTCCTCATTCAGGATTATTGGACCATCTTCCTACTTAAGGTTAAGTCATCTTAATTTGCTTTGTATAATTTTACAAACCTTTGAAGCTATAGTTGTCTGGATGAGATTTCCCTAGGAAAGAATTTTCCAAAGATGAGTAGTACCCAGATGTTAAAAGAGCCAAGTCACTGGAGCCTAGTGAATGACATGGGATAACCCTAGGTTCCTATCTTAATCTATGCTTTTGTGGGACATTAATCACATTCACATTTCAGTGTCTTCACAGCATATCAATTAAATGTACCCTTTCCATTGTTTAAACTTAACACACTAACACTCTTTACAGATATAGAGATTACCAAGCAAAAGTGTACATAGCACAGCATTCAGTCCTTCTGGAGCCTTGAGAAACAGGGATTGTTTTCAGCATTTTTTATGGAGGAGGAAGCTAAGACTCAGAAAGAATCGCTAACCTGCCCAGGTTCACACAGCCAGGAAGAGGCCGATAAAGGATCTGGAGACACCCCATGGGGTGCCGAGGCCAGGCGCTACCAGCTTGCCAGAGCTGGTTATGGCCATCTCTGCTCAGCCTACATTCAGTGACATCAGCTTGGCAGCTTTTGTGGGAATACAGATGTGGGCAAAAGTAGGTCTACAGTTGTTCGTGTGCAAAGAGACGTGGGTTATGATTATTATGATGGCTTTATTAACTCTGTTTGCACACTCACAATTGTAAACCCACTTTTGCCCAGTCCTGAACACCATGGAAATTAGCAAACACTACAAACACAAACCAGGGCTCCCCGCACCAACCTCCTCGACGGGTAGTTAAACACTCAGAGCACACAGCTGTCTGTCTGACTCTACTCTTGTGTTTTCTCTGTGCTGGCAGCTGCATGCCTCTTTCTTTACTACTGAAGAGGTGTCTCTAACCCAGTGGTGAACACAGTGGTTTTGCTTTTGACCATTTCCCTGTGACCTGAATGTTTGCTATGTTCCCCTCAACCATTTCCAAAGACAGGCAGATCCCCTGGGGCCCTTCAGCATACCTTCTGACTCTGCCCTTCGGAAACTTGATAAACACCACCAAAGTCTTACATCCATTCCCACTGTGTTCACAGCTCCTTCCGGTCTCCAAAGACCATCTGGAACACATGCTGAGGAAAAGACGGTGAGTATTTTATTAAAACACAACCTCATAAGAAAAAGGTGTCCAAGCACACTCTTACTTTTTGGTTCTGGTTTTTCAGTGTGCTAGGAATCACCAATATTCCTTCTTCTGGAAAAGAGACCCAGATGGATTGAAATTAAAGCATGTTCTCTATGTTAAAAATCAACAATAAGATATCTAGAATGTGAACATATCTTTTAGCCATCTTGGAAATTAAATAGCGCACTTCTAAAAAATATCAACGGGTAAAAGAAAAAAATCACAAGGGAAATTTAAAAATATTTCTGGTCTGGCCAAGTAGCTCAGTTGGTTGGAGTGTCGTCCCATACACCAAAAGGTTGCGGGTTCAATCCCCAGTTCGGACATGTACAGGAGGCAACCAATTGATGTTTCCCTCTCACATCAATGTCTCTGTCTCTCCCCTTCCTCTCTCTCTAAAGTCAATAATAAAAAAATAACTAAATAAAAATAAAAATATTCTTAAATGATAATGACAACACAACCTATCTAAATTTGTGGGATGCAGCTAAGGCAGTGCTCAGAGGGAAAGTTACTTCTTTTAATACTTAGGTTAGAAAATAGGCCCAGGGTCTTTAGTTTTTATAGCAAGACTGTCTTCAACTCTTTGCTGTTGACATTGTTCATGCATGCATTTATTCCATCACAAAGACTTACTGTGCATTTACAGTGTTCAAGACTTATATTAGGGGCTGAGGATACAAAGGTGAATAAACAGACATGATCCCTACCTTCAATGAAACTTACTGGGTGAGATTAACAAACAAATGAGCATATAATTAAGAATTCTGATGTGTCTAACTAGAACCAATAGGGTTCAACGACAGCTACTGACATAGGATGGTCTAGCAAATGTGATCAGACAAGAACTCTGAAGGGGTGACATTTAAGTGGGGACCTGAAGATAAAACAATCAGCCATGCTGGAAAGCAATGCAACGGCTTTCTGGGTGCATGGCATAGAGGGCTCTGAGGCCTGTGTGGAGGAGGGGGAGGATGTAGGAGGTTACAGAGAGATGGACAGAAGTCAGACCACATGGATCAGAGTCTAATGTGCCAAGGCAAGAGGACTTTTTATTACCAGGCCATGGGAAACCACTGGGGGTTGAACGCTGCTGCAGCCTCCTGTTATTCCAGGCCAAGCCCTCTGGGCATGGCTGATTGACAGGCCCTACCGGAACTGACTCCAGGAGCACACTGTATGCTGGCTGATCCCTCTTCCCAGAATCCGCATGGTCTTCATTGTGGCCCTGCTCACTGTCACTCCTCCAACTTCCCAACAGCTCCGGCGTCCTGTCCTCGGGGGGAGCTTGCCCTGATGCCAGTTCTCTGCTTTGTAGAGGTTACAACTTGGCACCCTCCCCAGCACTAGACACGAGAGGAAGTACATCACTAGTTTCTCTCATTTGATCCACAGCAATCCCAGGAGTCAGATGTTATCAAACCCTAGGAGGAACAGAGGCTCTGCGAGGCTTAGATACTGGCCAGAGGCCCCAGGGCCAATGATCCAGTTTGCAGTCTGGCTGGCCCCAAGGCCTACATTCTTAACCTGCTGCCCCCCTCGCCTACATTCTCATAATCTCCTAGGCCCCCTCTCCTGCAGTAGTTAGCACTCTGTGGGTTTTGTTTTGTTTTTTTACTTTTCAATTTTCATTTTAATTTTAATTTGAGATAGTGAGAGAGAAACATCAGCTTGTCATTTCACTTATAACCAAACGCAAGTCCAACTGCCTGCTGCTTTGAAAGCCAGTACTCAGAGACAAGTGCTGATGTGAAAGGGAAGTGGTTTATTTATTCAGGTGCTGGTCATCTAGAAGATGGGAGACTCACGTCTCAGAGACCATCTCCACCTCTCAGTGTAGAGATTTCTATAAGGAGGGAGAGGGGAAGCAGAACAAAGAGATCAAGGGAGGGGGTTGCAAAGTTCTCTACGTGCAGACGAGCACAGTCCGTTCTGATCAGGCAAGTGATGGTCTGGTGTGCGTCATCCTGGTTTAGTCATCCTGGCTTCATGTCATCCTTTCTCCACGGGTGAAGGACAGTAAATTTTCCAGAGCTGGAATGCCTGAAGGCTGGAGTTTGTATCTTTTGAAGTTAGTTCCTAGGATTCTTATGTAAACATGCTGCTTATCTACAAGCTGCAAATTAGAGTCAGCATTTACAGAAACAATGTCAGAGAATGGTGGGGTGGGTTACAATTCTCCACTGTTACACATCTATTTATGTATTCATTGGTTGTCTCCTGTGCGTGCACTGACCAGAAATCAAACCCACAAACTTGGCGTATCAGGAAACACTCTAACCACCTGAGCTACCCAGCCAGGCAGCACTCTGTGCTTTAATCACTGGGTTCCTTGCCTGTCTTCCCTACTGTTGGGCTGGCCACAAAGTCTGTAGGGTATTTTTTCCTTAAAATAAAAGACACATTTTTCATTTTTATGAATAACTTTATTGATTTGAATATTTTGAGTATGCCGGCTATCTCCTATATAGGTAAAATGTTGACTGTTCTCAAATTAAAGTCTCAGTTTGCTCACTACCAACTTCAACTGGTCTACCTGACCATGGAGCATCATCCAGAGAGAAATCTCCAGCTCGAAATTTCACAAACCACTTTTGACATTTTTGATCATTAACAGCATCTTCTCTATACACTGCACAAATCTTTTTTACATTTCAGTTGCATTTTTAACTTTCTTGAAATAATAAATCATAATATGCTGAAAATGGTGTGTATTTTCTTCCATGTTCAATACTAAAATGGCTACACAAAAATTCACCAATTTTGATAAATTTTTTTAAATGCACGCTGATATGACAGCTCTCACAACACAACCCAACAAAATTGTTTCAAATGAAGTTAAAAACAACTAAGTGCTTCTAGAGCCATCTTATGGAAACAAACAAACAAACTTTTTGGCCAAACCAATTAAGTGTAAGGACAGAGGCCAGGTCTACATTCCTGTTTGTCTAGGTATTGAGTACAGGGCCCGGCCTATAGCAGGCATTGATAACGCAGTTGAACACACAGTGGACCCTTAGCACTGAGCCCACATTCCAACTAACATTACTCACTCAGTGTTCTGTCCTGAGGGGAGCTGGGCAGATCGGGCAGGGTCTGTCTCCATTCCACACCTTGGCACAGACAGCTCTGAGGCAGAGGGTGGGGTGCCAGCTGTGGACAGGTCTCTTACAAACCAGCTGCTTTTCTTGCAGAGAGATAAAGGGGATGTGGAGGTATATGTGGAACCTGGTCCGTACGTGGATCCTTTCACGACAGTGACTCTGGCCTTGCCGGATAGTGATGAGGATTTACGCTTCCAGTGGTCATGTGGTAGGTGACCTCCGAGCTCTGGAACTGTCCTGTCTCACCACGGAGTGATGGATAGCAGTCAGCTTTGCTGTTCTTTACCCTACCCTTTTACCTCGGCATGCTCAGCCCGACATTTTGTGTACCTTGTATATGCCAGAGATTGCACGTTCCAATGGAAATGGGAGGCAGCAGTGGCAAACCAGGGTGGGGGTGGCCCTGAAGGCAGGCAACAAGGAAATGCATCACCTGTAGAGAATTGAAGAACTATAACAACCCTGAAGTCAGTCTGCTTTTTGTATTATTACTACAAACAAGGTCAGTGATGAAATACTCCTCCCCTCTTAGGCGGACCCCTCCTTTCACCCCCATGCCTTTATTTTACCACTGGGAAGAGCCTAGGAGGAGAAAGTGATGAGGCATTTCCTGACAAACCAAAATCACAGCATCAGTGCTCATTTTTAAGAAATGGTTGTCCTCCTTTTCATAAGGATATATCCCAGCTACACACACTCTCTTTTAAGAAGAAAAATAAATGTCATTCATACTGTACATATTGCTTTTGCTACCTTTTTTTTAAATTGAACAATATATCCTGCATTTTTTAATGTCCTGGTATCTTTTTCTCCATCTTGATATACCCAGTAGCTGCATAATAAACTGTCAAGTTGATGCATGATCGTTTATTTCTCATTGCCCTCTTTTTGGACATTTTGGTCATTTCAAATTATTTGCCTTTATAAACATTGTAATGAACACTTTTATAGTTCAATCTTTATTTGAACCTATGGTTACTTTCATAAATAAATTCTTAGAAATGGAATAGCTGGGTCAGAATCATACAAAATTGCTAAGTGGTCAGAACATCCTTCTGATTATTAGCTCTTGTTACCTGAATTAGTAAAGGATACAAATACAGAGTTCAGGTGACTGAGCCGATGGCCTGACCCCTGGACATGTCCTGGGAATGACTATCATTGTGAGAGCAGTGGACAGACATCAATCAACAGAGTTGAAGGGCAAAGGACATAGAGACTTACCGAGATGGTTTCATAAAGCTGGAGGTGACACTGCAGCCTCCCAGATGCAGGGACAGCTCCCCAGGGCCCCCAGGTACCCCACAGGGATGTTCAGCTGAGGACAATCACTTCCACGTGGAGTGAGAATGACGCCAGTGACAAGAAGCTCCCCTGGACATTCTCCCAGGCAGGCACCTCTCCTGTTATATGCCTGCCTGCTCATTCATGCAAGTCACTGGTGCAAGACAAGTTGACATGTCCTGCAGGTTTGCTCAGAGTCGGGGGGAAGTGTGGGTCATTTTCCCAGAACTCTCCCTCTGCGGCACCATTCCTGCAACCTGCAAGTGAAATTTTTTTAAAGAATCAAAATCTGTTTGAAGCCCCTTTTCTTATTCATGACCCTTTTCTTTGAAAAACTCCAAACCAGATGATAGCCACAGGTGTAAAGTTCAGAATTCCCGGATGGATAGTGTTTGCCTATCTCTTTTTCAGGCCATTGCTGGGCTCAGTGGAGCGACTGTGTTGAGAGGAAGCTGCTCCACAAAGACCAGAGACAGTTGGTAGTTCCGCCATCCTGCCTGCCACCACCTGGTTCTGCAGTCACCCTGCACCTGGCCGTCTGGAGGGGCCAGGAGCTGGAGAACCAGGAAGAGCAGTGCCTCTATGTGTCCACCCCCCTGGCACTCAGGCCTCAAGTCAGGTGGGGCCTCTCTCCTCTCACCCCCAAACTCCAGCCAGTGCTTCCCACCGGGTGATGCAGTCTATGGAGACCAGTCTCCTAGTGCAGAGCAACAGAAGTTGATGGAGACTGGGCTGTAGGGAAAATGGAGAATGTCTGGCCACATGTACTAGGATAGACATGAAGACAGGAATAGGGAAGATTCAAGAGCTGTTATCAAGTTAAAACTGAAAGGACCTGGGAATGGGTCAAACGTACAGCGAGTGCCAAAGTGATCTCTGATTGGGTCCAGGTAGGGGTATTATGGAGAAGGCCCAGGATTCAGATCAAGTCATGTTCCTTCCGCTTACTTAAGAGTGTATCAATGAAACAAATCATATAAGCTCCCTGACCCTGCCTGGTTTGCTCGTCTGTGATATGAGGATCATAGTATGTCACTCATAGGGTTGTGGTAAACATTAGATAAGTTAATAACAATGGAAGTCATGTATAAACGGGCACGCATGCTATAAAATTATAGCATTTGTTCATTACTGTTAGAACTAGGAGAATCACAGAAATTTCCTGCTCTGATCCCTTCACAAGGAAACTGAGGCTCAGAGAATTTAGGTGACTCATGCACGGTGAGTCACTCATGCACGGTGAGTCACTCATTCATAAGTGGCAGGTGCAGGATTTGAGCTCAGGGTCCTGTCTTAGCCTTATGCACTTGCCATATCCTCACCCTGTGCAGTGAACGAAATGGGAATTCAGTCAGGCACAAATCACTCCATCTTCACGGCCAAAGCTATTTCCCAGTTTTGGCTGGGGTGGGGGTCACTTTCATTCCACCTTTCACTTGAAAGAAGGCCGTTTCTCACCTTCTCAAAGGACTTGAGAAGAACTGGACAAAAGACTGGGCAGGTAAGTGGTGACAATGCCTGAGTGAGCTTCCTCGCTCTGTTCTCTGCCTCCCTTTCAGCTGTGAGAGGAACTGTGGGCCAGTGAATGCCAGCGAAGACGTTATGCTCAGGGTCACCATGGGTGACGACTCCCCAGCGGCCACGTTCAGCTGGTATTTAGATGTCACCCCTCTGGAGAAGGTGAGGATGCCGGTAACCCTCAGAAATGGAAGTCTTCCCACTTTGACTTCTCACATGCCCAGGACTGAACTGGGAATGGGTCAGCTCCACTCAGAGCCAGTGGAGAGGGATCCAGGGGTTGGGGCACATTCCCCAGAGGAAAACCAGGGCATTGGTCAGAGAAATGGGTGCTCGGAAGCAAAAGCAGTGGGGAAACACCACAGCAGATTCTCTTGGCGCCCCAGTCCCAGTCCACTGTGGAGTGGCTCCTGCCAATAACTGTGAATTCTAACAGCCCAGCCGCTCTGCCTTGGAGGGAGGTGTTTTCTGTGGTGCAGCTTATGTGCTCCAGAGTGCCCCGTGGGATCAGGCTGAGTCTGGATGCCGCCTGAGACCATTTCTCTGTCTAGTTTCATTTTCTACCCTATTTGGCTTCCCCACCTCTTCCTCTGGTTTGCCCTAAGAGCCCTCCCTTAATAAATGACCTGCACACGGATTCTCATCACAGGCTGTGCTTCTAGGGAACCTGACCTAGTAGGACAGTACCCTAACCAGGCTGGGAATTGGATATCTGGGCTGACCTCAGGGAAGCAAGCAGTGGCTGTCACTCATCTGTCATAGACAAATCTGAAAGGCCCTCCAGGGGTCAGAAACCAGTGCCCTGCTGAGGTCCAGTGGCCTGACTGTAGCCTCTGGGCTGTGCTCTCTTGCAGACCCAGCCCCTGCCGGCAGCTTGCAGACTCCGAGGACGTCGTCCACGTTCTTTAACCCTCCTTCAGAGCATCACCACACTGCTGCTGAACAGCTCTCTCCCACGGGCCTGGGGCCAGGCTTTCCCAATCAGTCACGGGTGGGAAGGCCTTCCTTTAGACTCTTGTCATGGATTCCGTCTGTTGCAGAAAATGAGCCAAGACAAACCCAGAAGCCCTGAAATATGGGACATCAGTATAGGGTGGGGGCTATACACAGGCTCTGGTGTGAATCCCATCACCACCGCTTTCTAGCTGGAAGAGTAGGGATTTAATCTCTCTGTGCCTCAGTTTCCACACAGGTAAACTAGGCGTAATAAAAACACCTGCCTCAAAATTGTATTACGCAGGGCCGATGAGAAAACACCAGCAGTGTACGCAGGGCATTCTGGGGTCGCGCAGCCTGAATATCCTGCCAGGATGATTCAGCACTTTTTACTTAAATCAGGCTCAGAACCCAGAGAAATACAGAGTCTCAAAAAGATAAATAATGAGGGTGAGAATTCTTTTTCGGATGGATTCCTTTGACTCAGTATTTATCAAAGTGGCTCATAGATCACCCACAGTGGGATAACTGGTAGTGCTAGTTTAAAATGCACACTCCAAAGTTTGCCCCAAACCTTCTGAATTAAGTCTAGGCCAAGGAATAAGTTTTAATTGATTAAGATTGTCTTTATGCCCAGCTCTTCCAGGTAGATACTCTTTTTGAAAAACCAGGTGATTATACCAGGTGATGTGTGATGTTGGTGCAGGCCAACTGGGGTTGCGGGGGGCGCTATGCATGGTGCTGTGGGGGCCCGGCAAGAGCACGGTTTCAGGTGGGATCAGCCTGTCTTCAGGTCCTGACTGTGGCCCTACCCAACTCGGTGAGCTTGAGCAAGTTGTTTTTGCCATTATACTCCCTCCTCACCAAAGCTCTGTGAGGAAGCTATTCTTATTTACCCCATTTTATAGATAAGGAACTCACTCTCAAAGAGCTTTTGTCCAAGGTCACCTGGCTAGTGAGTGGCAGAACTGGGATTCAAGTTCAGGTTTATTAGAATCTGTTTCTCTGTCTCTGTCCAATTTCTCAAAGTGAGATCCCAGATGCCCTGTTTCAGGGTAGTTGTTAGATCTGCAGAGTTCTAGGCTTACCCCACAGCCTCCAGTGAGGTCTGTGGCTCAGGGTCCAGAGAGGGGCCTGGGAGTCTACACGTCAAGTTTCCAGGGGAATCTGGAAGCATGGTGGAGTTTGTATGAGCCTCACAGCCCCTAAGCACCTTCTGTCTTCACTCCCCAGCAATGACCAGTCACGCCTATGGGGAGGACACCTATGTTATCAGCGCTCTGCCTCCCCCTGAGGTGCCCACCTGCACCATCGCGCCGGACGAGGGCACTGTTCTAATAAGCCTCTCCATCTTCTGCAATGCCTCCGCTGCCCTCAGTCCCCTGGAGTACTGCTTCTGTCTGGAATCAGGTACTGGCCCAAGGCTAGGTTCCTCCTTTGGCTCCTGGGCTCCTCCTTTCCCAGAACAGGGCCTGTCTCTCTCCGGAAGCTGTGAAGAATACATTCCATGTGTGAGAGAGGTATACAAGATGAAGGCCCCCCTAAATCTTAACACTCCCACTCCCAGGCACACTGACCCACCCACATACCTCAGATGAGAGCAGATCCCATCAGTATCTCCTCCACAACAATGGAGGCCAAAATGACCCTTGTTCTGGCATGAGGGATGTGGAGAAAGTTAAATGCATTAGTATACACAAAAGTGTGACCATGTGGGGTCACTACTAGGACATTATTGCCCAGCACTCACTTGGAGTAGCCATGATCCCTTGGAAACATGAGCTATTCAGGACAGAGATGGGTCTGGTTCATAGAATCGTCAGCAATTTTATTGACCCCATAGCAGGGAATGGGCAATGTCGCAGATCATGCTCAACTGAAAAGAGACATTTTTGCAAAGGTTTACAGGGGTGAAGCATGCAGACCCCACCCCCATTGCACAATGCCCTGCACAGAGTCCTGTCACCACAACCCACACCCCAGGACAGTTGCAGGGCATCAGCAGGAGAGATGGGGTGAGCGGCCCACACCACACCTGGTCTCCCAGTTTGGGGATAGCTGACCCTCGGAGGGCTCATCTGAGTCCTCGTCTCCTCCCAGTGAGTTTTGGTATTTTGTGACCCTCACGTGAGCTCTGAAAATGTTCCAGTTGGATTGAAACTTTCCTGTGAACCTAGGCGACCAGGAGCGCTGCTATGAAGCTCTCCGGCACTCAGCAGTGAGCACTATGAAGATGTAAGGTGAACGCCTGGGCTAGGGAAAGGGGGACATACGCTACCCGGAGACCCAAGCAAGCGTGAATTTCATGGGGTGTCCCATCAAATACGTGTGGAATGCAGGGTTGTGAAGAGGGCCGTGACTAGGCCTCAGCCAAGAGGGATATAATTCAAAGAGGGAAATAGATTTTCATTCTAAACCCATGTACTCCTAAATGGAGAGGCCAGGCTAGCTGTTCCAATTCTGACTGATTATTCTTCTGTAGTACCTCCCCCTGCATCTCACAGGTTGGCAAGGAGGCAGGGAAGTATGATTATATAAAAACAAGTTGTCAATTGCAGTTCAATAACTTCATGATTGAAGAGTGATTCCTCTTTAAGAATACAAAGAATATTCATTCATTCACTCATTTTTGCAATCAATATGTACTGAAAGTCAGACTCTGTCCTAGGTGCTAGATATATAGCAACAGATGAAATAGAAGAGCCCCTGACCTCAGGGTCTTTATAATAATGGTGGAGACAGCAGGTAAACAATGACATCTGACAGGGGGCACTGTTTCAGGTAGAGCAGCCAGGGAAGGCCTTTGTACAGGAAGGGACATCTGAGTGAGCTTGAGTATGTTTGGAGCTAATGTTAAGACCTTTTCCTTTTCCTCCTCTTCCTCCTCCTTTTTGTAGTCTGGTTTACAATCTTGATTTAAAAAACAAAAAACAACTTCTAAATAGGGTTTTTTTTCCTGAAAATTGTCATGGATTTTAGTAAAATTAATCCAAGGTCCCAGCAGCATGGGATGACTTAGGGAGGACAGGGAATCAGTATAAATGGCCGTCTTCTCCCTGGAAGCACAGAGCCCCGAGTACTTGCCGTGCTTCACGAGCTACGGCTTTGTGTCCTTGTCATCGGGCCCCACCTCGGGGCGTCTGCAGTCTCTCTGGGGCCTGGAGATGCTCCCCTAATTGTCTAACATCCACTTGCCAGGTTCCTGTCTACACTGTGGCCCTGAGCCTGCACTCCCATCAGTTTATCTGCCACTTGGAAAAGAAAACAATGACTTTGTGCTGACAGTGGTCATTTCTGTTTCCAATCATGCGGGGGACAGATGGCACACCCATGCAGCAGTTAAGGTGGGTAGCAGCCATTGTTTACTGAGAAAACTTGACTTGTCAGAACTTCACTGAGAGGATGGCTGGCTATTGAAAGTCTGCCCTCAACACAAGGGCTTATAAAAAAAAAAGAAAAAGAAAGAAAGAAATTAAAAAATAATAATAAGAGGGTGGCAGGGTTGAAAGGAGACTAGGGCATGACCAGATGAGTCACTGATTCAATCATTTCTTCAACAAATATTTACAGAGCACCTACCTATGTGCCAGGCCCTGGGGATACAGCTGTGGACAAAACAGACTCGGTCTCTACCTTTGAAGGTCTTATGATTAGTGGCGAGAATAAGGGTAGGGTCCTGGGGGCTCAGAGCAGGGGCCCTGATGTGGTTGGGGCAGAAGGACCCATGGATGAGTTAGGCCAGTGTGTTTGAAGTCAAGAAGAAGGAGGACCAAGATCACCTAACAGTGCTACAAGGCAGAGGCTGGATACAATCCCGAGTAAATGCTCAGGGTCGGAAGCCAGCAGACTGGGAAGGGATTGAGAGTGCCATGTGGAGGGCAGTGAAGGGTAAAGCAGTGACTTTCCCAAGGCTTGTTTTTGTTGGCCATCAGGTACCTGGTGCAAGCTGTCCCACTGCCCTCAAATCTCAGGAAATGCCTGAGGCCTCCACTCTGCACTTTCCCACATGGAGATCTGTGACATCAGGCTCTTGTTCTTGAACAAGAACCAGCGGGTTGAGGTCTTCCCTGCACAAAGCATGTTTCTGGTTTCCCACAGGTGAGACTTGGAGACACTTGTGTTGAGGACGGGGCGTTCCAGGCTGCAGTGTCAGAGAACATTACTGCCGCTCTACAAGGGGGGCAGGGCCCAGAGCGGCTCTTCCAGCTGGCCAGGTCTGTGTCCTCCATGCTGGACCAGGAGTGCCAGGGGCTGGGATCCAGGCGGCTACAAAGAACGGGTGCCAGACAGAAGGTACTTGAGATGAGCGCTTTTATGCCTTCTGCTGGGGGCCCTGCAGTCTGTATGTAGCTATTCAGGGTGGGGAGCAGTGTTCAGGGATCTGTGAAGAAGCCTTTGGTGTCTCCTAAGCTGTTGACATTATTATCTCATTCTTTTGGTCCTTTCAGTAAGTGACAGAAAACGAAGGCTGTCTCTGCTCATCCTCATGGAGTCATGGGCTCCTAGGGTGGGAGGGGACTTGGAGTATTGCTCCAGTCCTTCCTATCGAAGATGATGGTACTGAGGACAGAGGGGAAAAGTGACCTGGCTGCAGTCACCTGGCTGCAGTCACTCTGTCACTTACCATATATATTATCACAATCTGGTGACTGAACCTCTCTAGGCCTCAGTTTCCCAAGTCTGGAAAATGGAAATAATTGTATTTTCCTAATAAGGTTATAGTGAGAGTTAAATAAGAATTAAATTCACTGTAACTATAGGTCGAACCATATAAAATTGCCCACATTCAATCACTTTTAATCCACCAAATGGCCACTTCATGTGTTGCAAACTAATGTTATAAATACCTATTGCAGAACCTATGATTACTTCCGCTCCCAGTGCATGGTACGTGAGTATGAATATGTACACACAGGCACGCAACATGTCTGTACCACACGCAGCATCACACATACATGCTGGGCACAGAGAAGGGAAGAAAGACTTCTCTGGTTCCCTGAAAGGTTTTCATGAAAGTATTTGGCAGAGTTCAGGACACACAATAAGAACTTTTAATACAAAGGAGTGTGGTTGTCAAAGTAATTAAGTACAGAGAAGTAACTATCATTTTTTTGAGCACACACTACATGCTGTCAGGCCCTGAATTAGGGCTTTAAGGGTGTGTAACCCCCATTAAAACCCTATGAAGTAAATAGCTAGGTCCCCATTTATGTTATAGTAGAAGAGACAGGGTAAGAATTTTAGTAGCTAGCCCAGGCCCCCATTTCTAGTAGGGGGCAAAGATGGTTCAAACCCAGGTTGGCTTTTCCCCCATCCACCTCCAGCCCTCCCAGCCCTCTCATCCAGCCCCTGGCTTCACATTAGAGCCCCCATACACAGACATACCCCGACCTGGTTCTTGGTTGCATTCACTCAGAGCATTACCTGTGGCACATTTCCCTTTGGATGTTCTTCGGTCCCTGAGCACACTGATCACACCGGACAGCAGCAGCTCCACCTGAAGTGACCAGAATCCAAAGGGGGCAGCTGTGTGAGAAGAGGGCTGCCTGGCAGGAGCAGTGGCTTTTGAAGAATGAAGCAGTCAACCCACAATGACCTGATAGGGAGGACACTGGGACAATAACTTCTAGCTCTTTTTCTTCCTGCTTTCCATTCTCCCACCAAGTGAATCCATCAGCCAGCGGATCAGGGGCCAGTGACATCTCCATGTAGTCTGCCTCCAAGGTGGTGACGAGGATGGTGAAAGATCTACAGAGGCAAACATGAGATTGACCATTTTCTGAGTTTCCCTTCCAGAACATTCTAACAAGAGTCCCCTTGTATACTGGCCTATTCTTTCCTCTATCCAAGCCACAGCCTGTATACACCCTGAGCCAATGGCAGACACACAAAAATCTGCAGCTGCCATGAAAAACTGTTTGATGTTGGACTGAGCAAGCTGTGACTAGCAGGCTGTGAGAAGGGTTGTTCATTTGCATCTATGCGATTCCAAATGGTTTCCACTGGCCATGTCCAGCTGCTTACATTTAAGTTAAAATGAAATAGCCCTGGCTGGGCAGCTAAGTTGGTTAGGGCATCATCCCAATGCCTCAAGGTTGTGCATTCCATCTCTGGTTAGGGCACATGCAGGAATCAACAAATGGATACATGAATAAGTGGAACAACAAATTGATGGGGGGTGTTTCCCCCTCTCTCCCCCTTCCTCTCTCTCTCAAATCAGTAAATAAAAATCAAAATAAATTAAATTAACATGAAACAAAGTTAAAAATTCAGTACTCCAGTGCTACTGGCCACATTTCAAAGGCTTAACCATCACATTTGGTGAGTGGCTACTTCACTGGACAGCACATTGAAGATGTTTCTTTCAATGCAGAAAGTTCCGTGAGGCAGCGCTGAAATGATATTCTTAGTTTGTCTGTGCTGCTGCCAAAGCCAGCCCCTGGCCAGCCCCTCATTAGGGCTTTGTGGCTTAGAAAGCACATTCCTCAGAAGCCCCAGGAGGCTTAAGGTGGGCGTCAATGGATGAGGAGGAGGCATCCTGGCCCCCAGTCACTCCAAAGGCACACAGAGACCCAAGCCAGCCACAAGATCTGCCATCCACACTGGGCCAGCAAAGCAAGGTGATTTCTGAATACCATGCCATTCTGGTCACAAGTGCCACCCTGAGATGTGACTTGTTTTGAAATGATGCCAAATTTTACAGATTTAATTTGAGGATTTGGAGAAAGCTGAGAAATTCTGTATCAGTGTCCTATGGCTGCTGTAACAAATCACCACAAATTTAGCAGCTTAAAACAACACAAATGTGTTGTCTCACAGTGCTGGAGGCCAGAAGTTTGAGAGTAGTCTCCCTGGGCTATAGTCAAGGGGTTGGCAGGGCTCTGTACTGTCTGGAGGCCTCGGGAAGAATCCACCCTTTGCATTTTCCAGCTTCTAGAAGTTGCCTACGTCCCTCTCACCATCTTCAAAGCCAGAAGCTTAATGTCTTCAAATCCTTCCCCTATTCCCTCTCCACCACTCCCTGTCCCTCTCCAACACTTCTGCCTCCATAGACTCTGTCTCCCTTCCCTCCCTCTTGTAAAGACCCCTGTGATTACACTGGTTTCACCTCATTAATCTGGGACACTGCATCTCAGAATCCTTAACCTAATGAAATCTCCAAAAAGATTTTGCCGGTCCCTTTTGCCGTGTGAGATAACATATTCATAGGTCTCAGGGATTAGGATGTGGACATCTTTGGGAAGCCATTATTCTGTCCACCATACATTCTATGAGGTAAACAAAGGTCTGTGGGCTTTGAAAAACCCCAGAGGCATCTGGTCCCTTGCTCTGACCCTAGATCTTTCTAAAACTGTTTCATCAAAGCACTGGAATTACATTTCCTCTCCTTACCTTCCTCCCGCTGTACCAAGGTCAGAGAGCATGTGCTGGGGTCACTGTCTGCAGTCACTACCACCCTGGGGGACATGCAGAGGGTGCAGGAGCTAGCCACGGCGCTGAGAGAGGTGACCCATCACAGTGAGGAGCTCACGCCCTTGGCCCAGGTGAGTAGTTTCTGGCTGCTGAGCCAAGCCATGCGACATGTACCTCTATGGTGTCTGACAACTCACCCTGGCACAGGCAGCCACGACTTTCACAATTTCTTTCCAAAAGTCCTATAAGGGTGATGCTAAGGAAGGAAAAGTGCTCTGTGTCTCCTTCTGGGTGTGATGGTCTGTGTGCTTACACACCACACTCTGCCAGTAAATTTAACTAATTATTGGGTGGTTAAGTGTGTGCCTAGACAATGCTACTGACTACCCATGTCTCCCACTCCAGTGCACAGCAGCCTGACACCCAGCCACCAGCTCTAGCCTTTCTTTCATTTCTGACATCTGCCCCCACCACCCCTGTGTACTCTGCCTCCTACATGGAGGCTTGAACATGTCAGGGAATCGGTGCTGTGGTCAGTGATGAATTGGCTGGGGCACATATACCCCAGTTCCCCACCCCTCCTGGCGGGTAACTCCTACCCATACATCTATTCATTCATTCATCCGTCCAGTCAGTGATTGTTTACTGAAAGCCTACTATGTTCTGGGCATTTTGCAATGCACTCTGGGAAGGACCCAAGATGGACTAGGCTACTGTACTAAAGGAACTTAGTATATTGTAGGGAGGGAACACCAGCTTCAAGTTGGTGATACAGGCAGCTGATGTGATGGGCCTGGGCCGTATTTTCCCTAGTTTGGGTCCTTACTTTGTTCCTCTCCCTTCTACCTCTGTCCTGTGAACCCCAGGCAGGGGTTCATGCTCTTTTTTCCTTCCCCTTTGGGTGAGCCCAGTGGGAGGCCAGCTGGGCTCTGGAGCATGCCAGCGAGGCCCTGTTGGCAGTGAGTGCCAAGACCCATCCTAAGGACCAGAGGCACCAGGCAGCCACCAGGGACCTGTTTCAGGCTGTGGGCAGCGTGCTAGAAGCTTCCCTGAGGGACAGACTCGAAGAGTCTTTGGAGGCCAATGGCAGCCAGGTAGGTGTCCCAGTCCAGAGGCGGACCTCACACCTACCATGTGCCCAGCTCACACCAACATTTCTAGATGGATCTTTCATCACATATTGCAGATAAGGAAACTGAGGCATGGAAATTAAAGTCCTTTCTAGGGAGCTGAAGGAAAGTTCCAGAGACCATAACTTCTGGGAGGCAGTGTGGTATAGCAGGCTGAGAACAGGCTCTGGCAGGAGGCAGACTGAGTTTGAATCCTGCCTCTATCGCTTACATGTAACTGCCTCACAGAATTACTTGTCTGAAGATGAAAAGGGTTCATGTAAGTCAAGTGTTAGAAGTTTTATAAGTGCTTACTCTCCATTCCCCCAGTTAAAGGCATCCCATCGTGGTCTCTGCCTCCCTCAGCCCCTGCTGAAGGTCCCACAGCAGCCTGCGACAGTAACCAGGGGTGATATGTAGAGACGGGTCTCTCTTGTTCTGTCTCCTCCCTCTTCCCTCTCTAATCTCTTTCCTCTCTCTTATTTTCCTCCTCTCTCTCTGTCTTCCTTCTCCTTCCTCTCTCCTCTCTTTTCTCTCTCTCCTTTCTACACACCCTTGCTTTTTTTTCCAGGTGGCCACAGTGCCCCAACTGCTCAGAGCTGTGGAGCATGTACAGTCTGCCCTCCTGCTGGGGAGACTGCCCAGGGGCCTTCCAGCCACACTGGCCATGCCCTCCATCTCTGTGTATACAAACAGGTAACCAGCTGCACTGTGGGTCCCCTGGAAAGCCTGTCCCCTGATCTGGCTTGTTCCACACCCACATCCCAAGACCCTGTGACAGGCAGAGCCCAGGAGACCAGCCTTGGAGGTGGGAGAAGTGACAGGACCTAGAAGTGAGAAGGGCTTTTCATGGACAGAAGTCCCTGTGTTGGGTTGCCCTCTTGGATCACGGAGGCAGTTTCCCAAAGCAGCATGCTGATCAGAGCTAGGTTTTGAAACCAGATCCCCAATTTAACCAGATGGGACAAGGTCAAAGGCTGTAAAGATGGGTGTGGGAGCCCATGACATCAGAAGTCAAGTAGACAGGGGAGATAAGCCCAGACAAATGTCCACATCAAAGCTCATTTATTCATCCAACAAAATATGTACTGACCACCAGTACGTTCCAGCACTGTTCTAGATATTGGGGGTACAGCAGTAAACAAAGCTAGCTAAAGCCCTGTCCTCATGGGGCCTCCAATCCAGGACAGGGGTATCACCTGCCTTTTGTACTGCTGCCGACACAAACATGCAGAACCATATCAGGGGGTCAAAAGAGAGCAGCCTATTCTGATGGCAACACAGTCCTCCCTATAGTGCAATGGAGGGTCAGATATTGCTCTGACACAGACTTTCTCCTTCCTCCTGGCACCTCTGTTCTCACCTCACGGCCAGAATTCAGCCCCAGAGTTTGCAAGGCTCCTCTGTGCACATTGCTGCTGCTGGCTCTGTGACCTTCACCCTGCCTGCTGCCTCCTCCCTTGGCTCCTTGGAGGATGCTCGGGAGCCTGTGGACATAAGGGTAACAACAGTAATAACCTGCTTGGGAATAGCCCTTTACAATCAATCTACAAAGCACTTACACAGCATTTGCTCAGTTCTGTTGATTGATAACAGCCCTGTCAATTACATAGTGTCACGATGCCCATTGGACAGATGAAGTTCCATGACTTGCCCAAGGCCACAAGCAAAAGTGGGAGAGCTGGGATTCAGACCCAGGCCTTCTGACTCCCAAACCAACTTCATTCCATAACTAGGAAATAGGAAATCCAGGGCTCTTTTCCATCCCCAAATTAGTGCCCATCTGACTCTTTGCTCCTTGCACCCCAGTGAAAGCGAATGAGCTTCTCTCTCTTAGAGACTTGTGAGCTTTGCCAGAAGAAAGATTCAGACTGTTTTACAGTCTAGTGACTGCTCAGCTGCAGCCAGTCTGATTGGGTTCTCTAGCCCCGCTCTCAGAAGCTACAGCCCTGACGTGTAGACACACACCAGGAAAACCAGCATTAGCTAAAGGCAGGGTCCCAGTTTACCCTTAAAGGCAAGGGCTACTTGTCCATCCTCTCTTAGGAAGCCTCATGACTTCACATAGGGACCTCTTCACCTTCCAGCCGTGGGGCACCTGGGCCAAAGCTCCTTGTTCTTGGTTTCAGATGATGAGTTTCCCAAAGAGCCCTTTCCCAGCCCAAAGGCACTTCGACATCAGTGGAACTGTCGGTGGGCTCTCTCTGACCAGCCTGAGTGGACAACTCATAGCCATGAAGAATCTGTCGGAGAACATTGAGGTAGGTGTTGGGGTGCTGTCAGAAGTCCAGCGGCCCTTCAGTCTTCTTCAGCTTGGCTGGGACTAGAAGTTGGTGGCTACAAAAACATATATATTAAGGAGGAGAATTATTAAAAATGATCCTATCTTAAACATTGTATTTTAACTTAAAACTATAAAAGTACATCATTATAAATTTTGGTATACAACAAAAAAGTTTCTTTAAACCTGTTGTTTGGAATTTTAATCATCTTTGTTACATAACACAGCCTCTGAAAGGTCCAGTTAGATTTTCTTTACAGTTAATGAAAGATGTAAGCACACCCCAGTGCCATATGAGTTCAGATTCTTTGGGGAGTTTAACGATTTTTTTCTAATCCTTACGGTTTTTGCATCAATGACTAATTCAATAACAATTTTTAGTAACTCATCTTTATTATCTTCTCAAAACATTCAACTTAAGTTTTTATGCAAATCATTCTTCTCACACTCCTACTTTGTCACTGTGTGAAATACATGATTAAAATTGAACTTTAGAGCCACAAGCACAACGGACGTATGCAGGTTTGGGCATAAGCAGGCCAGACACAACTGCTCAGGGGTAAGCGTGTGCCTTGACTGGTAGGAGAGAGCTGCCAGGATTACTGCAGAGATGTTATAAGTTGGGTTCTCTAGAGGCAGGAGTTGAGAAAGAATTTTCAGTGCAAGATGCTTCCTAGAGATCAAATACCCGAGAAGAGCAAAGAAAGAAAACAGGACTGGGCAGAAGTCAGTAATTACAGAAGCCTCTAATCCAGACCTCACACAGCCTCAGTCAGTCCAGAGGGAACTCTGCAGCAAGTATTAGCCATCTGGGTTCTATTAATTGAGTTCGTTATTTTCTGTATCTTACATTGTTTTGACATCTTAAAAATCTTGCTGGTGAGGAGAGACTGTTCCTCCCAGGGCCAGCCAGTCCTTAGAGACAGCAAAGGGCTTGTGCCTTTCACAGGCACACCAACCGATCCTGAGTCTCTACCCCAGCTATCCCCTTTATCTAATGCTCACATACCAAGCCAGTATTCAGCTTTGACCAAAACCACCCCAGGCCCAGGTACCAGGGAATTAGAGACCCCTCGTGTAGCCTAAGCCAGCCAGAATTATTCAAAATGGTCAATCCTAAATTGTTTACTCTGTCCTGCATTCCTTCCCTTTGGAAACCCCAATAAAGGCCATGGCTTGGGCTTTCCATCTCCATGTCAGCTTCTGCCTCCTGAACTGGCACTTCCCCTGTGGCCCTGTGTGGCATGGCAGGTCCCCTCTCCTCAGGAAATGCACGTAACAAATTCTTATTTAAATGGCATTGACCTGTCCATGTCATCACTCAGTCACTTCCATAAATTAAAATCCCATGAGACAAGAGTATCCTGCACCAGGCCAATATGTCTGGACCTTATACCTTCCTCCTTGCTCAGTCACTGAATGCAGGTGGCCCAGGAAGGGAGGCCCTGAGGACAGGTGAGTCTGCAGCCAGGACAGACCCTGAAAGGTCTGGGAGCTGGAGCCTGTCTACTGACTGCACTCCTTGGGGATGGGCGGCGGGTCCTTCCTGGAAGGCAGAGATGGGCAGCACATTGCTGCCTCTACCGTAGAGGGCAACCAGGAGTAAACAGTATACAATGGGCATACACCAGTCTGTTTTAAAACAGGAATGGAGAGTACTAGTTAATCTACAGAGCTGATTAAATAGAGCGAGGTTATGAGAAGTTCTGATGTAAGAATGATAACACAGTAATAGCAACTATTGTTGAGTGTTATTGTGTATCTGGCACTTGGCTAAACTTTTTATTTGCAATATCATTTTTAGTACTCTCAATGAGTTTAGAGTCTATGCATCCTGTGGATGACAAGAAACAGAGGCTCAGAGTGGTTTGTTAATTGGCAGAGACCCCAGAGTTAATACAGGGTAGAGTCAAGAACCAAACAGAGCTCTCTCTACCTCTACGACCTGTGCTCTAACTTACACATACTTGATCAATACTTTCATCAACACCACCACTAGTTCACAGGGCACCTTTGTGTGAATTAGAAAAAGCCTCTGCTCTTTCTGTACAGACACAGCCCTGAGCTGGGGTGCACAGCTCGATGACCATGGTAAGTTGAATAAAGACACCTGAGATGTCCATGTTCTTATCCCTGAGCCTGCGAATATGTCAAAAGGGACTTTGCAGATGTGACTTAAGGATCTTGAGTTATAGACATGATCCTGGATTATCTAGGTGGGACCAATGTCATTACAAGTACCTTATAAATAGGAGGCAGAAGGGGAGTTGACTCCAGAAAAGAGAAAGGCAATTTGATTACAAAAGCAAGAGGGCAAGGTGATGGGAAGAAGAAGCTATGAACCAAGGGATGTAGGTGGCTTTCAGAAGTGGGAAAAGGCAAAGAAGTAAATTCTCCCAAAGAGCCACTAGAAGGAACCAGCCCTGCTGACTTTGGCCCTGTGAAACTGATTTTGAACTTCTGGCCTCCAGAACTATGAGGTAAATTTGTGTTGGTTCAAGCCATCAAGTGTGTGGTCACTTGTTACAGGAGCTCTAGGAAACTAATAGAATGAGCAAAGCACAGAGTGGATTCCAGTTCCCCAGGTGCTCACCCTGCCCAGCTCTGAATAGCAGTCCCAATGCTAACTGGCATTCCCATCTGGTACACCCTTGATTTGGTTGTCTCTGATGACAGATCCTGCTGCCCCAGCTTTCAGAAGGACACAGCAAGCCAACTGTGTTGAATCTGACCAGTCTTGAAGCTCTGTGGGTGAACCTGACTTCAGTGGGGGCAGCTCTAGGGATCCAGCTGCACTGGAGACATGACATTGCACTCACACTCAGCCTGGGCTATGGCTACCGCCCAATCGAGACCAGCTACGATGCCAAAGCTCACCTTCCGCCAATGGCTGCTCCAGGTAGTCACATCATCGGGTCAGCTCCTCAAGCTGCTTCCTGGGAATGCGACCAGTTCAAAACTTGAGATTCAGAGGCCATGGGGGGGCGGGGGGAGGAACGCCTGCTACATTAAGCACTTACTTTTGTTGTTAGTGTTGTTACTGTTTTTATTAATAGGTGAGCACTAACTATATGCCCTGAACAGGCAGACAAGCACTTACAGAAATGACTTCATTGCAACCCTCACAACAACTCTCAGGGATGGGGACTATTGACATCTCCACTTTCCAGATAAGAACAGAGAGGTTAAGTGACTGGTCCCAAGTCACACATTCGAGAAGGGACAGAGTCAGAATTTGAGCCCTCGTCTGTCTGATGTGGCAGCCATGCTCCGTACACTAACCTGGGAGAGCCTCTTCTATGCTCTTGATCTCCAGAGGAGAAGGCACTCCTAGGACACTCAAGAGACCATGGGAGTGCCTTTCCCATGGGAAAGCCGGCTTCCCTGGGAAGTCATCTCGGTCTCCCAAGACTTCAGGCTGACTTCAAGCCTTCTTCCCTGCAGATGGGCTGTCCACATGGATCCTGAGCCCAGAAGACCTGCGTTTCGGAGAAGGTGTCTACTATCTGACTGTGATCCCCGCGTCTGACCTGGAACCGACCCCTGGCAGAGACCTCACAGTTGGCATCACCACTTTCCTTTCCCATTGTGTGTTTTGGGATGAGGTCCAGAGGACTTGGGACAACTCTGGGTGCCAGGTAAGGACAGGGAAGCCAAGAAGACAGAGCAGCTTGCTTGGGTGTGGCCTGCTCCTTCAGGGTTCTGTTTTAGTGCCTGTGGTGCTCCATCTTCAGCCCCTCCATGGACCTCTGCACGTGTGCCTGGAATCCAATACCCACTCGGTGAAGCTAACCCCTCCTTCAGATCCTACCTGAAATGTCCCTTCTCCCAGAAACTTCTCAATGCCCTGGTTTGGCCAGACTTCCTACAGTGCACTCACAGCACACAGGCCCGCCTCCTTATGCACTAAGCAGAGTGGTAGTTCTACACCCACTTGGGAGACCGCTGGAAGATGTCTGTTGCCTCTGTGCACTGGGAGTCACTTGGGACAGGAACAACGTGCTGTGCTCACCATTGGGAACAAATGACCACTGAACGAATAGAAGAATGACTGGGAAGCCCTGCTAACTCAGGGTTCCTGAGAGGGGCTAGAGAGTCATTTCCAAGGAAACGAACTCACACCTGAGCCCTTTATTCTATGCCAGGTGCTGTGTCCCATGCTTTCTTTTGTTCTCTCATCAAATCTTCACATTAATCCTCTAATAGAGTTGGTATTCACATTTTACAGGTGGTAAAACAAAGGCTCAGGAAATTCAACTAACTTGCCCCAAATCCCTCACCTCGTAGGTAGAGAAGTGGGGATTCTAACACAGGTCTGTCTGGAGAATAAGCCTTGGCAATATGGGCACTGATTCTCCAGAGCCCAGCCCAGTCTCATGGGCACTTGTATGGTACGTGGCTCTATTAATTGCAATCAGGTTAATTCTTGTCTCAGGTCAGCTCAGCTCTGCCCCCAAGGAGGAAAAAACTGTGACAGTGTCTTGGCAGTAGACATTGGCTTTGAGGCCATCAGAAGCCATCTCTGTATCATCAGGGTCCCCCATCCCCGTCCCCTTGCCATTGTGCATGCTATTCTCTCCCTGGAATTTTACCTACAACAGCTGGTAAATTCCTGTTCACCCTTCAGTCTCCCACTCCAAGGCCTCCTTCCTCAGGGAGCTTCTCAGATGTCTGAAGTCTCCCTCTGTTGGATTCCCCAGCACTTCATACCTTCCTCAAGAACAGCAACCTCCATCTCCATCTAGTTGAAATTTACCGCATATCTGTCCCTACCTACGGGACAATAAATACCTTCCTTTATTTATTTTACAAATAGTCACCACATGTCAGGCCAACTGGTGGGAACATAGAGGTGAGGAAAACCAGTGAGCTCTCAGTCGAGCAGAGGACGCAGATAAGAAGCGAATGGCACACATGTCAAATGATGGCAGTCACAGTGGTATAAAAAGCCAGCTTGCAGCAGAGTCATGGAAGGGGACTCAGAGACAAGCTCCTTCCAAGTTTGTTTCTGTTGCAGCTGCAGCTTCCATATCAACTCCCGCTCTGGCTTCTAGCTGCCACACAAAGGGAGTTAGTTCCAGGAAGAGATGAAGGTGCACTGAGATGTCCAAGACATAGCAGGTTCCCCACACTTGCAGCACGGGCCTTTGTTCCTTGTGAACAAGACCCTGGGTGTGTTGTGGCCTTCTACAGTCCACGCTCCCAGAAGCTGTCTGATCCCCATGTGGCTGGCGGAGTCAGGCTGCCCTCAGATGCCCGAGGCTCAGAAAGTGGGGTGGTGTAGGGCGGGCAGCATGGGCTCTGACATTAGACAGACTGGGGTCCAATCCCACTTCATTAATTCTGGCAAGGTGACCTGGGACGAGTTGCCCCCTCCCTTTGAGCTTTCCCATCTGAAAATGAGCATAAAGGATATTGATAGTTGGGGTAGGACCTGGACGAGATTAGGGGTATAAAGTACTTAGTGTGGTGTCTGGCACGCAGTGAGCACTCCATAGGCTAAAGTGATTGCTATGTTAGCCAATCTGAGCACAGAGAAGACAAAACTGTTTATAAAATGGAAATCAAGGAAACAACAAACATGGAATTCAGCATGGCGGTTGGGTTGGGAGAAACATGGGAACAGGTTGGGGAAGGACCACTTCACTAAACGTAAGTGATCAGAAAATTCCTAGCTTTTCATTAGAGTCATAGGTTCTCAGGGGCTTATTATGTTAGTAAAAATATACACCTACTAATGCATGCATAACATACATGAATGTGGAATGTACAAAGGTTATATGTGAAAGTGTGCACAGGTAGAAAATTATATTAATCCAATAATGTGTACAAAGTATGATATAGATATATTGAGATCACTGAGGACCATAAATAAGTAAATGGGATCATCAAGTTTGCCTGGAAAATCACCACTGAATTTTCTAAATAGCTAAAGAAAGTTTCAGATCAATGGACTATAGACCTTGCCATGGGATAAAAACAGAATTATTGCAAGGGGTCTGAGAACCATATTCTCACTCATATCTTTTCTCACAGGATACTAAAGGCACAGCTAGTGTTGCAAGGGATGCACAGAATAATTTCCAATGTTCAAAGAAGGCCTCACGCTGGAAGAGGCTGAGAAAGCTGCTGCCCCCTCTCACCTCCCCACCAAGGTCTTTGTGAAAACCCAGGAGGGTAAAGATCTTAAGACATAAATCAAATCTGGTCCCGAGGCTCCCGGCACTGAGGTGGTCTTGTCACTGGCATCTGCTTGGGTTTCTTCTCTGAAACTAGCCCCGCCCCTTCTGGGTGTGCCAAGTGTTCCTGGAAGCCCCACAGCTGCATGCCAAATGCTGGCCGGGATTGGGAAACAGCGAGAAAAACAACAGAGCAAACACCGGACTAAGACCTATGTGAAATCCATCAGTAAACAGTTGGTGCCATGCCTGTGGGGAGGGGTCAGCCTTTGCTAGGTGGCTCATTTAAGGGAAGGGGGGCCCTGGCTGGCTGGCTGGCTCAGTGAGTTAGAGGGTCATCCCGATATGCCAAGGTTGTGAGTTTGATCCCTAGTCAGCGCACATACAAGAATCAACCAATTAAAAAAAAAAGAATCAACCAATAAATGCATAAACAAGTGGAACAACAAATTGATGTTTCTCTCTCTCTCTCAAAACTCAATACGGAAAAAAATCTAAGGGAAAGGGGGCATGTCTGACAAACAACATGTTCCTCCTTACCAGGCATCGGGCAGATAAGAACTTCCTATGTGCCAGTGTTTTCTGCTCCCTTCCACCTCACCACCTGTGGTGGGCCCTGGAATAGAATAAAAAGGTGGTACTGCATTGCAAGGTTGAATTAAATCTCATTTACCCACGAAACAGCCCTGGAGGGAGATTTCAAGCTGGCCGAGGACTTTAGGGAAGGCGTGTTCCAAAGTGCAGGGTATAAATGAAGAGTGCAACTGGGGTTTCTGCTTTTGCCCTTTCCTGTCTCCCTGCCCCCAGCCTCATTGTCCCATACCACATGGGTCTGCTTGCCCAAGCTCCATCCACATGCCCCACCCCCCCGAGCCACATCGGGCCACTCTCGTGTCCAGGAGCGGGCACACTAGTGGCCAGTCCACTACAATCTGATGATTTGGAGGAATAGGTCTGTGCAGGCCCTGGAAACAGGGAATTCTGAGGTTCTGGGTCCCCAAGCCATGGTTTAGAAGTGGGAGGCTAGGGTAAGGCAAATGAGGCATCTGGAGTACAAAATTTAGGGAGGGGCTCATTCTCAGGGTTACCCAAGGCCTTGCCCTAGTCCTGGCAGGGTGGTAAGTGCTGTAGTGGGAGTGTCTCCTCAGCCCCAACTCCTTACCCTGTATAGAGGGGCACAGCCCAAGTATAAGCCCAGGACAAGGGCTCCGGGTGCCTGGGTCTAAGGGGGAATCAAGTTTCAGGAATACTTTCCTGGTGCCAGCTTAGGATTAAACTTTTGTCCTTCCCTTTTCTTTACATGGTTCCCCCAGTCTCGGTCTTCTTTTGCTCTTCAGTGTGAAATGACAGCTGATCATCTTACGCTTGCCCAGGCCCAAGGGGGATCCCAGGACTCAGGACTTTCAGTATGAAAAACAGGAAAGTCCCTGACAAACAGAGATAACTGGTCACTCTGGATGTCCTCTCTCAGTACCTAACCCATTGCCTGGTCCAGAATTAGCACTCAACAAATAGCTGTACAGTAAATGAGCATCAGGTGGGACGATGGGCTGTAATGATGTACACCAAGGTGTGGTGTGGTTGGGTGTGAAGGGTGGGGGACACAGGGGACTTTAGCTTTACCTGCAATACTTACCTAAGAAAGGCAAAGCAGATTGACAAGATGGACACTTGCCCTTTGAGAATGAAGTATGCAAAGATAATATTCCCCTCATTTTAAAATTATGTTTTAATTAAATTTAAAAATCCAAATGGAATCCCGAAGCTGGTCACACAACAGGCTCTCCAGCCCCTCTCTAGAACAGTGTCCACTCCTCACCATTCTCCGCAGGCCTGGGCAATTCAGGGGTGTGCTTGTGTTTCCACCAGGGCCCCTTCGTGGTTGCGGGTAGGGCCACGGAGCAGCCTGTCCTAGACACACTGCCCCTGCAACCACCTCGCCTTTGGAAGCACATTCTCGGTGACGCCCGATGCCATAGATGTCCGCCAGACCAGGGGGCTCTTTGCCACCTTCGAGGATAACCCTGTGGTCGTGGCCACCGTGGGCTGTCTCTGTGTGGCCTACGTGCTGGTGGTGATCTGGGCAAGGAAGAAGGATGCTCAGGATCAGGCCAAGGTGAGATTGGATGGTCCTGGGGAATGGGTGGGAGGAGCAGGTGTGAGCCCTTGTAGGAGCTCCAGGGAATGGAGCCTGGATGGGGAGCCAAGAAGCTAGTTGCAAATCTAGACCTTGGCTGCTGGTGTCATCTCAGGCAAGCTGGCCCCCTAGCCTCTTCATCTGTAAAAATGTCCTTTTTCATCACATTATCACAAGGATTATAATACTATCTATTGAGGATTTACTATATGCTAGGCCCCAAGACCACCCTCAAGTTCAATGATTTGCTAGGAGGACTCACAGAACTCAGAAAAGCTGTTATACTCATCGTTATGGCTTACTACAGTGAAAGGATACAAATTAAAATTATGAAAGGGAAGAGGGCACAAGAGATCAGGCGAGAGCTTCCAGTTGTCCTCTCCCAGTGGAGTCCTATGAGCAGACTTACCATTATTTCTTGTAGCAATGACATGTGATAATATACGCAAAATATCGCCACCAAGAAAAGCTCACCTGAGCTTTGGTGTCTAGAGTTTAATTGGAGGCCACATAGGTATGGAGTGCCCACATGACTGACTTTCATTACAGTGTCCAGCAAACCACCTTCACTCCCGCCAGCAGTCAAACATGGCCCATAGCCCTCGCCGTAAGTCACATTGTCAGCACAGGCGATCTGCTGTGGCCCAGGGCCCCAGGTATTCAAAGGCATTCTTGTAATGCTGGATTTTCTGAGGACTTACAGGTTATCTTTCAGGAACTGGCCAAGAACCAGTCCTTTCTTTAAAAAGTGCAGGATTTGGACAACCTAAGCTTGTTGCGTTCACCCTTTACTGCACAATACCTGAATTATCTTACAGAGGAGGCATCCAACGATCAGAAAGCACAATTAACTGGTGGAAAGCCACCCTCCCAGGAGCCAGAACTCAAACCCAGAACTGCCTGACAATAAGACAGGTCTGAGGACAGAAACAAGATCAAACGACAAATTACAACAAAGTTCTGATTACTTTTCCAATATATGCTCCTCATCTGACACATAATGAATCTTCATTATTTGTAAGTGTCTGAGTGAGCACACAAATGAATGCAAGCATGCAGTTACAAAGCTCTGAAACGTTCTCCATTCTGTCCTCCCTACACACACCACACCTCTTCGATGTTAAGATGATATGAAACTTAAGATAAATAGTTACAGCATTTATAGTGCTGTCTTTGATTCACCCAAGGGATTAAACATTAATCCTTTAAGTGCCTCAGCTATAGGTTGGTTCCCACAAAGCAGACTCTGAAGGAGTTGAGCATGCAAGGTGATTTTCAACGAGTGTCTGGGATCAGCCCATGAAGGGAAGGAAGGAGACAGGAAGAACGGAGGGAGAAGCTGAGCTGGAATGCAGCCTGCCGACAGCTCAGCCAGCCCCACGGAGAACTCGGGAGCTCCCAGAGTTGGGTTGAGATGCCCAGGTCTTGATCACACCCAGGTACCACATCAATCTGCCATTGGACGCTGGCCTCCCCAGGAGGGTGCATGACCTCAACAGAGGTGGCTCTTGCATCCCTGACAACAGCAGCTCAGCAACAGGGACAATAAGCCTTCAATTGACAGGAGATCTGGGTGGCTCATCACAGAGGCCCCTGCAGCTTCTGGCCAAATCCAACTTTTTAAAATATTTTCATTTTTTGCTTAACTACCTTAATTTTCATTCTTTTTAAATTACGTTAGGGGCACAGTATGGTTATCAATGCTATGAGAAATTATACAGAAACAGAGTTTGTATCATTCACCAGATCAAACATCAAACTTTCTCAGCTAACAGCAAGTTCGTTTCCAATTGACTACTTTGGGTCATATTTAATAACAAATGCATTTTGTATTTTTATTTTATTTTTTAAAGATTTTATTTATTTTTAGAGTGGGGAGAAGGGAGGGAGAAAGAGAGGGAGAGAAACACTGATGTGCAAGAGAAACATCAATCTGTTGCCTCTTGCATGTGCCTGACCGGGAACCTGGCCAGCAGCTCAGGCATGTGCCCTGACCAGGAATTGAACCAGCGACCTTTTTTGTGTCTCTGGCTGGTGCTCAATCCACAGAGCCACACCAGCCAGGGCTGTACTTTTATTTTAAAAGTTTTAGTTTTTACTTGTTCTCACCTGATGGAATGAATAAACAGCATACATAATTTTGCTTTCCTCCTTTGATTGTCATGAATACCCAGCTCACTCTTGGCCGCTGGGCAGTGGATAAACCCACTGAGCAGAGCCCTCCTAATTAAATCCTTCTGTCCAAGTGAAAGTCACAGTGCTGGAGGACAACGATCCCTTTGCCCAGTACCACTACCTGGTGACGGTCTACATGGGACACTGGAGAGGGGCAGCTACTTCCTCGAAGGTACCTGACCATGCAAGATGCCCCGGTCAGTCAGCATGTCCCGCCCAGCAAAGTGCTTGCCAGTTCATTGTTGGGTTATTTTATCACAGTGGGTTTGGTGCTGTAGGGTTTTTATAATTTCTTGCTTTTTGTTTTTTTTTAATAGGAAAGAATCCTTTTGTCAAACAGAATATCACCCTAAGCCCCAGTATTTAAAAAGAAAAAGGAGTTAATGGGGAGTTGGGGTCTGGCATAGAACCACTTGTCATTTCTCTTATCCCCATCAGGAATAGCTCTGACAGTCAGTTGGTTACCCGCATGCAAGTTTTGCTCTCATGTGAAGAACAGTTAGTAAATAAAGGAAAAGTAGAATTTATGAGAGAGGTGAGAAATGAAAGAGGAAAAAATGCCCACTATTTGAAAACAATGAGTATTAATTTACATTTTTTTTAGGTAAACCAATTAGCTGGCATCTAGCTAAGAGGTTGAGCCTCAGTTCATAAACAGGCCATCGTCCTTGAACAGGTTGACTATAGGTAGTGAAGAAATGATTTCACTTATTTATGTGTTCTCTGAAATCCTTGAACATTTAGCCATGGGGCATACAGCAGGTTGTCTCAACAATGCCTCAGCATCTTCAGTTAAGTCTGCCCCCCACCATATCCCGCATCAGAACGCTTATTCCTTGCAGCAACCTCCACGGTTCCTTTACTGAAACAGAGCTCCAAGGAACACAGTAAAAACCACTGGCATTCTGTATACTCTCCTGGAAAGACTTCCATTGTTTTTTAAAAAATGACATCAGCCTTTATTAGAGCAGAGCATTTATTGGTTTACTTTTTTATTTTTTAATCTTGTTATTTTTATTTATGTACATATTTATGTTATTTTTTAGAAGTTGCTTTATTTTTATTTATTGCTGTGTTTTAGGTCTTCAACCAGGTGTCAAAAACAGAGTAAGTGCCAATAACTACTTGTTAAATAAATGTAGGAACCAATTTCATCCATCTAGTGAAACAGCCATCTCACTTCTGTTTGACACTGAAGAATTACCCTTAATAGGAAGTAAAACCTATGATGCACAGGCCATTTCTCTTCATGGACAGTTGTCACATTTCAATTTGACATTGTCTTAGTTTGATTTCCCCTAGCACAGTGGTTCTTGACCAGGGGTGATGCTGCCCTGGGCAGACAGGTGGTAATATTGGAGGCATTTTTGGTTGTCAGCAATTTGGGAGATGCAACTAGTATCTAGTGGGTAGAGGCCATGGATGCTGCTAAACATCACACAATGCACGGAACAACCTCCGAAGCAAGAAATTATCCAGCCTAGAATGTCTATAGTGGAGAAATCCTCTTGTAGAAGCAGACTCTGAAACAAGGATTCAAGTATATGCAGTTGACTTGAGAGAGGATCCTAGGATGCCCCAGTAGGGAAATGGGAAGCAGACAGGGAAGGGAAGAAACCAACAAAGAGTGTATTGTTAACCTGTTACCCTTCTGGGAAACTGGAGCCTAATCTCACTTAGGGACTCTGGAAAACAGTAAGAAATGTGGGCTTCAATGTCATCCCAGTAGAGGGCTGGGAGAGCTGGGGTACTTATGCACCCATCCCATCAGTCACTGATGGAGTCTGACTTGCAGGGGCTATTCATTATCTGGCACTTTATGGCCTGCTACTCTAACAGCCAACAGAATGACTGGGGAAAGAGACACAGCTGCCAGCAGTTGCACTGTGAGCGCAGGGAGTGCTGCAGTGATGACGCTGAGTGTTGTCAGCGGAGTATAGGTAGCATCTACTGCAGTTCTTTTTAGCTCAGAAAGTCATGCCCATTAACATCATTTGGATAGCTTCAGCAAAACACAGACTATTGGGCCCTGTATCGATATTCTTACCTGGTAGGTGTGGAGCAGGCCCTGGGAATATATATTTTCAACACAGTGGGCCCTTGTTCATTCATGTCTCAGTGCCAGGCTCTCTGGCAGACACTGGGAACATAATCGGTAGGGGGGAACCAGTTCCTGCACTACAACCCTTATAAACAAATATATGGGAAGTTTGAAAAGGCCACCAGGAAGCATTTTATGAGTAAAACTCATCTTGAAGTCATGAATGCAGATAGTGTCACCCCAAATCTTCATACAACTAAGAAATAACCAGGCAGGTCCAAGATGGGAGGAGAGGAGAGGGAAAAAGGGCTATGCTTTGTTGATTTTCTTTGTTTTTTTTGGACACTTCCAATGAAATACAGCTGGGGGCTTGGTTACCATGTGGCATTGGTCACTCCTCATCTCTGGATTTCAGGTGACTATCACCCTATATGGTCTGGATGGAGAGAGTGAGCCCCACCACCTGTCAGACCCTGACGTCCTGGTTTTCGAACGTGGAGGAGTGGATGTCTTCCTACTCTCCACCCTGTTCCCTCTGGGAGAACTGAGGAGCCTGAGGCTGTAGCATGACAACTTAGGGGACCAGCCGTCCTGGTGAGTCAGGGGTGAACAAACCACGACAACCTACTAAGCCCTAGGCTAGGGCTGGGCACTGTGCATTTCCTGCCCTGCTGATCCTCACAAGCCTCTGCAAGACACATAGAATGGATCCCTATTTCACAGATGAGGAAACTGAGGGTCAGAGAGGACCACCAGTCACAGGTTGAATTAATATCTAGGAGACAAACTAGAAGTTGCAGCCCTGGGGTCCAGTGCAGCCCCACCCTTGGCACTTTTGCAGCATCGACCTATCATTTAACCCCTTGTTTCACTATCTATAAAAGGAGGACAAGTGCCTATGACGAAGAAAAACCCTGCCCCAATAAGAGGAGACTAGAGACACTGAGCGGATTCTCTGGTAGAAGAAGCTGCTGCTGCTGAACAATAAGCTAAGGTCATCTTCACAATGACTCTCAGGGACAAGTGCTGTTATCCTTGTTTAGGTGGGAAAATCTAAGCTCAAAGATGAGTGACTTGTGCAAAGTCACACAACTGGCAAGCTCAGAAGACTCCTTCCCATTCTGCTGAGGTCAAAGCTAGTGACCCAGATGAGTGATTTCCAGCCTAACTGCCCATCAGCAGCTGGCAGCTTTAGAAAAACACAGCATTTATATTGATGTCTTTGATTTACCTAAGGGATTAAACATTAATACTTTAAGTGCCTCAGCTGCAGGGTGGTTTGAAGCAAGACCCTGAATTGGAGTTGAGCATGCAGGGTGTTTATCAAGGAGTATCTGGGGTCAACCTCTGGGCAGAGAGAGAAGGAAGCAGGTTGAGCACAGGGAGAAGAGTTTCAACGCAGCCCAATAACAGCCCTGTAGACCCCCCCACCCCCTGCCCAGGGAGCTCTGAAGCTGTCCTGAGTTGGGTTGAGATGCCCAGATCTTGATCACGCCCAGGCACTACACCCACCAGTCACTGGATGTCAGCCTCCCCAGGAGGGTGTGTGACCTCAAAAGATGTGGTTCTGGCATGCCTGACAGGGCTATCCTCCCAGAAATGAGAAAATACATGTTAAGAGCCTCCTGGTATAATCCCCATTATGCAGTAAGTGCTCAATAAAGAGCAGCTACTGAGATCATCCCTATTCTTATTGGCTGTAAGGCAACAGGGGAATTGGCTGCTTCTGGATCGGACATCCAAGCAGAGGCAAGATGATTTCATTTCTTCCCCAGGTTTCAAACACCTAACTCGAAGTCCTGAGTCCCAGATAGATGGTAGGTTCATTCTCTGGGTAGAAGCCTGCAGGAGGATCAAATTTTGTGTACTTATGTCTGCACCTCCCTGAACACACATATTTAGACAACTTGGCTTTCCTCACTTGTATCAGGATGCTGGCCCTGCACTTGCTGCCCCGTGTCGAGGTTAAAGGTTTCAGAAAACACCCTCTTGCAGCATGTCTGTGAAAACATGGCAGCCTTCAACAGCTGAGCTCCCCACATGAGGCTAAATTCACCCACTGATCAGGGCATTTTGACCAAGGCACCAAGAACAGTGCAGAAAAATAGCCTCTCTTTATAAGAGCTCTTGTTCTTGGGCTCAGGTTTGCAAAGGTGTTACCTTTGTGGTGTCCAAAGAAGTCTTATCCCCTGACCTTGTCCTCAAAAGTGTGGGTCCTTTCTCCAGGTACGTAAGCCGGGTGCTGGTGCATGACCTGGTGATGGACCAGAAGTGGTATTTCCTCTGCAACTCATGGCTATCCATCGATATTGGAGACTGTCCTTGACAAAGTATTTCCAGTGGCCACAGAGCAGGACAGGAAACAATTCAGGTACTTTTTTTTCCATTTTAATCAAATACTCTTTACTTTTTCTTTTATTTCTAGGGAAGCTGCATTATAATCCAGTTACAGCCAAATAAAAACACATTTCAGCTATCAGGATGGGGTAGCTTTGAGTGTGTGACATTAATGACCAATCAGTTTTTCTTGTTGGGACTGAAAGGCCCTGGAGGGACATGGACCGTCCAAGAAAGAATCTTCAAGGTGGCGAAAATGGTTGAAATGCTTATGCATATTTCCTTATGAACGTCACAGAATAATATTTTTGTATGTGTGAGCAGTCTGACTTGAATGGTGATTCAATACCTGGTCATGTGGGGTTTCTCCTTCATGTCATTTTACACTAGTTGGGTTTTTCACACTCGTCTAACTTGGCTTTACTTCCTTCCACGTCTGTCTCCAAACACATACATGCAAGTGCAAATGTACATACACATATGACACCGTAGATTGCTGTTTATTTTATCTCCTTTAAAATATATTGCCTTTTTCCTTTAATGATATAATATGAATGCCCTTCCAGAAGAGTATGTTTAGATCATTTTTTTCCTTATTGGCTGCATAATGTTCCATGGAATGAATGTCCCATAACTTATTCAACCATTCTCTTATCAATGGACATTAAGTCTGTTTCCAATATTTAAAAATCAAGAGACTTCACTGAAAAAATGGCAAGTATGGAAATGCTGAGCGAGTATTCCTACATGACACCAAATGCTGAAGCTGACTGACTAGTCTTCCTCTTACAGGGACTAGATGTTCTCCAGTTTACCACAGTCCTCACCATTCCCTATTACATGACTTCTAACCCACTTCACTCATTTACTTGATTTATTTAGATCTATCTGGGCCCCCTTAAGTATCTGAATTTGTGACTTCTACTTTAAATAACTTCTGAGGTAGGTTTAAAAAAATCTGTTTCCAGTGCATTTACTATATCTGACTTTTTCTCCCAGCTGCCACTGTGAGCTTCAAGGGAGAAAAAGTCTGAATCAGAGAGACTTGGGCCCCAAGAGATATAGCAAAGACATGAGATGGACTGCAAAGCCCCATATGCCCACTATTGACTTGCTGCATGACCTTGGATAAGTCCCTCACGTCTCCAGGTCTCAGCGTCCACATCTGAGAAAGGAGTTGTTCAGTGTGCCTACTCCAAAAGGGACCTGTGCAGGTCCCATGAAGTGATGTATAATATGCTTAGCACAGTGAGTGTATCAGAGTAAAAGCCCAGTTATAGGAGCAGATACCATCCTCCAATTGTACCAAAACGTGTGATGCCTGAAAACTAGACAAGGAGCTCTGCAAAGGTGGGACAGTGTTATCCCTCCATGAATCCCTGGGGCCCAAGCAGAGCACCTGGCATGCAGCACCAGGATCACCAAATACTTGTTAGATGAATAGAACAATCATGTGGACAATCACTGTTGTTGGCAACTGACCTCTCTCTATAAAGAGTACCTTTCCTCTGAGTCCAAGCCACTCACACACCTCAGAGTGACAGTTGTACAACCCTGGAGAGTGCTGGCATTGGGTCATAAGAACAGAGCCAGCTGGGAATATCAGTTCTGTACACTCTCAGGGAGAACAGTCTTCATCCATTCCCATCTCCTTAATGCCCATCCTCTCTCCGGGTCCTTTAAGAGCTGCTGTGGTTACACTACACTGTATTCATAGGGATACAATATGGATAAGGAGATTGTGGTACCATTTTCAGGGCCCTGTCTTGTCAATTTTTATTCTCTCAAACTGAGTCTGAACCCAGAACCTAGAATTTTTCACCACTATCTTGTAATGCTCTAATTATTACAAATTTGATATTATAGTTATGTTATTACACTAAAACTATAACAAAAGTAATAATTGATAACACTGATGAACACTCACCTATATACCACCTACTTAGCCAAATGCTTTCCAAAAATTGTAACTTTTAATTCTTTCAACAATCTGGTGAAGCAGATTCTGTTATTACCCCCATTTTACAGATGAGTAAAATGAGGTGCAAGAAGTAAAGTGACTTGCCTGAGGTCACACAGCTAGTAAGTGGGCAGTCTAGGATTCCAACTCACTCTGTGCAGAGTCCCCATTATTAAATCTAAGTGATTCTGCTGTGAGGCTGTATTTCTTCTATAATGGAAAATAGATGATAAATCTTAGAAACAAATCCCACCCTCTCATCCCAAGATTGTTCCAAAGAGACCAGTCTTTTCCCATTCCCATCTCCTTACATGCCTGTCCCTCTCTCCCTGCCTGTCCACAGACACCTGTTTTTCATGAAGACCTCCATGGGCTTCCAGGATGGACACATTTGGTATTCTGTCTTCAGCTGCTCAGCCCGGAGCAACTTCACCCGCGTCCAGAGGGTGTCCTGCTGCTTCTCCCTGCTCCTTTGCACCATGCTGACCAGCATCATGTTCTGGGGGGTCCCCAAGGACCCAGTTGAGCAAAAAGTGGACTTGGGTAATTCCCACTGTCATGGCAGTTAGGGCTAGTGGCTGGTGGACCTCAGCTGTCACTGTCCCAGAAACGTCCCACAATTCCCGAGCTCCCAAGACCACTCTTGGTTTCAGTAATTCTCTAGAAGGGCTCACAGAAGTCAGGAACACCATTATACTTGTACTTATTACAGAGAAAGAAAATACAGATTAAACCAGGAAAGGGAAGTGGTACATGGGGCAGGGTCCAGGAAGGACCAACTGTGGAGCTTCCAGTTTTCTCCTCCCAGTGGAATGGTGGATGGTGCTCACTCCTGATAATGATGTGCGACAATACACACAGAGTACTGCCGTCCAGGATGCTCGCCCAAGCCTTGGTGTCCAGAGTTTTTATCAGGGCTTGCTCACATACACGTGGCTGACCCCCTGTATGGCTGACCCGAGCTTCCAGCCCCAGCAGAGGTTGAGGTAATACCATGTGGTCAAGGTCCCCCCCATAAATCACACCGTTAGCTTAGACTATACAGTGTGGCCCAACATCCCCTGTAAACAAAGCTGTACCTACAAGGCAGGACACTCCAAGGTCTTAGAGGCCACTTCTTGGGAGCCACTCAAGGGCTAGACCTCTCCTTGGGCAAGATTAATCCTTACTGCACAGCCACGTCCATTGACCCTTTCCCTTCCTCTGCCCCAGGTAAAATTGAATTCACTTGGCAGGAAGTGGTGATTGGACTGGAGAGCTCTCTCCTCATGTTCCCCATCAACCTCCTGATCGTTCAGATCTTTCGAAACACCCATCCTCGGGTCACTAAGGAGCAGAATGCTGGGAAATGGGACAGGGGGTCTCTCAGCCCAGCTCCCTCACCACAGCCCATAGAGGATGGCCTTCTGACGCCTGAAGCAGTGACCAAAGTATGTCCTCAACCTTGGTGGTATGGGCGGTGCTCCAGCCTGGGCAGAAGTGGGGGTGAGGACTAAGGCTTGGGGTCTGACAACCCCATGTTGTCTCACAGCAACAGTCATCAAGATTCATCAGCTGCACACACACACATGTATAATTACATGTGCATGCACACACCACAGAAACACATGTGTCTGCAAATGTGTGTGTACATGCAGATACATACATGTACATGCATACAGATACACACATGTACACACATCCACACACCCTCACAAGCATGCACACACATAAATTTACAAATGTTTACACACACACACAAATACCTACTATACACATGCATACATACACACTTTTGGGGTGCCTACTATGTATGAAATGTTATACCTTTATTATAGATCACAGACTGGAAGCCTGTAGAAGGAACTACACTGATGCACTCAATAAGCATTTATTGAGCACCTACTATGTGCTACATTCTGAGGAATATAGCCTGGAATGCATCAGTTCAAATCCTAAGAGAGGGATTTTATAGGTGAAAGATGGAAGCTCAGGATGGCCCGGCATCATGTCTCAGTGGGCAGAGCTGGGACTGAAACCCAGATTGTCCAACCCCAAGGCAAATGCTACTGACACCTGGCTGGCCCCCTTACCTGTAGCTTATACCCCCTTACCCTACCTGGTTTGATTTGCAGGATATGTGGAGACTTGTCAGATCCCTGTTTAAAGCTTTAAAGGTGCCATCCCCTGCCTCAGGCTGGGACTTGATGGACGTCAACCAACTTCTGGCCTTGCTGGAAGATGTCATCTGTCTGCAGAACATGGCAGGGCAGACATTCTGGGAAGAAGCCAAAGAGAGAGAGGACCCGTTAACATTCACTCCTGGGTCAGTACAAGTGCAAGGTAAGTCCTGATGTCTCTGTGCTGACAGGGGGCATGTTGGAGCCAGAGGGAGACAGGACTGAAGGCATGTCTATATCACTACGGGTCAAGAAGTCCTGCCAGAGTCTCTCTCACTAACCATCACTCCAACCACTTGCCACTGTCTCTCAGTACCATAGGCACCCTGCTCTCCTCCTTGCAAGGTCGCGCTGCCTGCCCACTAAAGGCCTTCACACATGCCGGTCCTTTAATCTAGTGTGTTCTTCCTCCTCTCCTCATTTGGCTAACTCCCACTAAGCCGGTGGTCTGGAGTTAAGCACCCCTTCCTCAGAGGAGTACTCCAAGTCCCCAGCCCACGGCTGGCTTTCCAGCCACATGATCTTTAGCCCTGCAGCTTCTCTGGGGTCTTACATTGCTTTCACTGCTTGTTGCAGAATTACGAATTGTGTAAAGCGTTCTTTAATGTCTGCACCATCCTCCCTAGAGCATGAGGCCTGTGAGGTGGGAGCCATCTGACCATCTTGTTTCTGCTGATTCCCCAGTGTCTGGCCCCACGCCACACATAGAAAGCATGCAACAAACATGCGCGGGATGACCTCACCATATGAAGTCCCAATGGAATGCACTGCAAAGAGGCACGTCCTTTTTCTGTGTTTGGTTAAGATGAGCATTGGCCAGCCCGATAACTTGGGCCACTTGAAAGGACCGTGTGTGGGTACTGGCTCTGCCGTTAATGAGCTGTGTAGTCTTGGACAAATTCATTTAGTTCTCTGTGATTTAGTGGCTTTTTCTGTGAAGTACTCAGGTGATGCAAAGTCAAACCAGATCCATTTCCCAATGTGTGGGGCAGGACACAGATGATATATAGGGCAATAAAATACATTAGAGAACACTGAATCGCTGAATGAAAAAGTCATTCCTTTTCCATTCTCTTCCAGTCCTTCTAATTAAGTCAAGGAAAAGGTCTTGGTTTGGTACTATTGTGTCTTTAACACCTCTTTAACGTTCTGTTTGGCAGAGAGATAGCAGGCCTCAGCCCCAGAGCCCTATGAGACAATATGCACGTAGCATGTGGTAACATGGTTTTATTTTTATTGTTCTTTATACTTAATAAATATATAGCACATTATTCTGCTATATGTATGGCATATTATTCTGGTTTGAATTAGTGTCTGACTCTCCTCTTGCCCCTTTCCTGTCCATCTTCCACCCAGATCAATGCTGCCAGGGTTTACACAGGCTGGTCTCATAGAACTACAGGCTGTCAACAGTTCTACGTCTGTGCTGTCCAAAATGACAGCCATTCACCACAGGTGGTTGTTTGAATTACAATTAATTAAAATAATGGACATATGGATCCACCTAGGTCATTGGCTTGTTGCATGGACTGAATTAGACCATAAGACACATACAACACTTAGACTGCAGCCTGACACAAAGCAGGTATTTAGTAATTGGTGTTGTGATCGGGAGTGATGACATCTTTCAGAGACATTGCCAGAACACTTGCAACAGGAAGGCTTTTTATGCTAGAGTGTTAGCTGAAGCTTCAGTGAGGGGATGCCAAGTCAGGGGGGCTGGGAGGAGGCTTGGGTCAGAAGGAGGAGGAGCCAATGTCCTCGGCCTTTACCAACACCTAGTCTGAGGCAGCCATAGCCTTTTTCACTTTCGCTTCTCACTGGTGATTGAATAAGAATCATGGGGTGAGGATGCCTCAGGACCCAAAACAGCCCAGGAGAATGTGCCCCTGAGTGCCAGCCTTCCAGCTCAGGGTCCAGGGACCCAGGCCTGGCTGGTTCTGCCCAGTGAGGTCAGATTTCCTTTGGAATGCACTGGAAATAGTGTTTATGTTGAATTTTTTTTGCAGTAAATATGTACTATCCTTTTAAAGCAAAAAAAGAAAGAAGAAAGGAAAGAAAAAATCAAACAAAAAACAACTTTAACAAATATTTTTAGGAAGCTGAAATTTGAACAAACCAACTGTAGAGATAATAGGGTGAAACTTGACCACTGACTAGATATTCGATGCTATTATGGGATTATCATGAATCATTTTAAAGATTAATAATGACACCCTGGTTATTGTTTTTAAAGAGATCTTACCTTTACCCTGGCCTGTTGGCTCAGTTGGTTGGAGCATTGATTGCTAGTTGGGGCACATACCTAGGTTGCTGGTTAAGTCCCTGGTCGTGCAGGAGGCAACATATCAATGTTTCTCATATTGCTGTCTGTCTCTCTCTCAAATCAATAGACATATTCTCAGGTGAGGATTAAAAAGAGAGAGGGAGAGACCCTTCTATAGAAGCATATTACAGTATTTAGAGATGTGACATGAGGTTTGGAATTTGCTTCTAAATAATCTACATGGAGAGAGTTGAAGAAGTACAGGTGAAACAGGAATGGCCACGAGCTGGTAATTTTGAGCAGTAGATATGTGCCGTTCATCTCACCATTCTACTTTTGTAACTTAAAAATTTTTCATAATTAAAAAAGTTAAAAACAAAGGATTAAGACTGACCATCTTTGGCACTAGGTGAACCTGGGTTCAAATTCAAATCTTGTGAATATTAAAATATTTGCAGATGGGTCCTGGCTGGTGTGGCTCAGAGAACAGAGTGCTAACCTGTGAAGCCAAAGGTCACCGGTTCGATTCCCAGTCAGGGCATAAGCCTGAGTTGTGAGCCAGGTCCCCAGTGGGGGGAAGGGGGTGCACTCTAGAGGCAACCACACATTGATGTTTCTCTTTCTCCCTCTCTTTCCTTCTTTCTAAACATAAAGAAATAATTTTTTAAAAAAATTAAAATATTTGCAGATGAGATAACACTGTGCCTGAGATTTGCTTTAAGATACTTCAGAAAAAGAAAAAGTTGAGGGTAGAGTGAAACAAGACTGCAAAATATTGGTAACTGCTACAGCAGGGTGATAGTTATATTATTTTCTTCTCTTCTGTTTATGTGTAAGGAAACTTTGAAAATGCCCTTGATAACACCCTCAATGGGGAACATTCAAATCCTGACTGGCCGAATGAGCCTAGTACCTTACCCCATCTTTCTGGTCCTCAGTTTTCTTGTGGCTCGGCACATAGTAAGTGCTCGATGTAAAAAAGTCATTACTAACACAATTGTTTTGTTTTACATTATTTTTTATTATCATTTCCCCTTTACCATTTATCCCTGCCATACCCTCTTCCACACCCACCCACCCAGCACTATTGTTTTTCTTGCAGGGAGTCTGCTCTGTCACCCAGCACCAGGGGATGCTCTTTCTCTCCATTGTCTTCCAGAAAAAATGCAATGCCTGACACGTGAGGTGGGCCCAAGTGACCCTCGGAAGAACAGTGTGTACCGGCAGTGTCTCTACTTTCAGCTGGAGCACGTGGAACAAGAGCTGCGGCTGGCGGGTCCTGGAGGCTCCCCCATTGCCAGAGCCATGCCCGGGCCCTCAGGCAGCTGCAGACCCTGAAGGGCTCCCTCAGGGGGCATCTGGACACTCTGCCACCTCCAGCATATACCAGGTAATTCATTCCCCTGGATGCTGAGTGGACACCTGTCCCACTCCAGCCTGAGGCCTGTGGGGAGAGGGCATCCAAGTAACCCTGGAAGGATGCTCACCTGGATCTCCCCAGGCAGAAAAGATTCAGGATTCCTGCACAAAATCTGAAACAAGAGCTTTGAACAGGAAGGCATTTATAGCTCTTTGTAAAGCATTTTGCAGTTCATAACCAATTTAAGTGCGATGTTTCCTAGCTATGAGCCTGTCCACCTCTCTGAGACACAGTTTCTTCATCTGTAAAATGAGAATAATAATGCCTATCTCCTGATTTGAACTTAAAGCAAAATATGTTTTTAAGATAACCAGTGAAATTTGTGTAGGGGAGAAATTTTTTTCCTCTACCCTTCAAGGTTCTTCTGGCTGGACAGATAATCAGATTGACATGAGACAGATTAGCAGGGGGGAAACAAATTAAGGTTTTGGGTTTTATTTTTCACATTAAAAGTTTTTTTTTTTATTTATTGACTTTAGAGAGGAAAGGAGACAGCAAGAAACACTTATTTGTTGTCCCACTTACTTGTGCACTCATCAGTTGCTTCTCGTGTGTGCCCTCACTCAAGGTCAAACCTGCAACTTGGTGGGTGGAGGTGGAGCCCTAGCCAGGCTGCCCAGCCATGGCCAAATGGAGGGGTTTTTTTTAAAGATTTCATTTATTTATTTTTAGAGAGGGAAGGGAGGGAGAGAGAGAGAAACATCAATGTGCGGTTGCTGGGGGCCGTGGCCTGCAACCCAGGCATGTGCCCTGACTGGGAATCGAACCTGCGATGCTTTGGTTCTCAGCCTGAGCTCAATCCACTGAGCTATGCCAGCCAGGGCTAAATGAAGTTTTAATAACATGTGTTTACGTGGGGGAAACCCAGCAAAACTAAGTAACTCACCAAAATGGCAGAAGCATCACTTTAAATACTACCTTTGGCTTAAGACAAAAGATGTTACAGTTGGGTGTCAGCCATGGGGGCTGCCAGGAAAAGCACAGTGAGCAAGAGTCATATTGTTGTGGAGATTTAGGCCCTCCCCTCTCCAGTGATAAGTTTTAGAGGTTTACATGTCCACCCGTCCCTGGCACAGTGAGGAGAACACCCTTACAAACGGAGATTTCCCTTAGCTTCCGCTTGGTTTTGAGAGCTTCTCCCTCATCTGCTCTTTCCTGAAAATAACCACCTAAAATAATCAGTATCCCCAAAAGAAGTGTATTTTGGGGGTGGCAAACTCTGTTGCCCTTTATTTAAATACAAATAGGTTACTGATGGCATTAAGGAATTATTCTGAATTTTGTTAAGTGTGACAACAGCACTGTAATTCAGTAAGAAAATGACCACTGTTGAGAAATATTCTGAAATAATGAGGGATGATTTTATATTATGTCTGGAGTTTAATGTTATATAGCCCAGTCAAAAAAAAAAAAAGTTTGGGATAGAAAAAATAAATATGACGAGGTGGTAATGGTTGTTAAAACTAATTGATGGGAATTCTTTGTGCTTGCTATTTTTGTATGGAGGAATTTTCATAATAAAAACTTCAAAAAATTATATAGTACCAGCCTTCGAGGCTTTCCATGAGGAATAATGGAGCAAATCTGTATAAAGCACTTCACATGGGGACTGGCCCCTAGTAAGCACTGAATGAATGTGACTACAATAGAATATACATAGTGTTAACCTAAAAATAAAAGGCTAAAGTGAGAGGTAACAAGCCTTTATTTGAGATCCCAAACGATATTTCAGGAAGCACTGATTTAGGCAGAAACCCAAATAGTGTTCCCATTAGGAGGTGAAGGCAAGGGAAATGTATAAGAAAGGGAAGGGAAATAATTACATGAATAGAAGAAATATCCATGGGTGTTAATAAGAAAGGCATCTTTGCAGATGCAGATAAACTAACATAGTGATGCCAATTCTAAACAATGTCTTTAATTTTCATGCCAGTAGTCTTACTGTCTGCTTTCCTGTTTGTAACACAATGCTGCTTTACTTCAGACCCAGCGCAAAGGTTGTTTTGCCCTCTTTTAACATTCTGAAGGCTTGAGGAGTACCACGTGCAAGGCAGCTCCTCTGGGATGTCCACTCCCACTCAGTTTGGAAGCGACTCGGTTTACATATTAAACTGATAAGAACATACTATACTTGGTCTTAGCCAGAAGGCCAAGAAGTGATGGGTTTATATTATTTTTTATAATATGTATACAGAATAGAACATAGAATAGCCCTTTGAAATGGGTACAGGATACAGAGGAGGAATTTGAGGACTGAGAGGTTAAGGAACTTGACCAAGGTGAACTAGCTTGGCCAAGGTCCATCAGCTGGTGGGCTGGAATGGGATTTGAACTGATTCTGGACTATATCCCCTTTCCATTACAGCTCCCTGAGAGCAAGCAAGCCCCCTCGGGGCCTTCCCTAGTGGTGTGTCATGGTGGGCTGGCTCCTGGTGGCAGCTACCAGCGGTGTGGCAGCCTTCCTCACCATGCTATACGGCCTGCACTATGGACGGACCAGCTCTCCCAAGTGGCTCATCTCCATGGCCATCTCCTTTGTGGAGAGTGTGTTTGTCACCCAGCCTCTGAAGGTCAGGACCCACATGTGGCTGCCCTTCTCCTTTCTGCCCTTACTTTCTCTCCTTCCAGCTGCCCTGTCCTTACTTTAGCTGTTCATTCATCTATCCATTCAACACACTTACATGGTTCACCACCTCTGGGCAGGGGCAATAATGAAGATAATGACCATGACGACCCAAGCTCTTGGACACTCACTCTGGGCCAGGCTGGGTGGTTTTATGAGATGCTGGCATTTCATCATCATGATCACACTCAGGAAGAACCTCGCCTCCATTCTGCAGATGAGAAAACCTGAAGTGAAGAAGTTAAGGCCATAAACATGCTGCCCTAGACTACACTTGTAAATAGGAATAATACAAAATTTCCTCAATTCTAAGATGGTTTTAATTGTAAAAACAGACCAACAGTTTAATGGAACTTGATATTTAGATAAAAACTCCCAGTCAGTAAATGTGTACGACAGTTGGAAGATACATGCCTATTTCTGAAATGTAACTACTGTCGGGGTGGAAGAAATACTGAGCCCTAGCCTGGAGTTCTGGGTCACAGCTTTCCCTAGGAAAAAAAACAGCTGGTAGGAATCCTGTGTCTGGGGCGGGGTGCTGGGGGCAGGGAAGCTGCATAAAGGAGGGACGTTTTCAGTGAATCGTTATGTCTGTGAGACTCACCAAATCCCCTACTCTCATTCTACCCGTTGGTCCTCTGTCCTGTCCTAAATGGCCTTTTTCAGAAGACTTCAGCAATCCCTGACACCTCCCACAACCTAGTCTGAGGATCTTAGGAACAGAGTCCTGGGTTTTTTTGTTCCCAACCAAGCCATAAAATCCAGTTATACTTGTATACTGCAGGCACTGTGGGGGAGGAAGAAAACTTATGTCTGCCCTCAAGGTTTGGGGTTTCAGTTGGTCTAATAGTTAAATCTACATGAGGCAGATTAACACAGAAAATAACCAAGTTTTATACATATATATGCATGGGAACCTGGTATACATGAAGGAGTCAGAGAACCCACATATACGAGAAGTTCAAAGACAGAAAGGGAAAATGAGGTGTACATGACATTCTGAGCTAAGGGTCACCTTGGTGCTTCAGAGGGGAAGAAGGTCATCACAGAAAGATGAGCAGATGTTCAGTAATTAGAAGTTCACCCTGCCTTACAAATAGGCCATAAAAAGTTATTTCCAGTAATAACTCTTATTATGAGCAAGGCCCCTAATTTAAATTATTTAAGAAAGGGGTAAAGTTTTTATCATGAGTTTGCAGAGTCTTGATTCCCTCAGTTCAAAATAATTCACATGCCTAAGAGAATTACTGGAGGCCTGTTCTGAACCCTTACAGCAGAGGTCGCAAAAGGAAGCTAATCACTTAATACAGGAAGACAGGGAGGGAGGATGGAAGAGGAACCTCACTGCACTGGAGGTGCTAGCCAGGTGCACACAAGCCCTGGCCCTTACCCTTCATAAACATGTCCCCTCTCTGCAGAAAAGGGCTGGTTCCCACCTGACCTCCCCAGAGTGTGGCTCCTGTGTCTGGGACACACATGTGGCCTCAGTCCAGCCCCATCTCAGACCAGGAATTGATAGAGTTTTCAACTTGGCTTTGGGGCTCACAGTGGGTATTTTTCCAGGTGCTGGGGTTTGCTGCTTTCTTTGCACTGGTTTTAAAGAGCATGGAGGATGAAGAGGAGCTTATGGCCCCTCTCCCAGGACATCTGTCCAGCCCTGGTAATGGTGCCCAGATGGAGGCAGGGATGGGGAATCTGATAAAGCTGAGAAAGCCTTGGAGAGCCCAGCCACTGGGGTGGGTGGTCCTGGCCTCAGATCTTTGCTCTCCATCAAGACTTCTCCCCTGACTAGTGAACCATGCCCAAACCATCCAGAAACAAGTGACTCCTTCATTGTCTCTTGAACTCTCTTATTCCTTCTCTACCTGGGCCTTTCTCTCTGATACCTAAGCATGATAAAGGGCACTTGAGGGCCATGCTCTGTGTTCACTGTCCTTCTCTGTGTAATCCCAATGAAGGTACTTTTTTTTCTGCAAAGCATTCTTTAGAATGAAGACCAAAAGGAAAAAAAAAAAAAGGAATGAGCTTGTAGGTGGGCTACAGAGTCATGGTAAGTTAGAGTTCTAGGACAAGGGTCTGCAAACTGTATATAACCAGGGGACCAAATCTAGCCCACCACTTATTTTTGTACATAGTTTTACTGAAATCTAGTCAAGATGAGCCCTGTTGCAGGAGTCCACTGTCTATCCCCCTCCCCACAATCAGATTTTTCATTGCCCAACCAAAACTCCTGAAGGTGCTGACAATAAGAGAATTATAAAAACAAACATGCAAACAGAACAGAATCAACGTTCTAATAGTCTATGCAGGGCACTTGACCTTCAGGGAAAATAAAACTGGAACCAGCAAAAGTCCATGTATCTACATCATTGTGCGGTACAGTTATTACCTCCACATGGGCCTGTATTCTTCCACTCTAAATTAGGGTTTTGGTTTTGCAGATCTTAAGGTCCATTAAAATCTTCTTCCCCAAGACAAGAGTAATTTTTCTTCAAGGAGAGGCCAGCCTCCAGACTAATTAAATATTCATTAAGTCATTCCTTTGGCAATTATTCAGGAAGTACTTGCTTTGTGCTAAGCAGTGTGATGGCCTGGGAACATAATTTACATAAAGTCTACTTGTAATGTATAATTCATAGATTTTAGTAATTTATAGAATTGTGCAGCTATCACCACAATTCAGATTTGGAATAACTTCATCACCCCGTAAGGTCCCTCTTGCCCATTTGAAGTCAAACCCTGCTCCCACCCCAGCCCCAGTCAACATGGCACTGACTGGATGGAACAGACTGCTGCCCTTGGGATGAACAGCCCATTTGGGGAGACACATTAAATAATTAAATGCATAAATAGACACATATGTGAGTTGTGATGAGAACCGGGTGTGGGTGGATAGACAGTGCAGACCTCTCGACCGAGGTGGTACCTAAACTGGCTCTTTGAGGATGAGGGCAGGGAGGGATTGCTCACTGGGAATGTGCAAAGTCCCTGAGGCAGAACACAGCTTGTCATTTTATAACATAAAGTAAAATGACAGTGTGGCCAAGGCTTGGGGAAATGAGGGGAGAAAGGTTCAAGAGGAGGGCAGATAAGTGAATGGGGGAGCAGGTCGTGCAGGACCTTGTAGGATCCAGGTCAATGCTGGGGCTTTGAAGTGTTTTAAATAGGAAAGCAGCATGGTCTGTTTGTGATTTTAGAAAGATTACCCTGGCTGCTCTTATAGGTCAGAGGTAGTAGGTCAAAAGTGGAAGTGGGGAGACCAGTAGGAAGAGTATCGCAATGCTCCAGACAAGAGATGACACGTACTGGCAGTGGAGGTGAATGAAGGGCACGGGCCCAAACGACGGCTGGGTTACTACCCCCCTAGCAGAATGGCTAATGTGAAAAAAAGTGATAAGACCAAATGCTGACAAGGATGTGGAAAAACTGGAGCATTCATACATTGCTGGTGGTGATGTAAAACGATGCAGCCCCTCTGGGAAACAGTTTGGCAGTTCTTTTCAAATTAAAAAGTGGACTTACCATATGTCCCAGGATTTGCACTCTTGGGCATTTATCCCAGAGAAATGAAGACTTACTTTCATGCAGGAACCTATTCACAGATGTTCATAGTAGTTTCATTTGTAATAACCAAAAGATATTTGGCCAATCCTAAGAAGCTACCCAAGAGAAATGAAAATGTACATCCACACAAACACCGGTACTTGGATGTTCATAGCAGCATTATTCATATTAGCCAAAACTAGACACAATCTAAATATCCATTAATGGGTGAATAGAAAACCCCTAAGTATATCTATACAATGAAATACTACTCAACAGTAAAAAGGAACTGCTCATACATACATACAACAATATGGATGAACTCCAAAACATGCTAACTGAAAGATGCCAGACACAAGAAACTATGTATGTATGATTCCATTTATGTGAAATAGAGAGAAAAGGAAAACTATAGAGACAGAATGCAAACTAATGGGGCTGAGGGTGGGAATAGAGTGAAAGTGGGGACTAACTTTAGTGCGACATGAGGGAACTTTTTGGGGTGATGAAAATGTTCTAAAATTGGGTTGTTCAAAATTCACTATAAATTTACTAAAATCATTGTGTTATAGACTTCCATTGGGTGAATTCATGAACATCATAACTCAAAAATGTGGCCTGAAAAAGAAGATACTGAGATTAGATGTGACAGGACTTTGAAATATTAGTTACCCTCATCCTTCCACCCTTCAAAGTTTTGGAAATGTTGGGATCTGTCTTAGAGTCCAGGAATGCAAGGAAGACAGCATCCGGGAGTCAGTAACCCTTCTGGGAGGGGAAGGCATTTGTTTTCAAAGCCAGGGGAGTCTTCCACATGCAGAAGAAGGGACCGAATTCTGGGCACAGGAACAGTATGGGCAGAGCACAGAGGGCAGTGCTGGGAAATGGCCCCCACAGAGGAGGAACTGTGAATCCTGGTTGCGCCTGGTTGCAAATGTAGAGCCTGGTTCCACTGCCCATGGGGTAACTGTCCTGGTGTCCTTGCTTTCACAGACGCTTCTTCCTTGTTCCGAGAACGGAGAGACAGCAAAAGGGATGTCTACCAGCCACCTCTGGCCACCAACATTGAAAAGATGAAAACCACTCACCTCAAGGAACAGAAAATGTTTGCCCTACTCAGAGAAATCTTGGGTAGGCAGCAAGATTATCCATGCCTTTCCCCTGCATTTAAAATCCTTCAAAAAAGAAAAAAATCCTTCAGTGGTCCTTAGGATCAAATTCAAATCCCCTACACCACCCACACCAGGTCGCCCCTCTCAGCCACTTGTGCCTTGAACTCCAGTGATTCTACAGCTGCTGGGACAGGATTCTACAGCTTCTGGGACATAGTGCCCAGTCCTGACACCTGTCCTTTGCCCAGGCGGTTCCATCTAGTCTGCTGGAATGTGCTTCTTCCACTTCTTCACCTTATTCTTCTGGTGAAGTCCTCTGAATTCTTTTATTCTCAGCCTAAAGGCTATGTATGTTCTCATAGAGGCTTCCCCTGGCCCTCTGGCCAACAGCTTTCAAGCCTCCATGTGTCTTGGTCTCTGCACCCAACACCAGATTTGGGTATGTAGGGTGGTTTTGGGAGGGGATCCTGGAAAACTTTGGTAGGGAAGGGGAAAGTGCAGGGGTAGAGAAGAAAGCCAGTGGAAAGTGGGGTGGCGAGTGGGTTCCATGTGCACAACTGAGGTTCAGTCCTGTTGGGGACCTCTGCAGGATTATGTAGTTTACACCCCTACATTGTCATCACCAGGTCACTGGTGAAGTCTGCTCCTGAGGAGAGTACTGACCTTGCAGCATTCCTAGCCTGCCTTCTCACTGGCTGAGCATGATCCTGGCCAGAGCTGAAGGACTTGTGCAGGAGGGGTAGCACATGCACAATGAAGTGTTCCAAGGGGTGTGGGCAGAGTCATGAGAAGTCATCCCAGGAGGGATTTTGATAATGCAGATCCCCAGGCCCAGGGCCCAGAGAGTCTGATTCAGTAAGGTTCCAAATTCCCCACATGTTCCTGATGTCCAGCCTCCTGAACTAAATCTTTGTATCTTTTGGGGTCCTTATACTTGTCTTCTACAAAACAGGTGAGCTCCATGAGGGCAGGGGACACATCTGTCATCTTCATCAGCACTCTATCCTCAGCATCATAGTATGGTAGATGCCCCATTTTCTAAAAATTCTGTTTAAGAAACACTTACATAACATGAACTTGTGCATGCACTGTTTTAAGTGCTTTGTAAATACGAATTTCTTGATTCCCTCATCATAACCCTGTGCAATAGAATTATTATCCCCATTTCACAGATGAGGAGAGTGAGACATAGAGGGGTTAAATCACTTGGGAAGGGCACATGGGTAAGAAGTGACGAAGCCAGGATTTGAACTTAGGCAGGAGGTTCGAGGTCTGTGAGCCATATTTCTTTCTGCTGCCTCTACAAAAATCAGTCCCACTGTCACCAGAGGTGCAAATAATTGGTCTATAAAACCTCAATTGTTTTGATCCCATGCGCCATTCTGTTTCCTGCCCTGAGCTTGGTGAGAGTTGGGGAATCTGCCTGACCAGGGGCTGTGCTTCCTTTTCCAGTGTATCTGGGCTTCCTGTGGATGCTGCTGCTGGTGGCCTATGGGCAGAGGGACCCCAGTGCTTACCACCTCAACAGACACCTCAAGCATAGCTTCACTCAAGGCTTTTCAGCTGTCCTGGGCTTCCAGGAGTTCTTCATGTGGGCCAACACCACACTTGTGAGAAACCTGTACAGTCATCACCCAGGTACTGTCCCCTTGCCACAGGATGTGTCAGCCACCTGATGCACCCTTCTTTCTGGGAACAGGTGTGAGTCTCAGTAAACATCAGCCTTATAGAGAACCAATAACCATAGGACCATATGCTTTAAAGGAGAAACATTCTGAAGACTGTGTGTATACAGAGGGGCCCTAACACTCCCTTGGTGCAGAGTGGAGAACTTCCTAAATGAGAAATAACTGAGCATGAATTGGCCAGGCAGAAATGATGTACCAGGCTGATGCAGACCCCAGCTTGTAGGGTCCTCGACATTGCGAATGGGGGAGAGACATTCACATGGACTACCGAGTCCTGTGGAAGAAAAGGGACAGCATGGCTTTTTCTCTCAAGGGGAGCCAAAAGCCTCGGCCTCTGCCATGATAGGCCTTTATTGGGTTTTCTTGGCACATTACATGATGGTCCTCATTTACTATGCACAGGTTCGCTTTAGGTGGTCACCTTTTACAGAAAACAAAGAGCCAATGCCGCTAAGCACATCACAGAAGAAGGATATTTGCAAATGAAAAAGGAAAAGTAGTTGAACTGGTTACACTACATACTGAAGAGTTTTAGCATGGATTTTAGCAAGTTACAGTAAGCACTTGCTGTCTCAATTCAGGGTGAGGGAGTTTTTAGCAAAGGCAAGACTCAAAGTGGCCTAGGCACATTGCTGGCTTGATTTTCCATGGGAGAACCTATCTGTGGGCATGGGTCCTGTGCATCTCCAAGTGGGAGCTGGGCCCACGCCATGCAGAACAGTCTCCTACACCAAGCAGAAGAGGCAAAATGAGAAAAGATGATCCTGAAACACTATGACACTTTCTTGGAACTACAGAGTGTTGAGTGTGGCTACAGGTAGGAGTTGAATACTGTTGAGCATCAAAGCAGAAGAGAAAAATGAGGGCCAGATCCTAAAACATCTCAAAGTTCTTATTTTATGCTCAAGGAAATGAGGAGTCATTGATGTAATGACTCCTACACGAAGGAGTTACACAATCCAACTTGTGGTATAATCAAACTTCCAGAAGGATCATTCTCCAATTGTGGGAGCTAGAGTAGAGGGTGGGTGTGCTAGTAGACTGGGGAGAAATAATGGGACTGATGCAGGGATGAGGGGCATGAGAAGTGGAGAGGCAGGGATAGATGTAGACAACAGTGAAGAGGTAGAATTGTTGGCCTTGTTGACCATTAGGATGAGGGCATTGAGGGAAGGGGTACAGATATTCTCCAGGTTGATGACTGGATGGTGAGGGTGCCATTGCCTAAGAGAAGTGTACAGAAAGTAGACCAGGTTCTGGGTGGAGAGATGGTAATGTAGCCTGTGGTTGGCCATGAACTTCTCTTGGCTGTCCCTACAATAGGTGCACTGAAATTTATGTTAGCATCCAGGCCAGGGAGCTTGGAATGTGTTAAGATAATTTTGCTTACTAGATTTACCCACCTATTTTTGATCATCAGGCTTCATCACTGATGGGAACTCCAAACTGGTTGGCAGTGCCCAGATTTGTCAAGTGAGAGTCCGAGAAAACTCTTGCCCTCTTGCCACATGGTTGCAGACTTCTCTCGATGGGTGCCACGCACCGTATTCCCTGGATGTTGAAGACTTGTCAGACTATGGGGAAGGCTGGAATGCCTCCAACCTCAATAGCAGCAATGGCTTTTCCCAGGCCTGGCAGTACCAGAGCCAGAGCCAGCGCCGAGGGTATCCCATCTGGGGCAAACTCACAGTGTACCAGGGAGGAGGTTATGTGGTCCCCTTAGGGACCGATCGCCAAAGCACAGCAAGGTAAGGCTGACTTCATTCATGTGCACTTGAGAAAAGCCATTTGCTGGAGTTCCAGTCTGATCGCCTTATGCAGGCTTCAAAACAGGGCTGAATCAAGCCCACTCATGTCATTGTGGGGGATTCAGAATCATTTAGGTCATATTTTCAGGAGCCTGAAATCTGTGCAATTCAGAGTTGGAAGGAAAGTGCCCCACCAGCATTCTCAGGCCGGTGATCTCAGTCTGGTGGCCTCTGCCAGAGCCAGTGCAGGCATGAGGTGCTCACACTCACACAAAGCTGTCCATTAGGCAAGTGAGAAGTGGTTATGGCTTAACCTTACCAAGAATCATGCAGGGTCTGAAGCTTTACCCTAACAGCTAATAAGCTAGCCTGCTAGTGTTTCATGGATGGTGGCAGAAGACATGAGTTTCCTGGGGTAGAGACAAAGGACTTTATTACAATAAAAGTAGTAGCAAAGCTTCATGGTGGTTTGAGTCAGTTCCCTACCAATGGCCATGACAGATGCTTGCATATGCAGTGAGTTGCAGGACCAAAGGGCAACAGTGAGCTTGGAAGTGTTCACAACTTTATAGTGGCAGAAGCCTGCTGTTTGTCCAAAGAAAGATGCCTCCTCATCCCTCAAGGTTGCCTACCGCAAACACAGCCCTGATAAATGGCCTGAGTGAAGCCCAGCCAGCTGGAACACCCAGCACAGATACTCAGGGCCCCGGAGACTGCCTCTCCCACGCATTCTAGAGTCAGAGAGCTCTAGGTCTGGAACCCTGTTACTGCTCCTATTAGCTGAGTAGCCCCAGGAAAATTAGTGGGTCATGTGAATCCCAGTCTACCATTGTATTATTATAACACTGAGGTTGTTTATGATGGCAGGATGCCTGCCTATAGCACAGGTAACATACCCCTAAGAGAACTACAGAGATTAAGGACAGGCCAAGAAGAGTCTATTTCAGAAAAAGGTCTTTTCCTGCCACTTGGAATAGCTGATACTCTCTCCCTGCTTCAATGTACCAAGCAAGATGCAGACCCACAGCAGTATGGCATATTTTAAAATAGTCCCATTATTATAGCTCTAAGTAATAAAAGCTACTATTACTATGCATGCATACACACACCCACTCCATTTTCTCTTCACAATGATCCTGGTGCTCGTGTTAACACCACTATAGATGAGGAAACTGAGGCCTGGAGAAGTTATTTGCTTACGGTCTTTCCACTGCACCAGCAGGCAGATCTCCAGGAACTGGTCCAAGAGGGACATCTATGGCTGCAGCTGCTGCCTGCCCAAGTCACCAATATTTTATGTGGCTCTTCTAACACCATGGTCCTCAAACTTTAAAAAGCATCATAACCCCTTAAAGGGCTCATCCAAGCACAGATCCCTAGGCCCCACACCCATCGTTTCTGATGCAAGAGGTCAGGGTGGGGACTGAGGACGATCATTTCTAACAAGTTTCCAAATGATGCCAGTGCTGCCAGTCTGGGGACCCCACTTTGGGAAACTCTACTCTGTAACCAGGAGACCATTGGTGCTAACACATTGCACCATGGTAAGTGAAACTGTATGATCACTCCCAGGAGTGGCCCCAAAGCCCTAGGAGAAGTTTCAACAGGAAGGCCTAGCATCCTCCCTGGGGCTAGGACAGAAGTGCCCTAAATGCCCTTCTTCCCACAGAATTCTCCAGTATCTCTTTGACAACACCTGGCTGGACCGCCTGACCAGAGCCGTGTTTGTGGAGTTCACTGTCTACAATGCCAACGTCAACCTGTTCTGCATCATTACTCTGACCCTAGAGACCAGTGCCCTGGGTGAGCACCTGCCTCTGAACCCACCTGCAGAGTTCCAGAAGATAAACCCTTCTTCCCTCCCTCGGGGCTATGGCCTAACTGTCCTAGTGTTAGAGCTCCAGAGCAAATGGTGGTTTGGGAAATTCAGGGAAGGGGATCTTGGTTCTCCCTGGACACCAAAAGGCAAAGCTTCCGGGTAGCTCCACTCCCCCACCCCACCCTTTCTCTTGCCATATCTCCCAAGTTGTCCTAAGAGAACCCAGTTGGGGTCTAAAAGTGGTTTACATCCCTGAGCTTCCTACTCTGCTAGTGGTGGGAACTGGCAGTGAGGGGCTAGGAAGGGGGTGATCTGGTAACAATAGATTATACCTAAAGCAATAGATTGTACCTCAATCTATAGTATGAAGTATATTTTACATCATAATCCAACACACAAATCTATACACCTGGGATAGAAGCTTCAAAAATATTTCCTTTAGCTACATGATACATGGATATTTTTACATCCTATTCTGGTCTTTTTCCCCATTCCCCCACCTTTCACTCTCTTTTAATGCTAATCACAATTTATTGAAAACTCTGATGAAAGGTCTCTTCAACTAATAATAATCAATTTGCCTAAAACTCAATCACATCTCCTTTAAAAGTTAAACATTTTCAAAATATGTATTACTTTTATTTAAAAAATTGTAATGTTTGTAGTTTTTTAAAGACATCAGAACTACGAAAAGGTCTTCCATTATCATTATTATATCACTTTCCATTATCATTCCCCATTGTCAAAAATTCCTTTCTAATTCTTTTCAGGAGCTTATCTGTATCTCTTGTTTTCCTCTTTCTTTTTGTCATCTTTTTGGCTTTTTAAGAACCACTTAAACAATTGTCCCCAAACATGCCTGATTCCATTATGTGTTTCTACAAATATAAAGCATGGGACAGGTTTCGGGTCTGGCTGATGCAGGATCCACTGGTGTCAGGAAGGACTCAGGCTGTTTGCCGTTCTCCATTTTGCTATTCTTGGGGTTGGCTTTGTTTTTGTAGGAAGCAGCCTTATTAGTCAGATTTTTTTTTAATCATTAAAAAATCATTTTAATACAAAGTAAGAAAAAAAGCACACAAATGGATGAAAGATGACTCAAAAGATGGTTGAAGTTTAGGCGTATTTGTCAACAGATGAATAGATCCTTGGTGAACAGTCTTTAGATGAAATGGCTTTACCCGAGCCAGTCTGAAGTACACTGGTGTTAAGTGGGTGGGTGTGCTTCGGCTGGAGGCGACGGAGAGCACAAATGGCAAGCACCAAATGCAGAGGGTAGGGGGTGGGTTTTCCATTGCAGCTACCCTTGTCCCTTCTGATCTGTCCATTCCCTTTGACATCCATTAATTGTCCTCACTCAGTCACTTGGGTCTGTGGGTCTGAAGGACCTTTAACTTCTCTGTTGGCCCTGGCCAGCCTCCAGAAGGGCTTGAGCTTGAGCCATCCCACCGATGACCTCTGTTTAGAAGCGGTGGCTCTGAAGGGGAAATCATGGAGCAGGGGAACAGGACGGGGTGGGGGCGGTGGCCAAAGAAATGCACTCTGCTTCCCAGGAACCTTTTTTGCACACTCGGACCTGCAGAGCCTGAGCCTGTATCCCTTCACTGATGGCTGGCACCCCTTTGTGGTGGCGGCAGAGGTCATCTACTTCCTGTTCCTCCTCTACTACATGATTGTGCAGGTGAGGAGTGGACAGTAGCTCCATGGGCAAGGGATGGAGATGGCACTGTGCCTATTCTCTTTCCCTCCCCTACACTTTCCCCCTGGGGTGGGGTCTGAAGGAAGGGGGAGGAAAATGTGCTGCTTACCTGTTTGTCATGGCAACCTTTGGGGGCCCTTCTGCTGGTCCTGAGGGCTGACCTAGTTCAGGGACCCAACTTTGGCATTTCAGAGAACTAAGGACTCAGAGGGTGGTCCTTCCTGGGTGAGGAGGGAAGAGGAGTAAAGCTCCTGTTTCTCCTGAACTGTGACCTTCCAAAAATGCTGGAGGTGGAGATTCTCCATAGCTGGGGGTTCACTGAACTTATATTGGGTGGGGGGTTCTCAGTACTTTTGTTCTCACTGTGGTCCTGAGCATTAGGACACATCCCCCTGCTACCTTTCCACTATGCTGCACGATGAAGGTACAGATGTGTATATGATGGTGGTCTGAGGATGCTGCAAACACACCCAAAGCATATTAGACGTTTTTTTCCAAAAATGGAAACCGTATACCCAAAAGGGGCATCTTAGTCACCTGCCCCCACTCCCTGCTCCAACAACCACAGCAATGACTTTAAAGTAAGAAAGACAGTTTGAGGGCTTACTATGTATGAGGCAGACATTGTGCTAAGAACCTTATGTGGTTTTTCTCCTTTAGCAACACCAGGAGAAAAGTCCTTTTGGATCCATTTCAGAGTAGGAAGCTAAGTCCAGAGATGTGAAGTAATTTATCCACAATTGGAACTGAACCCTGAGAGTCTGACCCCAGATCTTGACACTAAGCCTCGCTGCCACATCAGCCTCAAGACACTGGCAACGTGGTCTCGAGCATCCGATTCAAACCCAACAGCCAACAGTTATCAAATAGCAACTTAAGTACTAGAATTTCTCTAAGAACATCAAAGGAGGCCCATTCACCACCTCTGAGCTTTATTCCTCTCCTCTAGATTGCCCGCCCTCACACTCTGCCTGCAGCAGTTTCAGAAAGCCTCTCTCCAAAACCCCTAAATCTTTCTCAAATCTTTAAACTGCTGTGTGAGCAGTTTAAAAACAATTTCCCCTCACTCTATCCCTTCAGAATGGAGGCAAACTTAGCCTCTTATCAGGCGAATACTAGTCCTTCCTCTGTAGAAGTAGGAAGGGGAGGGAATGGAACAGACAATAGGAGATTCTCCTGAGTAGAAGGGAAAGAAGGAATGGGAAGGAGGTGGAGAACATGCACAGGATAATCCTTTTTGACGTGTGACACCTGGGGAAATAGCATTAGAAACAAAGTCTCCTGCCAATCCAGGAAACCTCTCCACAAAGGTAGAAAAAAATTATTAAATTTATTCATTTTAAACTGTTTTATATGTACAAGTTGTATGTAACATACAATTTACTATTTTAGCCATTTTAAATGTGCAGTTCAGTGGCATTAAGTACATTCACATCATTGTGTAAGTATCACCCTGTCCATCTCCAGAACTTCTCTCCTCTTACAAAACTGGAATTGTACCCATTCAGTAATAATGCCAAACTTTTCCCTAAGAAAACAACTTTTAATATTGGAAAAGCATTAGACCAGCATATGATATGCAGCTCAGGCAATCCTCTAGACAGAAAAAATCTCACCCTTGAATATCACCATGTAGATACAATCCATTATATACATACACATCCTTAAAATGAGGGTGAAAGGGTCAGGCCAGTTTCCCAACCCCCAGACTGCTCATGACCCAGGCAGACCAGTTTTCCAACCTGCTGGACTGCCCATGACTCAGTTATCCCAACTCAACTGATAGCCTGAGGCTTAATCAAAACCCTCTGCCACCTCACACAGTAGACATCTGACACCAACCATAATGGTCAGTGGTCAGACTCACCTTCCTGCACCTTAGAACAGCCTGGGCCCTTTACCTAACACATTGTCCTGGCTCACATCCTGAAACTCTGAGGCAACTGCCCAGAAGAACAAGAAACTAACCCCTCCCCTAACCCACCACAAACCACACGCTTTTTCTTTTAAAACCCCCATTCTTGCCTCCCCCACCCCCAGGGCTGCAGTCTGTCCAGACTCAGCCCACCTGTAAGTGCAGCATCAAATAAAGGCACTTAGATCAGATCATCTGGCTCCTCCCACCTCTATCTCTCGTGTATTTCTAACAAAAGGCTGATTAATCCTTAAGAGGCATTATAGCACCATTTGTTCTACTAGTCCATCCTGAACTCACCTGGTTATTGGGGTGGCCACCTGAGTTTGCTAACTGCCTTTATGAAAAGGAAAAATAAACTTCACCTATGTTTGCATCAGGAGGTAGTTTTGCAACTGGGAGCTAGGTACTTGCCCTAAGCTGGGCTCCTATGATCTCAAGGAAAGCAGGAGATGGGGGTGCTATCTTCCTTGATGATTACATTTCAAAGAGATGGCTTCCAGTCTTTGAGAAAAACAGTCCTGAGTTGTAAAACTGGCAAGAGGCTTGTTTAGCTTTTAAATAGATTTACACATACCTCAAAGAGACAGAGAAGGAATTCACAAGTTTTCTTTAGTAAATGCTCTATGGTGGAGGGAATGTCCCCCCCCCTTTTTTTTTTTTGCATCACAGAGAATTAAATGTCTGTCTTATTAGATACTGCAAATCCTACAGCTTGGATTAATAGGGTCTGGGCATATAGTTAGGGAGAGCCCCCCAGCACTCTGCTTGTGGGGCCAAGGCTTTGAGAAACCTCCAAGGATCCAGAAAACCCCTCCCAGAGTATCATTCTGGGTGGTGCAGGGAGCTACCCTGGGGGTCAAGGCAGGGGATGGGCACAGTTCTGGCCACAGCCTTTGGTAGAACCTATGGCTCCTTTCACAGGGCAAGCTCATGAGAAAGCAGAAGTGGTGCTATTTCCACAGTAAGTGGAACCTTCTGGACCTGGCCATCATCCTGGTCAGCTGGAGTGCCCTGGTGGTGTTTGTGAAGAGGGCCATCCTGGTGGAGCGAGACATACAACAGTACCAGAAGCACAAGGAGTAAGTGGCTCTGCCTCAGCACCAGGTCACACCACTGGCCCTGCTTCCCCCAGCTCAGTGTGGCTCAGGGGTCAAAGAAGGCTTTTGAAATTTTGTTGATGCTCAGAGAATGAAGGGTCACTTGAAAAAATAACTATAGCTATCATTTAGATTCAGGCTTGTGGTCTGAAGCATATGCAATTGGAGAGCACTCTAAGACAAAATAAAACAGTACCTTTTGCAAATCTTACCAAAACAAAGGACCAAGCAACACTCTGTTAAGGTCCCTCCAAGCCTTTTGGGCAGGGTTTTTGCAAGTATTAGTATCGTCAACCTGCTTCTGCTACCATTCACCAAGTGTCCACTCTGTGCTAGGCAGGATGCCCTAACCAATCAGATCGCCATGAATACTGATGGAGGTAAATGTTATCATTACTTCATTTTACAAATAAGGAACTTGAGGCTCAGAGAGGTAATGTGACTTCCCCAAGGCTACACAGCTAAAAAGTAGCAGAGAAGTAATTTAAACCTTGCTTGTATGTCTCCAGGATCCCAGTTTTTACTTTGAACCACTGTTTCTTCACTCACTGATTCGATAGATATAGCTAACATGTATTGAGTTATCTCTGTGCTGTACATAGTCATACAGACACCACTTCGGGGTCACTAGACGCCACTGCCTCCTGTCTGAGTGAATGTCCCTACTGCCCTTACATTTGAAGGGGATGAATATGCCATCCAGTTGCTGTGCTAAGTGAGAGCCTAACAAACTTTCACTGCATTGTGTCATTTGACTTTGAAAGCCACTGGATGAGGAAGTATACTGTCTCTATTTTACAGATAAGGACAGAGTGTTGGCACAAGGTCATAGAGCTAGTGACATAGTGGCATAACTGGTGGTGGAAGAATGACAGTTGGAATCCAGGTTCTTCCCCATCCCACCCTGCCCTTTATTCCCCTGCCATGCCTCTGCACTTTAAATTCATTCCTAACATTGGTGTGTCATTAAAAATGGCATAGGTCTCTATCCAATCACATGGGGGGGGAGATTATAGAACAAAATTATATGATCGCAAATTTGAAAAAACATTTCACATTCATATATAATTCCCTACTGAAAGCTATTCTTTTACCTAATCTCCTACCTCCAAGAATCTTTCTGCCCCAGCTAATGTGGTTCAGTTGGTTGGAGCATCGTCCTGTAGACCAAAAGGTCATGGGTTCAATTCTTGGTCAGAGAACATACCCAGGTTGTGGGTTTGATCCCTGGTCAGGGTACATACAAGAAAGCAACTGATAGATGTTTCTCTCTCACATTGATATTTCTCTCTCTCACACCCCCCTCCCTTCCTCTCTCACTAAAAAAGCAATGAAAAAATGTACTTGGGTGAAGTAAAAATAAAAAAAAAATTTTTAAAGAATCTTCCTTTTTTAGCAGACTGGGGCTGCTGGTAAAGATGGTTGCTTCCTCCTTTGGCTTCTGCCACACCTTTCCCCTGCCTCTTTTAAAATATCCAACCTTCTTTTATGTCATTTAATTGTTCGTATATGTGGAAATAATAACCATGTAAGCCGTCCTTTATGATGGCAATTAGCACAGTCCTCTTGAGCCTGGGGGGATTCCTCCTCGGTCATTCTTCCATAGTTCTGCAGCCATTAAACAAGACTACTAGGTAATGGCCCCACAAACTTCCCTGCTGAGGCCCCATGACCACCATCACCATCATTATCCCTATCATAACCATCATCCTCACCATCACTATCATCACCATCTCACTGTCACCTAGCTGGGGGGATTGGGACAGCCCTCTCTCCCAGACCTGTTGCAGGAAGCGATGACCTCTGACATAAACCATCTAACCCTACACACTGGGCTGAACTGAGTCCAAACAAACTCTGGCGGAGTTATTCACATTCTCTGAGACCCAGTCTCCCCTCTTGGTCTCAAAGGGGGATCAGTTTCAGTGAGACAGCAGCAGCCGGTGCTGCCCTTGGTTATATCATTGCCTTCCTGGTACTGCTGTCCACGGTGAAACTCTGGCATCTGCTCAGACTGAACTGCCAGATGAACATGATCACATCAGCTCTGTGCCGTGCCTGGGGGGATATTTCAGGCTTTGTCATCATCATCCTTATCATGATCCTGGCTTACTCCATTGCGGTGAAGGGCTCCTTTGGGAAAACCTCAGGGTGGTTCTCCTTGGAAGCTAAGGCTTCTCAGTGTTGGGAGGCTGGGGATTAGGGTTATAGGAACCCTGCCAACCTGAGGGAGATGGTGGATCTTCTGAGTCTGGGTGCTTTCAGCTGGGAGCTCACGAACTGGTCACTCCAGATGGAGACCTCAGTTGGGTAAGAGTGAAAAGGTATTGTCTCAAGACTGAAAGGGTCAACTATCTCCAGCAAAGAATTCCTTTCTGTATCTAGACCCTGCCTGGATGTACCAGTTCTCCTGCATTCCCAGCAGCTCAGGCATGCACAGAGCACGCCTTCTGTGTGGGGGGATGTGCAAATGAGCTGTGCAGCCCCTGTCCTTGAGCTGGGGCAGCGGCGGGGAAGTAAGGATGGACACGTCTGCAGGCCACGTCGATGCTTGGTGCCCTACACATGAGGCACAGCCAACCCCCTTTCATTCAGCTCCTTAACACTGACAGCATTTTTAAATCACATCTTTTGTGTCTGAAACAAAAACTGCACTATTAAAATTTTTCTATCAAGTAACGTGAGAAACAAAAACCCTTTGACACATCCTGATCTCCATCTAAATACGCCTCCCATCCTCTCCTATATACTCTTTTTGTAACAGTCGAACTTAATATTTGGTTGGAAACTCAGTTCCTACAAAACCCTCTTTGATGCGGCAGAAACAATGATCAGCCTTCAGCTAGGAATCTTCAACTACGAGGAGGTAATGCGGAAAGGTCAGAGGACGTGGACCCTGCCACCTACACCAAGCCTTTACAAAAATTAGAAAAAGTAGTCCCCTCAAATGCCTCCCTACTGGATATCACCCCTTGGGTCCATGGCCTGGCAAGTGCAGGGCAACTATGGATAAATAAAAAGGGGCCCCCTTCCTCCAGGCAGACAGCCCCACCCTGGTGACCCCAGCTTACAAAAGAACATCAATCAGGTATTGGCTACTCAGGGGAGGACTGTGCTAAGGGGTTGCTCCTGGCCCTAGCCAGAAATGGTGCCCGTATTTGGAAATGGCAGCAGCGAGGGGCGGGAGCACTGCCCTCTCCCTCTGCTGGCAGCCTGAGAGCAATGCCTGTACTGTCAGCTCCCAGGCAGCAGAGGACCTTTCTGGCCCAAGGCTCTGCCTAATTTTGAGTATCAGCTTTCCCTCTGAGGGTGCCTAGTCAGGGGAGGTGGCCAACAGGAAATAGGACCCCCCAAAGATGACTCTGGATTTCCTCCTAACAGGTCCTGGACTATAGCCCAGTGCTCGGCTCCCTTCTAATTGGGTCCTGCATTGTTTTCATGACATTCATTGTGCTGAATCTATTTATCTCTGTCATCCTAGTGGCCTTTAGTGAAGAGCAAAAATACTATCAGGTGAGTCCCTTTGGACTATTTTTCAACAGCCACTGACCTTGAAATAGAAAAAGGCTGGATGAGCAGCATTAGACATTAGGGAAACTTGAGAGACCATTATAGCTCGAAGCCTTCATTTCATGGGAGGAGAAACTGAGGGCCCAAAGAAGGAAATTATTTCACCAAGATCACAAGCAAATGAAGATCACACTGGAATTGGGTCTCCTGAATCCCAGTGTGGGACTCTGTTCATTACACCAGTGATTTTCAGCTCTGACTGCACATCAGAATCAGCTGGGGCGTTTGGCAACTACTACTGTTGCACCTGAGACCCATAAACACAGAACCTCTGGGTGAAGGGTGTGAGCATGGGTATTTCTGAAATCTGCTGTGTGATTTTAATAGGCAGCCGAGGTTGAGACCCATTAAAAATAATCAAAGATGATAATTTAGGTAATAAAAACTTTGATACTTCATGAAGTGATCAGTCTTCATTCAGAGAACTGCAAAATGGGTGGAAGGCAGGAAGTTTTAACAGGATAAAGAATTTAAAAAAACAAGGGAGAGAAAAATACAAAATATTGGATTGGCTGGGGCTACATAGTCAACCTTGTCTGGGTGAGAAGGAAAAATAAATAAGTACAGATAGAGCCCTGAGGTGGCTTGGCATCTGGGGACGGGCTGACTCAACGTACTGGTTTGTGGTCAAGGGGAGCATTTACAGAGACAGGAAAGTTATCTAAGTTTCCGTTTGCTGACATGGCACCCTAGGCAGGAGCGGCTCCACTTTGGGCCTAGAAATTTACTTCAACAGGTTACATGGTGACTTTGGTTTAAGTTTTGAGAAACTGCCGAACTGTTTTCCCAGGCAGCTACGCCATTTCACATTCCCAGCAGCAATGCATGAGAGGCTTTGCACATAAATTCCTACCCACCTCTGATGGGGTGGTGGAGGAATTGTCATTTTCATCAGAGGGGAAGGAGGAACCCCCTAGTGATGAAGAGGGGTGCACACACCCTTGGGTTTCCCCAAAGGAGGTGAAAGCAACTCTGATGAGCAAGGAGACTTTGGCAGGGACCAAGTTTCACAATAAAACCATGGTTTCCCCTTAAAAAGAAAAGCCCAAAGAGGATGTACTGGTATCTATATCTGTTATATGGTTCTCCCTCCCTCTGCAGCTGTCGGAGGAGAGAGAGATTGTCAATTTGCTGCTGATGAAAATACTCAGTTTCCTGGGCATTAAATGTAAAAGACAGGAGGAGCCTGGAAGCTGCGGCGAGCAGCCTGAGTTGCTGTTAGAGGCCCAGCCCCCTCTATCTGCACCAGCTGCGCTCCAGGTTTAAGCTGTTCATCCATACTCCATCACCTGTGGAGTCCACAGACGGCCAGAGCCCAGGGCCTACACTTAACCAGTGATTCCGTACTCTCTCCAAGTCAGTGTTTTCTGTGTCCATTGATGTTACCAAAGCTGACAAGTAAAAAGACTAATAAAACTATGTATGTACGTACACATACAATTGCCACTACTATGATACTATTTCAAGTGTATTTCCTTCTAGAAATAAAACAATAGCCTGGAATTCAAGAAAAAAATCTCTTCTGCAGACTAATTATTTCACCTTTTTGATCAGTCAGGGGTTGCCTTTGAATGATTCTCTAACAGTTCAGGGTTTCTCAAACTGTGTCCGAGAGATGCTAATAACCATCATATTAATTTGCTAGGGCAGCCAGAACAAAGTGTCACAAACTGGGTAACTTAAAACAACAGAAATTTATTGTCTCACAGTTCTGGAGGATAAAAGCTTAAAATTAAGTTAAAATTAAGGTGTCAACAGGGCCATGCTCCCTCAGAAGGCTCCATAGAGGAATCCTCTCTTTTAGCTTCTAGCGTTTGCCAGCAACCCTTGTCACTCCTGGTTTGTGGATGCATCACTGTAACATCTGCCTCTGCTGTCACACGGTTTCCCCTGTGTCTTCCTCCGTCTCTCTTTTCCTCTTCTTATAAGGATACTAGTCATATTGGATTAAGGGCTCATCCTAGTCCATTACAGCTTCACCTTAATTAATGGCATGTGCAACAGCTCCTATTTCCAGTTTGGTCACATTCTGAGGTACTGGGGGTTTGGACTTCAATGTATCTCTGTAGGGGACACAGTTCAATCTGTAAGAGGTGTCATGGCCCCCAAAATGTTTGTGGTCCAAGTAAGTGTGGGAAACACCGGATTGTCCAAGGCTGTACGAGTTCTTTAGCATCGGAATTGTCAGAGCTCTAACACGCTGAATGTGCGCTGTGAATCTCCTGGGACGAGATGAGCATAAGCGACACAGTACGTAATGATTCCCAAGCCTCTCTGGCCAGGGCGCCCGGTACTGTCGCACCTCGACAGGGCAAAGTGCCATCCTTAGACGATACTCTGAGAACTGTAGATCTATACCAGTGGTTCTCAACCTTGGCTGCATGCTAGGATCCCTAGACTTCATCCCTAAATATCTGAGTCTCTGGGTTGGGGCTCTGATGTCAATACTTTTTTTAAGCCCCCTCCCCGAAGGTGATTCCGGTGCGCAGTCAGTCTCGATAACCAAGCCTTAAAGTCTGAGAACCACAGGTCTAGATAATAAAAGGCTTCCAGAGGTCTGTGTGGAGAAGTGCACAGGTGCCCTCATTCATGCCGGGGAAGCACCTCAGACATCCTCTGCAGTTCACCCTCACATGCCCATTGTGGCGGATACTCATGGTTGCCGGCCCCAAATCCATTCCCTGCTTTCCTCCTTGCTATGAGAATCCTGACAGTTTCAGGTAACCATCTGCCCTTCCTCCGTATACTCCCAGGAAGGTGACCCTCCAACCACCTCAAGGTAAAGTCTTATTTGTCCTAGTAATGGTAATTCATTTATCTTGACAGTGAGCAGTTTATGTGAACCTGCCCCAGTCTGGCCAATGAAAAACGAGAGGTCTGTAGGACACTTTCAGGAAAGGCCTGCTTGCTAATAAAAAGAGACACAGAGACGGGCTCTTATGCTGCTGGACATTGCCCGGTCTGAGCAAGACCCCTGGAAGCTGCAAATCGGGCAGTTTTGCATTCTTCATTTCTCTTTCCCATCTTCTCTCCACCTGCACTGACTATGAAGTTAAACTGTTTGAGCCTCCAGTTCCTCATCTATGGAATGAATTTAATACCCACCAGAAAGGGGGCTGGGAAGGATTGAAGAGAGAACGTTTGCAGAGTTCCAGGCACATAGCAAGGGCTCAAAAAAATGACTATTATTTGCTCAGGTGAACATGGAACATGACAGCCCTGGCACGGTACTACGCAGACGTGCCAACAACCCCAACTTTATAAATGGGGCAGAAGCTCAGTGTGATTACAGGTGGGCCTTCCAAACACACACTGAAAGGTGCTTGAAGTGTTTTTTACCCCGTGTTTCTTCACTGGTTCATGCCCATCCATAAAATCTGTCTTTCCCAGAACTTAATTATTATCTGTCTGTGTGAATGGGGACATGTCCTCTGCTTTTTTCAGAAGACCCTGGTTCAGACCATGCTAGGTCTGAACTCTCTGCTTTTCCTTTCCTTTTTTTTTTTGAGATGGAGAAAGATGAAGAGAGTTGGTAGAGACAGGAAGAGAAGGGGAGAGAACGATGGAGAGAAACGGGGAAGGAGAGGCAGAGGGATACAGGGAGGGAGGGAAAGAGGGAGAAAGAGGGGGGAGAGGCAGAGGGAGAAGGGGGAAGAGAGAAAAAGGGAGAGGGAGAAGAGCGGGGAGAAATAAGGAGAGTGAGAGACAGAAGGAGAGAGGAAGAGGGAAAGGGAGATTGAGAGGGAGAGAGTGGAAGAGAAAGTCAGAGGGAGAAGGAAAGGGAGAGAAAAGGAGATAGGGAGAGAGAGGAGAAAGGTAGCAAAAGGGAAAGTGAGAGGGAGACAGGGAGAGGTTGAGAGAGGCAGAGAAGAGAGGGAGAGAGGGCAGAGAGTGAAGGGGGAAGGAGAAAGAAAGGAAGGGAGAAGGAGAGGGAGAGGAGGGAATGGGAGAGAAAGGAACAGGAAAAGGGAGAGAGTGAGAGAGAGGAAGAGTGGGAAAGAGGGAGGAAGAGAGGGAGGAGAGGGAGCTAAGAGATAAAGAGGCAGAGTGAGGGAAGAGTGGGAAGGGAGGGAGAGGGAAATGAAGAGGGAGAGAATTGGAGGGAGAGAGATAAAGAGAGGGAGAGAGAAAGGGGGAGAGTGAGCAGGGGAGGAGTGGAGAAGGGAGATAGAGAGACGGGGAGAGAGAGCCAGACAGGGAGAGGGGGAGAGAGTAAGAAAAGAAGAGAGATGGGAAGTAAGGGAGATGGGAAGAGAGAAAGAGGGAGAGGCGGGAGAGGTGTGAGAGGAAGAGGTGGGGGAGAGGGAGAGTGCAGAAGAGAGGAGGAGAGGGAGGGAGGGAGAGAGGACAGTGGGAAGAGAGGGAAAGGGGAAGAGAAAAGCAGGCAGAGGGGGAGACAGAAAGGCAGAATGAGATATAAAGAGAGAAGGAAAGGGAATTAGAGGAAGAAAGGGAAAGGGAGGGAGCGGAAGGAGTGGGAGAGGGAGGAAGAGGAAGAAAAAGAGAGAAGGAGAGAGATAAAGGAAGAGATAGAAAGGGGGAGAGAGGGAGAGGGTAAGGGAGGAAGGAAGAAAAGCTGAGAGAAGAGAAAGTGACAGGAACAGGTAGAGAAAGGAAAAAAGAGAGAGAGGGAGATGGAGAGAGAGAAAGGCAGAGGGACACAGAAGAGAGAGCAAGAGACGACAGGTGAGACAGGCCAGTAGCCAGAAGTACAATAGGGGAACTGAAACAGAGCCAAGCAGTTTGCAGCCATTAAGTAAATCGAAAAATCCTATCTCCCCTAACGAAGGACACTTAAAGAGTAAATAGTCTACACTCTTCCTGTACAACCAGAGTGTTAAGAGCTTAAATCACCCTACTTAGGGATAGCAAAAATTCAATTAGTGCCATTAGTGCCAACCATGCCCAAGGACAGATGAAGATAAGGGAATAAATCTAATTTTGGGGAGTCAGCATAAAGCTGATGAACATTCTGTTGAGACTCTCCCCTAAACTTCAAAACCCTCAAAAGGACGGACCCAGCGCATGCTATCTTTTGGGAGCATGCCTTTCTTCTCTGTCAGGCTTGCATCAATTATACTCTAAAGATCCCCCCACAAGACTTGCAACCAGGGGGGCAATGAGTAGCAGCTTGTTCCAGGCTAACACCCAGAACCTGCTGCTAAGTTCTGACTTTCCAATGAGCCCAAACAGCCCCACCTAGGATCATTTCTTTCCTATAACATTTCTAGAGAACCAAAGCTCTCTCCTTTTGCTTTTTTTGACCCTAAGCCCTCCTTTGTTTCATTGTCCTCAGCTTTCACAAATGTACTCTCAAAATCTCCTGGACTGATCTTGTGAAATCTTTCCCTCGCAAGGTCAAGAATCCACACACTACAGGCCTCTGGAGACAGGCCAGCTCTGAGCCTGGTTCCTATCCAGTAGTAATGAAGGAATAAAGAGGGAGGGAGACAGAGGGAGATAAAGGAAGAGAGAGGGAGAGAATGAGTAAGGGAGAGGGAGAGGGAGAGAGAGGGAGAGTGGGAGAGGGAGGGCGAATGACACAGAGATGGAGGGGCAGGGTAGAGAGGGAGAGTTATGAGGACAGGGATTGAGAGAGAGGGAGAGGGAGAGTGAGGAAAAGATATGGAAAGAGAGGGAGAGAGAGGCAAGGGGAGAGGGAAAGAAAGGGAGGAAAGGTGAGAAAGATGGTGTGGGCGAGGGAGAATTTAAAGAAGGAATAGAGAGAGAGAGAATAGGGAGAAAGAAGACAGAGGGAAAAGTTAAAGGCGATGGAGAGAAGGAAAAGGAGAGGAGGAGAGGAAGAAAGAGAAAGGAGAGAGGAGAGGTTGAGAGGGTGATGGAGAGGGGGAGAGGGAAAGGGAGAGGAAGAAGAGAGGGAGGAAGAAATATAGGGAGAGAGAGGAGGAGAGGTAGTGGGAGAGCAGAGGGAGGAAGAGACAGGGAAAAGGATAGGAAGGGAGAGGGAAATGAAGAGGGAGATGAGATGGAGAGAAGAGTTGGAGACAGATGGCGAAGAGAGAGAGAGGGAGAGGCGGAGAAGGTAGGGAGAAAGGAAGAGTAGGAGACAGAGGAAGAAGAGGGAGAGAGGAAGGAGAGTGGGTAAGAGAGGTAGACAGAGAAAGAGAGGGAGGGGGAGAGAGGGAGAGACAACTCTGCCTTTTGATTGCTCCTGCATTAACTGGCTCCACTCCAGTCTCCACCAAGGTGCCAATCCTGATCTTTTGGCAAGTCCTTGCCCTTCTTGAGTTTCATGATTCTGTCGTTCCCTGTTTGGGGACCCTGACCCTTTTAGGATCTGTAAAGTAATAGAGGATTCCTGGATTGTTTCCAATACTTCAAAAAGTCAGAAACTGCATTTGTGTCTTGGCCAATGTCCAATAACCACCTTCTGCTGGAATGATTCTGTTTGGACTTCACTAGCAATCACACTCCGCGTGACCTTAACCCTCCGTAGCAGGGCGGGGCCACATCCTAACAGGATTGGGAGCACTCAGCATTCCCCCGGACCCCTGGTCTAAAGGCAACGGAAGGTACTGGCTCAGCAGAGCCTTCATATCCCGCAGCCCTTCTCACCGTTCAGCCCGCTTGGGGACCCCACAGTTTCAGATCCAGCAGTTAACCTCGCCGAGAAGCCGCGCCCCGAGGCGCAGTCCCACCCCTCTATGGGTGGCCCAGTCCCTACCACTAGCAGCGCAGCTCTGCCCGGACAAGTCCCCAGCCCTCATCTGCTGCCCCTTCCGGGCTTTATGACTTTCCACGCCCCTCTGGAACACCACCCTAGCCGAGCCCCGCCCTCTATCCTTTAGGCCACGCCCCCACTTTCTGCCACGCTCTGGTCCGAGGCCGCCCCTACTCCGCCCCCGCCGGCCCGGGTGGCGGAGGAGTTGTGCCGCGACCCTCGGACTCCAATGAAAATGGCGCTCCGAGCGGCGCGGAGCGTGCGGGCCGCGGCCTGCAGTCTGCGCGCAGCGTCGGCGCCCGCTGCGCCTTGTGCGCCGCGGCCCTGGGGCCTAAGGGCCGGTGCCGTCCGGACGCTGCACACCAGCCCCAATCTGCTCTCTGGTAAGCGTGGGTGGGCACGTGGAGCAAGCCCGGGTGCCTGGGGGCGGGGGGTGGGGGGTGGGGGCTGGGACACCTCCCTCCTGGCTTTGATTCTTACCTTGAGTCCCCGCTGGGGATCGCCGGGGTCTAACCTGGCGACCGCTGAACACACTTCTTTTATCACCGGGATCTCTAATTGTGTGACCCTAGCTCCCCTCCGTAAGTGCTGTGGACTGGACGACCCCGCAGCCTTTGTGCTGCGGGTTAGGGAGCCGGGGCTGGAGGCCTGGAGCACGCGCGGTCGCCGTGTACCGGCTCTTTCTGGCTGGAGCGTCAGCCGCTCGCTACTGGAGAATGCCCAAGTGGCGCTAAGCTTCTCCGTGACCTTAGAGATTGTCTCAGTTTGTGGGCATCGTGGACCCTGTAAGTGGAGACAAATAATAGGTTTTAGTTTGCTCCACGGACCATCACTGACACCTCTGAAGTAAAATTAAACACTGGGTCTAGATTTTTACTAGCTAAAATGAGAAGAAAACTTTGTTTCCCTCAAGAGAAAATGGAAATAATTCTACCTTACAGAGTTTTGGGGAGGATGAAATGATACAATATAACTATTGTACATATAGCCTGATACATAATAAGTACTTGATAAATGTTCCTTATTAAGTTTCAGTTCATAGAATCGAGTAAACAGTAAAAAAGTTGACCGATATTAATATTCAGGGTCCGACAGAAGTAACGTCTGTATGAGTGTAGTTGGTAGGGTAATAATATGGGTGTAATCGTTTATAGTTTTAATTTGAACATTTCACCTAAAATGTCATATGGTGTGCTTGAGTGTGATACTGTTATGTTACAGAATTACATGCTCGTGATTTTGTAAGAAAAGGCAGGGGCGTTACTTGTGCCAAGCCCTGTATTTTTTTTTATGTGACCAGTGATTTTGAAGGAAGGAAAATACAGACTTTTCATTAAATTACTCAAAACGCCAAATTTTGAGGCCAAAAGCTGTTTTTCAGAGCTCAGTAAGAAAGTAATTATTAACCTAATCTTCTGTCCACTTTTTTTTTCTGTTGGGCCAAGGGTTAAAGAATTGTACTAATCATTGTCTTTAGCCTAAATAGCATAGCCTAGAAAGAGACTTGAGTGGACTTCGTGTCAAGTGGACCTGAGTGCATTCAGTTTAGTAATGTTGCTATCTCTTCCTCTAAACCAGGGGTGTCACACTCATTTTCTCCAGGGGTCACATCAGCCTCGCAGTTGCCTTCAAAGGGCTGAAGTAACTTTAGGACTGTATAAATGTAACTACTCCTCAACCCCTTTAACTCCTGTTAGAGTTGAAACTACATTGGGCCCTTTGAAGGCAACCACAAAACTGATGTAGCCCCCATCATTCCCCGGGTGAGTCTGACACTCCTGCTGTAAACTTTTGGTCGCTCAGTTGCTAATTTGAATCTGAGAGCAATCTTATTCCTAAGATTATCTTTACAATTAGGTAAGAGGGCAGGGCCAAAATCAGGACAATAATCACAGAGAAAAGTCATGTGTTTATAGTTCTCCAGCCCTTTAAAAGGTATATTAGGTTTAAACTTCCAGTTCTAGAGTTGTAAGAGAATAATAGGGAGAATTCAGAGTTGTTGCCAGTAACTCTGTACTAAATATTTTGCTCAGAGTCCCCTTACTTAAATATCACTTTACTGCAACTTGATAAATGTTTACAGTATGTCAAGCACTGTGTTTAGAACTGGGAATACAAATGAAATAAACCCTGGTCTTGCTTGTGTTGTACTTACAGTCCTGGGGGAGATTGACAAATGGGCTATATCTGTAGCACATTAAGTGCTATGAGTGTGTTCAGGGGTCTGGGTAGGAGGAGAGGAGTGCAGAGTGCTAAGGGAGCATGCTCAGTGGCCCAGGAACCCAGGCTTGGAGGGCTAGACAAGGCTTCTGGCAGGAAAGAGCTTCTAAGCAGCACTATGAAATACTCAAGAAAAGGCAAAAAGGCTGTGACAATGTTGCCATCAGAACACTGAGTACAAACCTTCAACTTTTTTAAATATTGATTTGAGAGAGGGAGGGAAGGAGAAAGAAAGAGAATCAAAAATTTGAGAATCATTACCTCTTGCATGCTGGGCCAGGGACCAGACTTGTAAACCCAGGCATGTGCCCTGATCCAGAATCAAACCTGCAACCTTTCGGTTTATGCAGGACTGTGCAGGATGATGTCCAACCAACTGAGCCACATGGGCCAGGGCCAAACCTTAAATTTTTAGTGGAAAGATCAGATTGATCTGAAGTATTCAGTTATTTGAAGTGGAATGAAGTAAAGAAAATTCCTTTGTGACAAATTTTGCAACTTCTTCCACTGAAGAGTGTAAAATGAAAGCTTTTTATTGATTGGGGAAAAACAACATAATAAGCTCTACTGTGTTTACATTCTGTTGCGTATCAGAACTGTGTGATCAAAGCAGTTAAATGCTGTTTTAAGCACACTGTCTTTGGTTAAGGGGAAAGGGTAAACCAGCAAGGCTGGTTTATATACTTTAAAACAGTATTGGAATTAGTGAACCATTTTCCAATTAACTTCTGATGCATTATTTTTGGAAAAATAGTTCACTTTGGAAAGATTATATATACATTTATGTATATATAAAAGATAGCATATGCTTTTCAAAAAGTACTTATTCCTTAAAGCAAGTACTTTTAACATTAAATCCTAAATAATTTTTTTTTCACATCTCTTGAACTTTGGTGAGTCTTTCTCCCAGGAGCCCTTGAATAATAGTTCCACCATGTCTTTGAGAGAAGCTCACAAAGCCAAGGGCTAACCTGCCTGAGTGAACACAAAGCCATTTACTGGTGGAACAACAGAGCTTGATGTTCCACCAGTAAATGGCTTAGCTGTCAGGTAGCCGTGGAGTTCTGATCTTGTAGTTTGCTCCTTTAAATGGTGGTAGCCTATTTCTTCCCTTTATATGGTGGTAGGTCTGAATTCCATTAAAATGGAATTTTAAGAACTTGTTCAGATTATATTGTTCCAGGTCAATTTCATTCCTGTAAATTCCACTTTATAGCCGAGTTGCAGCGAAGCTGTCTTAGGTCAGCTCTGAAGAGGCAAGTTATTATTTTTTAGGTTAAATAATGTATGAGCATCTGTGCTCATCCCAGAACCTCATCACTCCAGATCTGTCTTCAGAGGGACAGACTTTATCTGCAGACAGACCAGTTAGTATGTAAGTATACATTTGAAATGTCCTCCAGAAATTTTTGTGTGATTTAGGCTAAGTAACGTTAGAGCAGATGATCAAACCTCCAGAAGATGCACACGGTGTTCACGTCAAGCCGTCTGAGTAATACCACTGTTGAGATGTGCCATCTTTTCACATGACCTGTTTTGTCCTGGGCAGTGTACTATTGAAAGGCAGTGTCAGTAAGTCAGACACAATTACTGGGAAAGTTTTGTGTTTTGACAGCATTGATATAAAAAGTACTTTTTAAGAAGTGATGCTACTGCTTTTCTGAAATATTGGTCTTCTATTTTAGTGCGTAAATTCACAGAGAAACATGAATGGATAACAACAGAAAATGGTATTGGAACAGTGGGAATCAGCAATTTTGCACAGGTATTGGATTGTCTCAAAATAGTTAAAACAGTCTGCTCTCACCTAAATTGGATTGCCTCTGCCTTTTAAAACTTGTTTATTCTGCCATTAGTTTGGGCTCTTTACAGGCCCTGAGAAAAAAACATCAGTCATACTCAAGAAAGAAATGTGTGTGTTTCATATTGGGGCAATTAAGGAAGGAGGCAGGAAAGGAAGAGTAAATACAAGGGCAGAGAGTTGTCATGCTTTGAGGATACAGTGATGTGCACATGACCAGGGGAACACGAAGGGGGAAAACCTAGACTGGCACAGGTTACACAGCGGGAAACCTTGTGTTTATCCAATTTCTCTGTTAACTCCCCTATTCCCATTGATCCCATATTTGAAATACTGTGCAAAACAGGGGTGTCAAACTCATTTTCACTGGGGCCCACATCAGCCTCACGGTTGCCTTCAAAGGGCCGAATGTAGAACTCCTTGCCCCTAGTTAAGTAGTAATTACATTTATACAGTCCTAAAATTACATTCGGCCCTTTGAAGGCAACTGTGAGACTGATGTGGCCCCCGGTGAAAATGAGTTTGACACCCCTGGTGTAAAAGAAAACAAGCCAAGTAGCAGAACTGGTCAGTGATTTTCAGCTGGATCTCTGGGAAGTGGGGCACTAGAGGGAAAGAGGATTTAACTGATGGAAATATGATATTCTTTAGAAATGTTGGAATATCAGGTATTAAGAGTCAGTGACAACTATATCCTCATTGGCATATCTGTGCACCTACTGAAGCCCAGTATAAGGTGTATATGTTGTCCTCACCTCCTGGAGTTTATCTATGAGTGTAATCACCTACATGGAAAATGACATACAGAACTTTACATGATGGATAATGTGAGTGGTATAGGGTGTGGTGACCCTCACCTGATAGATTACTTCTTATTGGAGTCAAGATCTTCAAGGAGGACAAAGGCATGAGGACTATGATTTTCAGTCAATGGGTAGGATTTCAGCAAAAGCAGTAGGAAAAAGGCCTAAGTAAAATTGCAGAGGTGAAAAAGCACAAAGTGTGTTTGTTTTTAGAGGAGATAGTCTTTTGAGGGACATATGGTTTGTGATGGGGGTCACTACTGCTTGTGGGAAATCTAGCTAAATGGCCTGTTTTCTTGCAAGTCCTGGGCTAAGAATAGTTTTGTGATTCAAGGGTTATAAGAAAAAAACTGGCCCATCAAGTGTAAAATATGTACTGCTATCTGAAATGATAAGGGATTTGGTGTTTGGCTTATTCCTATTTACGTAGAGGTTTTATTTGATTTCTTAGAGGTTTTTTGTTTTGTTTTGTTTTTAGGAAGCTTTGGGAGATGTTGTTTACTGTAGTCTGCCTGAAATTGGGACAAAATTGAACAAACAAGGTGAGTGTTTTTCTCATCTTGTTATGTTATGATTCATGCCATGATCTTCTTTACCTAATAACTTTTATCCACCCAGGATCAATTACAGTGCTTTTTCTCAAGTGAAGGAAAACTTAAGAGTAGACTAATCAACAGGGATCTATGCCTTATCCAAGCAGTATGGACATCAGTGAATACAGGATTGGCCGAGTGGGTCAGTGAAGGTCGTCAAGGACGGCACCTCATTCGGTACTTTTCCGCCTCAGTGTGTCACACACAGGTCACAAAATGGCAGCAAAATCTTACGGGCATCACCTTCTCAAATGAATGTCCAAAAGCAGGAAAAGAAGGACAGGTGGTCTTTTTTTGTTCTCTTATATCTCATTAGCCAGATGTAGGTTACATTGGCCACCCCCAACTGTAAGGGATGATGGCAAAGAGAATAATGAACATTTGTAGATATTATAATGGAAGGTAACAAGTAGAGAGGAATGGCTGTTAGCACCGTCACTCCCCACTCTCGTATCATTGCAGTGTAATATAATTGAGGTCTATTAAGTTTATAAAGTAAAATCTACTTTTCTTTGGAGCCAATAAGAATATAGGCTTCAAAGGGTCAGAACCTGGTTTTTAAGCCTGGTCCACAACATATCAGCTGTGTAATTTTGAGGAAAATGCTTAATCTAGGTATCATCTATAAATTAGGATAATACTACTTACATTGTAGTTGTATTAAATGAAATTTAGCATAATGTCTGACATAGATTAGTGCTTGATAAATGTTAGCCAGTAGTACCACCTATATTTATTCATGGATTCCTTGACATATAGAAGACAGCCCTACACAATTTAATTATTTCTAAGTATCTTTGACAGAATTGGCCATGTCTTCTTCCACTTAAACTTTCTCCAGCATTTATTTTACTTGAACTTTTTCTGCTTCCTGTCTCTCAATTTCCTGGCTGGTCAAATCCCTCTTTATTAAGGTCTTCCTAGAGATTATTTCTGATGTAAAAAAATAAGCTTTTTTTCTGTACATCAAAACACCGTTCTTGGTTTCTTTTTTTAAATTATATTTTATTGATTATGCTATTACAGTTGTCCTGATTTTTCCTCCTTTGCCCCCCTGCACCCAGCAACCCTTACTCCCACAGACAATCCCACCACCATTGTTCATGTCCATGGGTCATTTGTATATAAGTTCTTTGTCTACTCCATTTCCTGTACTCTACTCTACATCCCCATGGCTGTTCTGTAACTACCTATTTGTACTTTTTAATCCCCTCACCTCTTTTCCCATTCTCCCCTTCCCTTCTCCCATCTGGCAACCATGTTGTAACTAACTTCTTTTCTCTTGCTGCTTTTAAGAGTCTGTCTTTAACCTTTGGCCTTTTAATTATGATGTGTCTTGGAGTGGACCTCCTTGCATCCATCATAATTGGGACCCTGTGCTTCCCTGGACTTTCATGTCTACTTCCTTCACCAAATTAGGGAAGTTTTCTTTCACTGTTTTTTCAGGTAGATTTCCAGTTTTTGCTCTTTCTCTTTTCCTTTTGGCACCCCTGTGATGCAAATGTTGGATTTCTTGAAGTCCCAGAGGCTGTTTATACCATCCTCATTTTTTTAAACTATTTTTTCTTCTTGGTGTTCTGAGTGGTTGTTTTTTGCTTCCTTGTGTCCCAGATCATTGATTTGATTGTCAGCTTCATCCCCTCCACTGTTGTTTCCCTGTAAATTGTTCTTATTTCAATTAGTGTATCCTTCGTTTCTGACTGGGTCTTTTTTATGCTGCTGAGGTCATCACTAAGTTCCTTGAGCATCCTTATGACCAGTGTTTTGAACTATGCTTCTGATAGATTGTTTATCTCCACTTTAGCTCTTTTTCTGGAGTTTTTATGTGTTCTTTCATTTGGGCTGTTTGTCTCCTCCTTTTGGCAGCCTCCCTGTGTTTGTTTCTATGTATTGGGTAGAACCACTTTGACCCTGTGTCTTGGTAGTGTGGCCTAATGCAGTAGGTGTCCTGTAGGGTCCAGTGGCACAGCCTCCCCTATCATCCAAGCTGGGTACTTGAGCACCCTTCATGTGGGCTCAGTAACTCCCCCTCTTGTAGTTGAGCCTTGGTTGCTGTTGGAAGGTCAGTGGGAGGGATTTATTCAGGCTAGGCAGCTGCAAGGACTGGCTGTGACCACTGACCACCAACCTCTACCCTCTGTGGTGGATCAACTGTGCAGGGGCAGCGTGGTGGTGCTCCAGCATGGTCTGTAGCTGTCCACTGGGTGTGCTGGCCCTGGAGTATCCTGGGTGGTGCAGGCCAAGGTCAGCCCCCACCTGTGTTTTGCCAGGGGCACCCTTCCTAAGCTGTAAAGCAACCTGAGATGGCTGCTACTTGTGCTAAGCTTGGAGATTCCCAGGTGGAGCCAAGTTGTGAATCTACTATGGCTGCTGCTAGGGCTCACGGAAGCCAGCTGTTGCTTGTTTGATAGGATGTAGGAGCCAACACCAGCCATTCTTATGAAAAGCAGCTTAGGAGCGCCCATAAGTTGGATGGGGTGGAGCCTCTGTGGATATCCAAGGCTGGTCAAACAGCCATAGCCCGGTTGATGGAGTCTCAGATATGGCAGCAGCTTGCTGGCTCTGTGGGGGGAGGGTTTAGAAAAGGGATACAGTGATCCCTCACCAATTGCAGGAGTTAAATTCCAGAGACCCCTGCAATAGGTGAAAATCCATGAAGTAGCGGTGTTATATTTATTTTATTTATATATATTTTAAGGCTTTATAACCCCTTCCCACACTCCTATAAACCTTTCCCACACTCTTATAAACACTTCATATGCTCTTGAACACTTTCTACACTCTTAAACCTACATAATTTTAACAACATATAAAATTCTATATGAGTATTTACCAGTGAAGTATACAGTTGTCCCTTTCTATATTGCAGTTCACTTATTGCAGCTTCGCTGTATCACGGGTTTTAGAAAACCAGGACTTGTTGACAAGTCCTGGATATAGGGAAGGACGACTGTAATTGGCCTCTGCTTGCCTTGATGCCAATTACTTCAGTTTCTCCCTGTACACCACTGGTGCCTTTAAAACTGCTACCCTGGTGCTGGTGCTCAGAGAGAGTGAGTCTGAGTAGGTGAGTTGGGTGTGGGACCAGTCCGTTCTGTGTCTGCGCCCCTCCTACCAGTCTGGGTGGATGAGATTTCTTTAATTCCATAGTTGTCAGACTTCCCATTCAGCTCGGTTTCTGTCATTCCTGAGTGATGGTGGTTTTATATTTTAGTTGTAATATTTGATATGGCTGTGCAAAGAGGCTAGCCATGTCTGCCTATAGTGCCATCTTGATTGGAAGTCTTGTTTTCTTTCCTCGTGTCCCTTTATTTATGGTGCACCCACTCTGCTACTCCCAAGCAGATCATAAGTGTCTGAACATCTCTCTTTTTTTAATATCTTTTTTAAGACCTTTTTTATTTTTTTTAAGTTTTTATTTATTTATTTTTAGAGAGAAGGGGAAGGAGAAAGAGGGGGAGGAACTTCAATATTTGGTTACCTCTCATGCACCCTGTACTGAGGACCTGGCCCACAACCCAGGCAAGTGCCCTGACTGGGAATTGAACCTGTGACCCTTTGGTTTGCAGGCCGGCACTCGATCCACTGAGCCACACCACCCAGAACTTAAGATGTTCTTTTTAAACAAAAGCTAAAGATAATAATCTCCTAAGCATCATTTTAGCTATATCAAATAATTTGGTATGTTGTTTTCTCATCATTCACTTTAGATCACTTCATATTGTCCTATAGGTGACTAAAACTGTTAATATTTGCAGCCTTCCAAAAAAAAAAAAATCAGTTCTTTAGCCCTGGTGGGTGTGGCTTAGTTGGTTGGAGCATCGTCCCATAAACAGAAAGGTTGTGGGTTTGATCCCCAGTCAGGGCGCACATCTAGGTTGAGAGTTCAGTCTGTGGTCAGGGTGCATACAAGAGGCAACCAATTGATGTTTCTCTCTCCCATTCCCTCTTTCTCTAAAATCAATAAGCAATCTTTGGGTAAGGATTAAAAAAAACTGTTTTTTAGATTGGTTAATTTCAGATGATCTTTCTTCATGTTCACTGACCCTTCCTTCTACTGTATCGTTTGCTGTTAATGCTATCCAGTGAATGTTTTATTTCAGATATTATACTTTCCAGTTCCAAATGTACATTTTAAAATTTCCATTTATTTTTTAATCTTTATTGTATTTTTTCCCCATTACTATTTTGTCCTCTCATAACCCCCAGCTATCACCACCACTGTATGATTTTATTTTTAATTAAAGATGTTTAGAATTCTATCATGATTGTATTAGAAGTCACTACTTTCCCATATTTTGTATTTTTAGGTCATTAATTTGACTTTGAATATTTTCTTTCATTTTCTCAATTTAGATGAGTTTGGTGCTTTGGAAAGTGTGAAAGCTGCTAGTGAACTCTATTCTCCTCTAACAGGAGAAGTAACTGAAATTAATGAAGCTCTTGCAGAAAATCCAGGACTTGTCAACAAATCTTGTTATGAAGACGGTAAGTTAAGAATTTTTAAAAGGATTATTGCTGCAGTTAACATTTAATCTAGAGTTTAAAGCAAGATCTAGCTGTTAGTGACTTTGTCTTTTTGCGCTTCTTAGTAGTAGAGATGTTCTGTTTTGTTTTTTTTAAGGTTGATTTTTAAGGTTTTTTTTTTTAAGGTTGAGAGAGGAGGAGAAGCATCAATGTGTGATTGATACATAGACTGGTTGCCTCTCACACACCCCAGCTTGAGAACTGGCCTGCCACCCAGGCGTGTGCCCTGAGTGGGAATCTAGCCAGTGACCTTTTAATTTACAGGGAGGTGCTCAATCCACTGAGCCACATCAGCCAGGGTGAGCTGTTCTGTTTTAAAAAGAAGAACACAGACTAGCTGAATATCTAAGGTTATGTTTTATGTTTAAAATCTTTGTTGATAAAAGCATTGCCTATTTTACAGGGTTCTTAGTGTCAAACACTTGTAAAATACTTATCTTTTCAAACATAAAGCATCTATATTATGTGATTCAGGTGGTAATAGAATAATACTTACTTCATTAATTTTCAGTTTTCTCAATCACCTTTCCAGTAACCCACTGAGGTAGGCTGCTAATAATTCTCTCCATTTTGTAGATGAAATGAGGCCCCAAAGGATTTATCTGTTACGGTCACATTTCCAACAAATAGCAAAATTAGGATTAGGTTGCAGTTCTCTGTTGCTTGTCACCTAGCCTTTCTAACTCTTTACTTTCTAATGTCTGTCACATCAGTAGTTAACAGTGTTGGTGTTTCTCTTGTTAATGAAAGATATACCTGGTCTTGTACACTTGGATCCCTATGTCAAATCTTCAGTGTCATCTGTTGATACTACAACCTAAGAGTTCTTCATCTATTATAGTGGAATCTATCTAGTTGTAATGTTTTTAATTGTGATCTGCAAGAATATTAATTTGAAGGCTAAAATTTGAAGCTTTTTTAACAAGGAAAGAGTTATATACCGTTAGGTAAAGAATACTACATCAATTTTGAGGCAGTAGAAAATTTATTTTAAAACAGGTGTTGGCAAGGATGTGGAGAAATGGGAATTCTGGTGCACTGTTGGTAGGAAGGCAGATTTGGTATAGCCACCATGCAAAACAGTATGGAGGCCCCTCAAAAAATTAATAGTGAAACTACCTTATGACCCAGCAGTTCTACCTCTGGGTATACATCACTAATTCAAAAGAATATATGCACCCCTACATTCATTGTGCATTATTTACAACAGTCAAGATATGGAAGCAACTCAAGTGCTTATCCATAGACAAGTGGATAAAAAAATGGTGGTAAATATATACAGTGTAACATCATTCAGCCATAAAAATGAATGAAATCTTAATAATTTGTGACAGCATGGATGACCTAGAGGATATTATGTTAAGTGAAATAAGTCATACAGAGAGAGACAAGTATATCATTTTACTTACATTACGGGATCTAAAGAACAAAATAAATGAACAAAAAAATAGAAACCAACTCATAGATACAGAAAACAGACTGGTGACTTCTAGAGAGGGTGGTGGTTGGAGAGCTGGGTAAGAAGTGAAGAGAATAAGAAGTACTAATTGGTAGTTACAGAATGGTCACAGGTATATAAAGTACAACGTAGGTAATATAGTCAGTAATATTGTAGTAACTATGTATGGTGCCAGGTGGGTACTTGAAATATTGGGAATCACTGTATAAAGTATATGATTGTCTAACCACTCTGCTGTACATCTGAAACTAATAAAAAATAATATTGAATGTAAACTGTAATTTAAAGTAAAATTTTTAAAGTATTTTACATTTTAAATGAATTTGATTTTTACTCTTTAAAAGGTAATTTGTGATACAAGAGTTTTTTATTTTGGTTGCAGGTTGGCTGATCAAGATGACATTGAGTAACCCTTCAGAACTAGATGAACTAATGAGTGAAGAAGCATATGAGAAATACATAAAATCTATTGAGGAGTGAAAAATGGAACTCCCCCCCAAATAAAGTAGTATGAAACAACTTAATCTAGCATAGTTGTCTTAAATTAGTGGTGAACAGAATTTTTAAAATAACAATTTTTATTCATACCATGGAAAAACAAACTACAACAATGCTATTGGAAGAAAATGCCCCTTAACTTTTAAATGATCAAAGATAAACACAATTTGTATCTTTTTTACAATACCCTATGATTTTTAAGATAGGCTACAATTATAATATTCAGAACTCCTAAGATCATCTGTGGTGAAATCTATTTGTCAAAATTATGTATTTTGAAGATAACATTGTTATCTTAAACCTTATATAATATTGTAACTTTCTTACATCAGTTTCTGGATTTGGGTCAAAATACTTAATGAGCCTTCCATTGGAAATCATTGGCAGTGGAGATAAGTTTTTGTTAGCATCAGATGACGAACAAAACTTAGTTTAGCAATATACTGTTTGCTGGTGCTATTTTTATACAAAGAAGCAGCAGCCTTGTGGGAAAACAAGAAAGTTTAATAATAAAACATTCAACTTCTTCATTAATCTTGATTTTTTTGTTTTGCTGTTAATATTTAGTGACTCTGCTAGTATTTGTGAAAGTGCTAATTTTAACTTATGGAAAGTTTTTTTTTTTTTTTTAATGAAATTAAAGCCATAACAATGAAAATCCAAGTAATGTTTCCTTTTAGTTATAAATGTGGTATTTCTTAAGCAAAAATATAATTGCTTGGTAGTATTAAGTAATTTTTTAAAAAAGATTTTATTTATTTTTAGAGAGGGCAAGGGAGGGAGAGAGACATCAATGTGTGGTTGCCTTTCATGCGCCCTTTACTGGGGCTTGGCCCACAACTCAAACATGTGCCCAGACTGGGAATTGAACCTGTGATCATGCCTTTGGTTCATAGGCTTGCCTCAATCCAGTGAGCCACACCAGCCAGGGCTGGTCATCTTTAATATCATGAAAAAGAAACCAATGACATTGTTTTTCTATCATGCTAAGTTAGAAAAGAGGAAAAACAAGGAAAGGTGAAAGTTTGATCACATGGATGGCATCCTTAAGAAAGTTAAACCATATTCAGGTTTCCACTTAAGTAATGGGAATAGAAGTTAAACTTTATGAGTTCACTCACTTAGGGAATGTGCTCTGTAGCATATTTAGAGTGCCAAATGGTATTTTAAGCCAACTGTAGTATGCTAACACTTTGAGGGGAGATATATACACACAGATTTAAATATATGTGCACACAGCAAGAGCAAACACCTCTGTCATTTTCCTTGTTACTAGAGGAAAAAGAAAATATTCAGACTTCCGGCCAAGATGGAGGCATAGGTAGTCGCAGTGTGCCTCCTCGCGCAACCAAAGCTAAGGACAACAAAAATTAAGAAACAACCAGAACAGAGGGAAATGAACCGAATGGAAGTCTGACTACTGTACATCAAGACCAGTAAGGAGGGGCAGAGTCGGAGACCTACGGAGAGGGGTGAGAGGTCCCGGCAGGAAGGAGCTGTGCCTGGTCGGCACGCAGGGCGCAGACGGCAGTTGGCGAGCCCCAGAAGCGCAGGGGTGATTGACGGACCTGGTGGCGGACCCTGGGTGCGGGAGGCAACAAGCAGACCCAGTGAGGCACGCAAGGCAGCTGGCTGGCCGCAGCTACACGTTCGTGCACAGACTAAGCGAAAATGGGCAGCAACACAGACCGCGCAACCCAGGGCCCCAGCGCCGCCGGGAAACAAAGCCCAAGAGCACCGACTGAAAACACCTGTGGGGGTTGAGGCCGGGAGACTCTCTCAGCCTCCCAGGAGGCTCCTCGGGGAAACCCACAGAGTCCGAGAAAGTGCACAGGCCCACCCGCCCGGGAGCCAGCACCAGGGGGGCCCAGTTTGCTTGTGAGACGCAGCAGGGGAGACTGCAGTCCTAGAGAGAGCGGAGCAGGCGCCATTGCTCCCTCTCAGACCCCGCCCCCACATACCACGTCACAACCCAGCGACTGGGAGGCCCTGCCCTGGTGAACACCTAACGCTCCGCCGCCCTTACGTAACACCTGCAACCAGACCAAAGGAAAATAAAGAATAAAAAAGATGGCTCAAACAGAATTGAAAGCCCCAGAACCAATTTTTTTAAGTGACCAAGAGATAGCCAATTTATCAGATGCACATTTCAAAGCACTGGTGATCAGGACGCTCCCAGAATTGGTTGACTTTGGTCAGAAATTAGATGAACAAATGCAGGCTACAATAAGAGAAATGAAGGAAAACGCACAGGGAACTAATAGTGAAGGGAAGAAAACTGGGACTCAAATCAATGGAGTGGACCAGAAGGAAGAAAGGAACAACCAAACAGAGAATGAAGAAACAAGAATTCAAAAAAATGAGGAGAAGCTTAGGAACCTCCAGGACATTTTTAAACGTTCCAACATCCGAATTATAGGGGTACCAGAAGGGGAAGAGGAAGAGCAAGAAATGGAACATGTATTTGAATATGTAATGAAGAACTTCCCCAATCTGGCAAGGGAAATAGACTTCCAGGAAGTCCAGGAAGCTCAGAGAGTCCCAAAGAGGTTGGACCCAAGGAGGAACACACCAAGGCACATCATAATTACATTAGCCAAGGTAAAAATGAAGGAGAGAATCCTAAAAGCAGCAAGAGATAAGGGGACAGTTACCTACAAAGGAGTTCCAATCAAAATGTCAGCTGATTTCTTGAAAGAGACCTTGAAGGCAAGAAGGGACTGGAAAGAGGTATTCCAAGTCCTGAAAGGCAAGGACTTGCATCCCAGATTGCTCTATCCAGCAAAGCTTTCATTTAGAATGGTAGGGCAGATAAAGTGCTTCTCAGATAAGGCCAAGTTAAAGGAGTTCATCGTCACCAAGCCCTTATTATATGAAATGTTAAAGGGACTTACCTAAGAAAATGAAGATTAAAAATATGAACAATAAAAAAAAGACTTTAAACTCACAGTAACAACCATACCTAAAACAAAAGCAAACTAAGCAAACAACTAGAACAGGAACAGAACCACAGAAATGGAGCTCACACGGAGGGTTAGCAACAGGGAAGGGGGAGAAGGAGAGAGGAGGAAAAGATATAGAGAATAAATAGCATAGACAATGGGTAGAAAGTAGATGGGGAGGGCAAGAATAGTATGGGAAATGTAGAAGCTAAAGAATTTATGACACATGGACATGAACTAAAGGGGGGGAATGTGGGTGGGAGGGGGTGGGCAGGGTGGAGGGGAGTGAGGGGGGAAATGGGACAACTATCAGCATAATCAATAACAAATAATTTTAAAAAAAGGAAAATATTCAGACTACTACCTTCTAATAGTGAATAAGCAAATATGAGAACCTAGAGGAAGTAAGTAGATGAATAATACATAAATCTTTCCTGCTCCTCAGCAGAAACCATTCTTTACAAGACTGTGCCAATGGCCATAGCACTGGTGAGCTATATCTTTGCACCCTTATCAAGAAGGTATCCAAGAGCCCTGGCTGGTGTGGCTCATTGGATTGAGCACCAGCCTGCAAACCAATGGGTCACTGGTTCGATTCCTAGTCAGGGCACATGTCTGGGTTGCAGGCCAGGTCTCTGACTGGGGGTGTGTGAGAGGCAACCAGTTGATGTCTCTCTCACACATCAGTGTTTCTCTCCCTCCCCACCTCTCTAAAAATAAGTAAAATCTTAAAAAAAATATCCAAGATATCTGGGATGATTATCTGCTTGTTTGTGTAATTATTCAAATTAATTTGACTATCTGCTTTGGAAATGAGGGATTAGTAATAATTACATAGGTTTACTCTTTTGTTTTAAAGTTATTCTCATGTATTACCTTTTCTGATGTTCACAATAACCGGATCTAGATAGGCCATATCCAAGGCTACTACCATTTCACAGATAAGGTGGTAGAGGATAAGAGGTTGTTAAAAAGCCAGGCAGTCACAGAATTTTCACATTTCCTGGTGCACTCTTCATCAGTTACTTAGCAAATGTTACTGAAAAAAAAACATTTAGATGGGAATTGGAGCGGGAAGGGATGAGTGTTCTAAAGGTGGGAAGCAGAAATGGCCTTTCTAAAGTTAAAGTACATCAGTGATTGAGTCTGAAACAGATGGGCAGTTTTTTATTCTATCATTCTTCCTCGGAGACAGACTTGCTTGGTCTGTTACACCCACTCCGGGGATTTTCAAAGAGCAGAATATTATGAGTGAACTTGCTCTTTCACAATTTAGAATACAGAGCGAATTCAACCCTCATTTCTATTATACTGCTGCCAAAAAAATAGGTGTTGAATGGGGACTAAACTGACAGTTCGATTTCTTACAAGCTCATATTCCTTGTGAATGGTTTTGGTCTTAATAGAGTAGCTTAATAAATGTTTTGAATATGCTTTCAACTTCAAAAAATGGAACAGGTTACTCTGGAAGTGTTAAAAGGATTTCTTAATACCACCTCAAAATTTTTTTATCATCCCCCAGGTAGGTGACTGTTGACAGTGTTTAGTGAGCACAAACCACTAGAGGGCTCTCTGCATAGGCATGCCAGTGTGAAAAGGAGGCTTGTCAACGCATCTAGTAAGAATTTTTGAATGTTTCTGAATTTCCCCGTTTTTCTGGGGCTGCTAAAATGTACCACCTACCTTCAGTTTAAAAAATCATGCTAACTATAACTGTGCCCTTATTATTGCTCCACAATCTTATTTCAGACCTAATCACATATTTGCCTTCCTCAGAGAGGGCTCCCACTTTACATCAAGATAAAATCTCTGCAGCAGGGTTTTACTACTGACCAACCTACCCTTATCAGTCTTTTGCCTTTTTCCGTACACCTCCTGATCCCATCTTTCTGTTTTGGAAACATCCCTTTGCCAACTCTGAGATACTGTACCAGAACTACCAATAATCTTGCTCCAGTCAAACACACTTGGCCCTTAATGTTTCTGCGCAAGCTATCAGGGCGTTTACCTGCTAGACTTCACTAGTGAGTACTAGTCCACTTAAAACATGCAAGGCCAGTTAGTGTGAAGGAAACCAGTTACCAGATTCTCCAACTGCCACATGCACAACACTTACGAGAATGTACTTTCCATCAAGAAGTTTAACACTTAGTAAATCTTAGTTGAGACTTTGGTATGCTTTCCAGAAACAGAAGTAGCTTTAATGACTGGATAACAAATTCTGCTAGGCACATGGTTCCAGATTTTGTTTTCAACAGAATTGAAGGAGGGTGGAAGCAAACTGTCAACTGCTCTATTTTTTTGTTGATCACTACATGATTTCTGGTGTGGAGAGTGGTTTTAAAAAAGTTAAGAGATTGCTATTAACAAAACCCCTTTCATATACATCTTCATGTGAACAAGGTATCTCATATATGAACATAGCTTCCATCTATGAAAACACTGGAATCAAACTGGGGTTGAATTTTTCTCATTCTAATAATAGTACTTACCCACAGATAGATGGAATATATTCTTAATGTTCACCAACTGAGTAGGAATAAAGGTAATTCTCAATCTGGAAAGATGAACTATTTTTATTTTAGCCTTACAGTCTTAAGATAATTTTTAAAATTTAATTTTCAAGTTAAACATTTTTGTTGCACAGAGAAATGGCACAGTACTTAATAAAAGTCCCTGACCATAAATATGCTAGAATAAAATTCTGTGGAGGAAGCAGAGTAAGAGTACAATTATCAATTTAAGGAAAAAAAGCAAAAGAAAACTTCCATTTTTAGTTTATTCATGTATTTTATTTTTTAAAGGTTTTATTTATTTTTAGAGAGAGGGGAAGGGAGGAAGAAAGCGAGGGAGAGAAACATCAATGTGTGGTGGCCTCTCACACGCCCCCCACTGGGGACCTGGCCTGCAACCCAGGCATGTGCTCTGACTGGGAATCGAACCGGCGACCCTTTGATTTCCAGGCGGCACTCAAGCTGCTGAGCCACACCAGCCAGGGCTTATTCATATATTTTTAAATATATATCGATGAGTATCAAATTGCCACTAAATTTAGTTTTTTTTCAATACTTTTAAGAGTAACATTAACTTTTTAAATGCCAACATTTATGATACTCTGGATATTACATCCTTGGCTACTATGTAAATTTAGGATTAAAAGTTTCAATACAAAAAAAATGCAATGGGGTATATAGTTTTGTGTACAATTCTTTTTAGTACCATCCCTTCCAGGTTGTGAAAGCCAAATCAACCAAGTATGTGTATTTTAGGTAAAGGAATATACCTAAAAAAGTAGTCATGTTTTACAAAAGTACTATGTTCTAAAAGTATTAGAATAATGTAATATTCTAAGACATTATATAAGATAGTCTTTGCATGGACTTTAAAGCCTTTCTAATCATGTTCTGTAAAAAGGCAGTAAGTAATACCTATCTTTCCAAATGCCTTTTAATCAGTGATATAAAGGACTTACATTCTAATATTTTTCTACAGCAGAAATACCCCTACTTCTAAAACCAGGAAGCAGAAGGGCTCTGGAATCAGACCTGAGTTGGGTCCGGGTCTGCCATCTAACGCCCAGGCACAGGTTCCCACCCCTGGCTGCACCTCTGGGTGCTCCAAAGTTCCTCAGTTTGTTTAAGGTCGCAAACGTACTTTTCCTCATTAAAAATAAAACAAAACTCCAACGCCCACTTCACAGAGTTAAACTGTTAGTTGGTACTGCCAGCGGACTCAAAGCAGCACTGTCCTGTCACACGAGCCGGGCACCGGGACGCTGAAGACCGATGGCACGCATCACTCTACAAGTCGTTCTCCCGCGGGAGGGGAAACTCAGAGTCAGCGGGCAAAGCTGGGGACATTTGTGGTTGTCACCCCGGGGACGAAGGCCAGGGATGATGTTAACCACCCTGCAGTGAACGCGGCGGCCCCGCTTCAGAAAAAGTCGGCCCTAGAACGAGAGGAGCTGGCGAGAAGCCCCGGGCGTGTGAGGGGAAGCCGGTCCACAGGGCCCCCGCTTTCCAACTCCAGGACCCGGCGGGCGTCCGGCCGCGGCCTACTTCCGCAATTGGTGCTTAAACCTGCGCGTTACCTCACAACGGCGCCTCACGCGCTCGCAGCCGGCCGCGGCGTCCCCACGCACGGCGGAAGGTCTGCGCCCGCATAAAGGCCTAGGGCAGCAAGAGCCCACCCGGTCAACCGGCGTCGCCTCCAGCGCTCAGGTTTGTTGCGCGGGGTGGGACTACCTCACTTCCGCTGCAAAGTTTACCGGCGGGACCTCCCGCCACCCCCGCCTCCAGTGCGTCGCCCAGGGCAACTGTCGCCCTCGTCCGGCGCCGGCCAGGACTAAATTGCCTTGGCTTTCCACCTGGTGGCCCCAAGTGAGGGTGTGAGTCGTGGCGGCCGCTTCCCAGTCCCCGGAGCAAGGCCTCACACCACTCCACGGGCGGCAGAGGTGGAGGACCTGCCCGACGAGAGGAAGCTGCCCTCCTAGGCGGGCACGCAAAAGGGACCGGTGGTGCGAAGACGAGCTGGATCGAGGGCGGGGCCTGGAGGGGTGGCAGCACGGAGTGGGTGGGGCAGTGGGAGGGGCCGTTGAAAGGGCGGAACCCTGCGGGGGAGGGGCCAATCATGGAACCGGTGGGGCTTGGTGAGGCAAGTAGCGGTGTTTTGCTTGAGGGGTTAGCTCTTGAAGGTGGAGAAGGCATCTTTTGTGCGTACGTAAGAACTGCTGGAGGAAGGGGAAGAGGTAGATGAGGAAGAAGGAAGGATCATGGAAGAAGGAGAGGAGCCTGCAGGGCAGGGAGGAACTATTAAACTTTCATACTTTAATAGTTTAATATATTAAAGGGAAGTGACAGGTATGAAGTGCTTAAGTGCCTAGGCCCTAGGAAGGGCAAGTTGAGGTGTGTGTTTGATGACTTGTATTTTCACAAAGACTGTAAACTGTATGAGAGCTGGAAGACGGGCATTGCTTTACTATTTTATTCCCAGTGCTAGGCAGCCAAAACAATGAGTGAATGCATGGAAGTGGAAAAAGTGGAAGAGTTGGAGTGCCTGGAGTAGAAATGGTCTGATTGGAGGAGGGTTGGTTGTAGGAACCACACTCCTAGGAGTCACTCAATGAATAATCAAAGCTGCTGTGCTCTGTGGGCACATAATAAGGGTAAGGCACAGATAATTAACATGGGGAGGTAAGATTCTTGAAAATGTGAACAGTTTGCTCAAGTTGGGTGGCACATGTGCTTAACTTTGAGGCAAAGTTTCAACTCCCTATCGATTTGTGTTCCAAACCTGTGAATTAGATTGAAGTCCTAATGTCATTTTCCTTTAGAAACTATGTTACTAGTGATCAGCTTGCCCAGACCAATCTTTAAGACCTATTTAACCAGTTCATAGGTGTGAAGCTTAGCTCTGTATTAAGAAACCTAGCTTCCACCACGGCTGTTTTTGTTCATTGATATCTTCAACGCATAATGATAAGGGTCCCTAGGTACATCCATTCAGAATTCCAAGTGAGTGCCAGAATCCCATCTTTCCCTGGCTGAAATTCTTTAAACGTGAGACTTCCAGGAAGATGGGCGTAGGTGTGGTGATACGTGTAGAGTCAGGGAAGCGGAAAGGCATTTTGAGGTATTACAACCTGCTTTTGACTTAAACATCATGGGCTTTTTGTTTCTCCTGGCCATCAATATTACCCCCACTGTTAATTAATTAGGAATGTGTTAACCAGGTGTAGGAATCTAGGGTAAGACATCTGTAGCTGACTATGTAGGTAGGCAATGGCAAATATGTGAAAAATGTGCTACCAACTTTCTTGTTTGTCCCTGACAGACATCATTAATCCAATCGCAGAACTCTTTCCTGTTGTGGCCAAGTCTTAAGATCCTTCTCAACACAACCCCCTAGGTAGCTGCTACTTGTTTGCAACGGACAATTTGGGACATATTCTTCAGCCCTAATGTAGATAATAAATGTAAAAAAAAAATTAGACAACAGTGTAAATGTAAAGTTTCTTAACTCTGGGTAGTATTCCTTTTTTGTTTTCAGTGGGATTATCTAAATAGATGGATCAGGAATCCCATAGATGAAATTTATAAATGTAGGCCAGATAATTGTATAGTAAGGTTGGATAATTATTAAATACCCAAGTACCAGGGATACCCACAGGACATTGTCCTTTATCCTCTCCTTGCCAGCATTTATATTAGTGATTTAGATTAAATTACAGAAGGAATGTCCATTAAATTAATAGAGTCTTAAATTGAGAATGGGAAGAAATGATTCAAAATCATCTAAGCAGGTTGGGATGATAGTCCAAAACCAAGAAAGGGATGTTTTAAAAGAATCTAGATACATTCGGATGTCTACATTTAGCTGAAGAGAAGAAGAAAAAAATTGAAAACAACAGCATGGGTATGGAATCAAGAAGACAGGAATTATTAAGATTCCATGAGAAAGATATCTGGAAGTTCTAGTTGACCTCAAGCTCAGTGTTAATCAAGATTGGGATATAGGATTAAAAAAATATCAATCTTTGTTGAATTAATAGTGTAGATTTCAGATCAAAGGGAGTCAGATTTCAAAATAAGCATTTCTAACCAGATCAAATAAGAAGTATCGACCTAATTTTCAGGTACTATATTTTACTGACATTGAGAAGTAACTGTGCATTCTTAAGATGAGGAAATTTGAGATTCTTGTCTGAAGAAATGATAGCTGTCTTCAGTGTTGTCAGGAGTGTCGTATGTTGCTTTTGGGAGGAACACCAGGAACTGAGAAGCAAAATTTGCAGGCTTGCAGATGTCTTGATTTGAGAACATTCCAATCTTAAAGGTGCCACTGGAATGGCAAAAATAGTTTGTAAAATAATGAGCTCTGTTATTAAAATTACTTAAGCATGTCTAAGAACAGTGCCTAACCTCAGGTCATGAAGATTTCCTATGTTTTCTTTTAAAAGTTATATAGCTTTATGATTTTTATTTAGATCTATGATCCATTTTGAATTAAAAAAATTCTTTTGGATTTTCAGCCAAGATGGAGGTGTAGGTAGACACACTGTGCCTTTCACACAACCAAAAGAAGGACAACAACAATTTAAAAACAAAAAAACACAACCAGAACTGACAGAAAATCAAACTGTATGGAAGTCCAACAACCAAGGAGTTAAAGAAAAAACATTCACCCAGACCAGTAGGAAGGGTGGAGACGAGCAGCCAGAAGGAGAGGACTTGCGGCAAGGTGGTGGCTGGCGGACCCAGTGAGGTGGTGGACTGTGGAGCAGGGTGAGCAAGGCTGTGTAGCTGGCTGGCAAGGTGGTACATTGTGGACTGGGTGGTCCCACATTCATACAAAGCTAAACTGGGAGAAACAACTGGGGAGTGGGATGGACTGTGCAACCCAGGGTCCCAGAACGGGGAAATAAAGCCTCAAACCACTGATTGAAAACACCTGTTGGTGTTGAGGTGGCAGTAGGAGAAACTCCCGGCCTCACCAGACAGTTTGTTGGAGAGACCCACAGGGTCCTAGAATGTACACACACCCACCCATGCAGGAGTCAGCACCAGAAAGGTCCACTTTGCTTGTGGGAAGCAGGGGAAGTGACTGAAATCTGCAGACAGCAGAGCAAGTGCCATTGTTCCCTCTCGGACCCCGCCCTGACATACAGTGTCACAACCCAGTGACATGGTTACCCTGCCCTGGTGAACACCTAAGGCTCCACCTCTCACTACATAACAGGAGCATCAAGACAAAAAAAAAAAAATGGCCCAAACGAAAGAACAGATCAAAGCTCCAGAAAAAATATAACTAAGCAACAAAGATAGCTGACCTATCAGATGCACAGCTCAAAACACTGGTAATCAGGATGCTCACAGAATTGGTTGAATTTGGTGGCAAATTAGATTTAAAAAAATGAAGGCTATGCTAAGTTAAATAAATGAAAATGTACAGGGAACCAGTAGTGATGGGAAGGAAACTGGGACTTAAATCAATGGTGTGGACCAGGAGGAAGAAAGAAACATCCAACCAGAAAAGAATGAAGAAACAAGAATTCAAAAAAATGAGGAGAGGCTTAGGAACCTCCAGGACATTTTTAAACGTTCCAACATCTGAATTATAGGGGTACCAGAAAAAGAAGAAGAGCAACAAGTGGAAAAGTTATTTGAACAAATAATAAAGGAGAACTCCCCCTTTATTCCCCCAAAGGAAATAGACTTCCAGGAATTCCAGGAAGCTCAGAGAGTCCCAAAGAAGTTGGACCCAAGGAGGAACACACCAAGGCACATCATAGTTACATTACCCAAAATTAAAATGAAGGAGAGAATCCTAGAAGCAGCAAGGAGACAGTTACCTACAAAGGAGTTTCCATAAGACTGTCAGCTGATTTCTCAAAAAAGACCTTACAGGCAAGAAGGCACTGGAAAGAAGTATTCTAAGTCATGAAAGGCAAGGACCTACATCCAAAATTGCTCTATCTAGCAAGGCTTTCATTTAGAATGGAAGGGCAGATAAAGTGCTTCTCAGATAAGGTCAAGTTAAAGAAGTTCATCATCACCAAGCCCTTATTATATGAAACATTAAAGGGATTTATCTAAGAAAAAGAAGATAAAAATTATGAACAGTAAAATGACAGCAAACTCAAAATTGTCAACAACCACACCTAAAGCAAAAACAAAAGCAAACTAAGTAAACAACTGGAACAGGAACAGAACCACAGAAATCACATGGAGGGTTATCAACAGGGGAGTGGGAGGGGAAGAGAGGGGGAAGAGGTACAGAAAATAAGTAGCATAGATGGTAGGTAGAAAATAGACAGGGGGAGGGTAAGAATAGTATAGGAAATGTAGAAGCCATAGAACTTATATGTATGACCCAGGGACATGAACTAAAGTGGAGGAATGTGGGTGGGAGGGGGTGTGCAGAGCAGAGGGGAATGAAGGGGGGAAAATGTAATAGAATAATCAATAAAATATTTAAAAAATTTTTTTTGCATATGCGTGGCCACTGGTTGCCACGCTATACTTGAAAAGACTATATTTATTTAATTAATTTTGCATTTTGTCAAAAAATCAATTGGCCATGTTTGTGTGGGTATACTTCTGGACTTCCTATTCTGGATCATTGATCTATCTGTCTTTCCATTCACTATTGTCGTACTGATAGCTTTCCCTATGGCATTATGGTGACTTTTAAAATTGGGTAGTGTGATTCCTCCACCTTATACTTAGTTTTAATCATTGTTATAGTCATTATAGTTCCTTTGTATTTCCTAATAAATTTTAAAGTTAGCTGATCAAGACTGATAAGAAATCCTGCACTAGATTCATATCTTGATATTCAACATACCTCCAATTTCTTTAAGATTATCTATTCTTAGGCCTTTATATTTTCATATACATTTTAGAATCCAAAGAGAGGAAAGAGTTGTAAGAAAAGAATTATCTTCTTATAAGCACATAGTCTTATCTTCTGAAGAGCTAGGACTGCCCATTCCCAGAGGCCTTGGACTCTTTTCAAGGACTGAAAATGCCTACATTTTAGGTAGTGACATTCTTAGCACATAAAGACCCTCTGCTTTGTATGTCACATCAGATAATACCACAGTAGTGTGGTACCAAGATATTACTGCTGGTCACCAAAATCTGGCTTCCTTTTCCTTCTGGAGCTTTAGGAGGAAGTATAATCTCTACTTCTTGAAGTTAGGCAGTACCTTGTGTCTTGTCCTGGTGATTGACACAGGGCCCAAAGTCATATGTTACTTCCAGGCAGAAGCATCTAAGAGTCAGTGTGTGATTCCCCATGTTGGCTATTACAGTTTGCCATGGTTTTCCATTATGGTGTCTCCATTAGTTCAATTCCACAGTGAGGATAATGTGGAGCAGGGTCTGTAGCATTGCTCAATAGACATGTAGCATGTGTTAGAAATAAATTTTTGTTGTTTTTTATCACTGGGGGGGAAATTAGGAGTGCATATTATTACAGCATTGCCTTGCCTATCTACACCAATAGTAGGTAGCTCTGGTTCAGACAGTGAGCAAGCCAAACTGAAGTGTACTCTGGGAAGGCTGCCGGGGCAACCTTTTCCAACAAGAACCTGGCAGATTGAGTCTTATCTGGGACACACTCAAAACAAAACAAGACAAAAAGAACACCAACATTCAGAGTTTTATGGAGATTAAAAAATCAGTTTCTAACTTCACTTTCATTAAAATGATAAAATAACCACATTATCACCTTCTTGACCAAAGAAATTTAAAGAAATACAAAGTCCCTTTCTGTACTAATATGACATCCTTCTGTCTGTCTCTTCTTGTGTCTTCTGCTGTCCTTAGTTTCTCATCAGCTACCAGCCTTTTTGGAAATTTATGTTCTTGGTCAGGTGGTCTCTATTTCACATAGTTTTTTCTTTGGTCAACATTATTTATTTGCAAATAGTAAATATGGTCATTGTTTTCAGTTTACATTGATTTCAGTCCCTCCCACCTCATTTTAACTTTTATTGGACCTCAGTCAACATTTTTTTCTTTGGTTTGAGTCACTTTAATAGCATATGTCACAGAGTTTAAGACCTCCTGGACTACATCTATATGCCTTCCTGCTTTGCACGCCAGATCCAATTTTCTAGTTACATCTGCAAATGCATTTTCCCATGGTAGCATTTTCACTATGATATTTGTGTTTTCTTAATGTTATTTTCTTGGAAAACATTTGTAAGGACTTTGATTTATGCTTTATACCAGCGACTCTCAAACAGAATCAGATTGTAAAGCTTGCTGGGCATCAAGAAGTGGAATAACATGAGCTCTTGATTTACTTTGAGTCTGTTAAGTAGGCATAATTTTACCATCAGAAAATATGAGTATTAGTGCAGATTTCTGCATTCTAACAGAAAAGTAAAAATATATAATTTGTAAGTCACATATCTACTCTTTTAGTTGATCTTTGATTGCTTCTTGTACATTTCCATTTGTCATCTCTTACAAGAGATAGAAGACAAGAAAAGCTAGAAGGCAATACATCTTGAAGTCACATTTATAGGAGGAAAACTTAAGACTATGCTTCCCACTAACTGAATTTTTTTTCCCATTAGGAAAAGACCACCAATATTCTGTTTTAGTTGTGGAGCATCTCGATCAGTCTGGTGTGAAGAACACCAGGGTCCTGGAGGAGCACCTGGCAGTCTGGTATGAAGGAATCTGACCATTTAACCAAGAATACTATGCTTACTGACTCAGAAGTGATTCTTAGTTTTTAGTCATAAGGAGTCAATATAGTTCCTATAACACCCCATTAAATGAGTAAAGTACTTATAAAATGTAGTATTTACAACTAATACGTAAAGCTCTTCTAACAATGTTTGGCAAATAGCAGGAGCTATGTAACAGTAAGTTTTATTATTAAGTTATTGTAACCTTGACTTCTTTTGGCACTTTGTAATATAATGTGACTGGAACCTTTTCTGGTGTTTTCACTGGGTCCAATTCTACTGACTCCAAAATAGGGTTTATGCAATATTGTGTCCTTGGCCTCTGCTGTTGCTTTCTCCAGATATACAGAGATATAAAGTCATTCACTAAGATTTCACATATTCTCATGGCATATAAGAAATAGTTGAAGGCACTGGAGATGGTTGGTCTAAAAGAGAGGAGAGTATATGGAACTTTTTCATAGGGCTGTTGGGAGGCTGAGACAGTGGGCCATCTCTGGGTCAATGGTTCTTCAGCCTTTTGCAGTGACAGACTGCACTGTGACTCTGATGTAGGCCCTTCCCTGAAAAATCATTGGCCATCTTCACTGGCATGGTAGACTTTCTTAAGCCCACTCCAGTATAGGAAGGCTGCTCATCACACAGCCTTGCTTGGGAGGGCAAAACGAGGCTCAGGGAGTGGAGGATGTTGATGGGGCAGGAAAAGCAGTCTTGGTTCAGTAAAAGGAAGAACTTTCCAATAGAGCAGTAGTTCTCCAGCTTTGCTGGATTTTAGAATCATCTTGGGTGATTTTAAAAATCCTCATGGCCGGGATGTGCCCCTACCAATTATAATCAGAATCTCTGTGGGTGGGGTCTGGACATTTTCATTTTGTTATAAAGCTCCTCAGATGATTCCAAAGTGCAGCCAAGTTTGAGAACCAGGTCATTAGAGCATTAAATTACTTTGCCATTTGAGCAGCCTCTCTAAGTAGTCTTGTCAATGGAAATACTTTAAGCAAAAAAGCTTTTCTTGTTGATTCAAACATTCTAGAGCTACTTAACCTTTCCTGAACATTATCTATTTCTTTGTTATAATAACCTCAAGTTTAAGATTATTTATTATTTAATAAGTGGCTTCACTTTTGATTCCTTGCTTTCCCCCTTTCAATCTGTATGCTTAGTAGGCCTGTGGAGTTCTGTGGTATAAATGTATTTGTAATTCAGAAAAGAATAAGGTCAGAGTGTATTTATAGGAGCTTTTTTGGCCTGGAGAGTGACTTTTCACACACATTCGCTGCAGTTCTTTTGGCCCGGAAGTGAAATTTCATAATATGAGAGGCCAGGCTGATTTGCATAATCTGCCACATCCTTGATCATCTGTTTGTAAAATAGCACTCTCAGTTTTTAGTCACTGGTAATGTAAGTTTTTCTTTTCAGGCCTCATTAATTTCCTCTGATGTCATATTGGAAAAGATCAGGATGTCCAAAGATATTTAACCTTCCATAGGTAAAAGGAACTTTATTACCATCAAAATATCCCTTTAAGCCTAAGTGAAAAAGCTGAATTGGTAATTGATCAGATACCATTATAAGAAGTTACTTATCTCTACCTCAGCAGAAAATGACAAGTGTGTCTGGCAGGGGCCGTGTCAGGGTGTGAGAAAGCAAGCCATGCGGTCACCAGTGAACCTCTGTCTCATTACAAGCAAGGACTTCCTCAAGGAGGCACTGAATGTTCATCAGCACTCAGCTGGGTCACTGGCAGTCACTGCTTAGGCGTTAGAGTCATCTGTGTAGCTCATGGGGTCCCCAGGAGGAACATCTGTCTGTGGGAAGGTATTGTAACCATGCCCTTTTATATGAGTGCACAGACCCAGAAAGGTCACTCATCTAAGCCTCACACAGCTAATAAATAGGATTGGAACTCTGGCTGTTTGGCACTTGAGGTTGTGCTCATAATCAGGGTTATAAATTTCCTAACTTTTTGGCTGGATTATAAATGCCAAGTCCCATGTTTTGACTTGGAAAAGCATCAGTTAAGGATAGATATAATAGTTTCTATCATTGTCACCGTCATCATCACCACTACTGTCACCATACCCTACTGTGTTAGTTTCCTAGGGCTACAAAGGACCACAGACTGGGTGGCTTAAACAACAGAAATCTATTATCTCACAGTTCCAGAGGCTCAATGTCCAAAATCGAGGTGTCAGCAGGGTTTATTCCTTCTGAAGACAGTGAGAGAAGGGTCTGTTCCAGGCTTCTTGCCTTTGCTTATATATGGGTTTCTTTTTCCTGTGTCTCTGCGTATTATCCTCCCTGCCCTACGCATGTCCATGTCCTTTTAAGAAGGACACCAGTCATATATTGGGGTGAACCGATTGACTAAGCTTAGACCACATGGTCTACCAGTTTCCTCAGAAGCCTAAGGGTCCCCAAGCTCATATCCAGAGTTGAGGAAGGAAAGAAGATGCTGGGGTGCCTAAATCACACATGCCCACTGAAGTTCCTTTGTTATTAGCACAATATCATTTGGACATTTTTGGAGTGGAGGGTAGGGATGCTTCAACATACATTGCTTACTGCAGTCTATACTCCATCATGGGGATAGAGTCTGAGTTAACATCTTCCTCTCCTCTTTTCATCACTTCCAACTTTGGTCTTTAAGCATATCCATTAGTCTTTAATTAAAATTAGACTTATCTTTTATAATGCTAATAGTTGGCAATGGATGGTTTTGCAATATTTCTTCTGAGTCAGTTCCTGAATGTGTTAAAGCTATTTCACCAAAGTTATTCTTCTTTTTAAAGTCAGTATTAAAAAAACTGAGTTCAGTTTTTCAAATTACAGGAAGAAGATGTTAAAAACTTTAAACAACCATCAGAGTAAGGATAACAGTAATGGATCTCTGTCAGAAAAATGAGACTGAGCTAGAAAATAGTGAAAATAATGAAATTCAAAACACAGAAGAAACTGAATTAACCTATACTTGTCCAGATGGAAGAAAGGAAAAGAATCATGTTTGTTGTCTTCTCAATATCAGTGACATTACGCTTGAACAAGATGAAAAAGCCCGCAAGTTTGTTATTGGAACTGGATGGGAAGAAGCAGTGAGTATCTTGAGTTGGGTCTCTTGCACATCAGTGTTTTGATACAAGCCTTTTTACTTTTTTTTTTTTTAAGATTTTATTTATTTATTTTTAGAGAGGGAAGGGAGGGAGAAAGAGAGAGAGAAACATCAATGTGCGGTTGCTGAGGGCCGTGGCCTGTAACCCAGGCATGTGCCCTGACTGGGAACCGAACCTGCGGTGCTTTGGTTCGCAGCCCGCGCTCAATCCACTGAGCTACGCCAGCCAGGGCTCCTTTTTACTTTTTGAAAAAATACTTACTATTACCAAAGCGTGTAAACAATGAAATGTAGAACCCTTTGAACACAAGTGAAATATTAATGATCAGGATGGCGGTACGTCTTAGTGAGCGTTTGTGCCCCCTTGGTGTTAGCAAGCACAGCACTGAGTGCTCCGAGCGCAGCGCCCCCTTCAGCCTCACAGCAGTCCTGTGCGGCGGGTGCTATGGACAGCCGCGCTGTTTGGACAAGGGTACTGAGGCACCCAGAGGGAAGATAGTGCAGTGCAGATCACCCTGCCAAGGGCCAAGGTCTTCTGCGCTCCAGAAATTAACTCCTTAACTACTGTACTGAACTGCCCAAGAAACCTGAGATTTCTCTCCTGTGGTTCTATTCAGAATCCTGTTTAATCTTAAATTTTCCTTAGAATCAAGAATGGAATCCTAAATTTAGAACTATGAGGAAATTTAATCTAATCTAAAGTTTCTCAGGTGACACTTGGCAATGTCACAACAAGGGATGAGGGGGAAGAGGTGCTACCGGCATCCAAAGGGTCGGAGGCCAGGAATGCTGCTCCACACTATACAATGTCTAGGACAGCGTCCGTTACTAGGAATACTCCCTATCAGAGTTCAGGCTGCTGTAACAATACCATACACAGGGTGGCTTAAGCAACAGACAGTTATTTCTCACAGTTCTAGAGGGTGGAAGTCCAAGATGAGGGTGCCAGCACCAGCATGGTTGGGTTCTTGGTGAGGGCCCTCTTCCTGACTGTGCCCTCATATGGCCTTCTTTGTGGTTTACAAGCAGAGAGACAGAGAGAGAGACACTGAGGTCCCATGACTCCGACTCCTCCTTTTCTTATAAGGGCACTGATCCCATCCTGAAGGCCCTGCCCTCTTGACCTCCTCTAACCCCAGCTACCTCAAATGCCCCACCTCCAGATACCGTATCACACTGGGGATTAGGGCTTCAGCCTAGGAATTTTGGAGGGACACAAACACAGACCATAACAAGTCCCAAACATCGGTAGTGCCAAACTTGAGAAACCTCCGTCTACTTGGTTATTTTATAAATGTGCAAACTGAGGCCAAGACAAGGCCCAGTGGTTCATCTAGGTCCACTCGACAGTTGAAAGAATCACGTCTTCAAGAGCCCTTCTCTAGTACTCTCTCTGCTGTGTCACCCCGCCACCACCCTAAGCATTTATGACCTCCCAAACACACACTCCCATGCCTGGTAAGTCGGGGCTGTAGGCTGTCCTGTTTAAGCTTTTAAAACTTCCTAAATTGAGAAGGTTCCATTTACTACCGAAAGTAACTACTTTGAAATATACATCTAAGGGCTGTGGGCATAGACCTGCCTTTGCTCATCCTCTCTCCCTCTAACCCTCCACGCAGCAGTCTCCCTGCTTGTGGCAAACCAGGCCTGGTACGGCAGCGCCTGGTGCAGGGGACAAGGGCAAATAGTTTTGAATTTATTTTTATTTAATAGTTCCAGATTTATTTTAATGTACATCTGAAAAACATAGCATGTCAAGATGGCCATTTACAGATACAATTGCTTAGTGTTTTACAAATCCTGTTGCTAGTATTTCAGATTTTAAAATACTATTGCTTAATATGAGGCCAAATAGGTATTTAAACTATCAGTTCAAATAGGATAGCCAAAATGGGGATGTGGCCAAAATTTGGGTGACTAGACTGTGGGCAGCTCAGCTGAGATTAACACACTGCTTTATTTGCAGGTTCAAGGTTGGGGAAGGATTTCTCCAACTGCCTGCATCTGGCCCAGGAAGAAGCTTAAAAAGGCGAAGGTGGGAGAAAGTGCCAGCAGCTGCTTAGTCTGTGTCAGTCTCTCCCAAGGGATCCCTGAGACCAAGCCTCAGTCCGAGGCTGGGAAGTTGGAGTCCAGGGCTCCAGCTGAGGCAGAGAGGGATCAAGGCAATCCTTCCGAGACTCAGAGCCAGGAGCTCAAAGACCCCACCACCGCCTCCAGGGAGAGTGGCAAGATGTGTTTTCCCTCCTGCAATCAGGGAGAGAGAAAAAATCTGCAAATAAAAGAGTTTATTTGGTGCATGGAAAAGTGGGCCACGCCAGAGACTGTTAGGGCCAAGGGCCCCAGCGGACGTGCCGACCGGGGTCATTCTGTTTCAGACTCATGGACTTCCAAGGCCCTTTTAATTCTGCCTCCTCTGAAGGCTTCAGCCCCAACTGGCTTGGGTGTTCTGGGTAAGAAGAGTAAGAGCTTTCTCTTGCAACCAGAAGAGAAGGTGCTGCATGTAGAAAAGGATGAGTGTGTGGCTTGTGCATGTGAATTGAAAACAATTGGCGGGAAAAATGGAAAGAGACCCACTGAGCTGGCCAAGCACCTTAAGGTCAACTGCAGGCAGCCTTTTCCTCCCGCAGTGGTCGGGACATCCCTAGTGGCCAATCTGGAGAGGGGCTGCCTGCACTGGTCCACCCTGCCTGAGAAAAACCTTCTGTGCCCTCCCCATTGCAACAATGTTCACTGTCTCACTACCAGGCAGCTTTTGCAGAGACAGGGAGTGCAAAACTACAAAGCCAAATTCAAAGCTAGGGAGCCAAGACCTCTCATGAACACTCAAAAATGCGTTCCCAAGGAGGCCAAGCAGGAAAACAGGCACCAAACATTGGAGACCAATGTGTTCCCAAGACCTCTCTTGCCATCTCTCACAGTGAGCAGAGTTGTTATTCCTGTATCTACTCACAGATTCCTCTGAATTGCCACAATATAATTCCCTGGGCATAAGTACCTTTGAAGTCCACTCATCCTCTCTTTCTCTTCTGCCCCTACCCCATTTTCTTTTCTTCCTTTTCCACATCTCCCCTCCCCTTCTCTTTTCTCATCCCCTTTTTCCCCTTCTTTCCTCCCCGTCTTTGTCCTTTTTTTTTAGAACCAGAGGAAATAAACTCATTGTATGGGTTTTTGATTTATTCTCAAAACACCCATATTTATGTGTTACCTGCTTCAGTAGCTCAGGTATTTACAAAATGCAAACTGGCAATGCTAGTCTCAGCCTCAGCCCACCCTACAGCCCCTTTCCCACTGGAAGCCAAGTGGATGGTGGGGAATCTGAAAAGGGCCTCTCTTGGTAATGCCCCCGTGCATCCTTGAGCCCACAGGAAAGGGCTCTCTCTGTCCTACCCCAGTGCCTTCAGCTAAGTGTACTGGGCTTGTTTGGATGAAGTTATTTCCTGAAAAACCAGGCAGCTGTCTGTTGCTGCATTTTCTCTTGCAACAAAGATCTGAAATGTTGCTTTAGTAGAAAACTCCAGTCTGTGTCTAAGTGGATATCCTTGCATTCCAGATGACATATCCTTATATTATATCCATGGGTACACCATATCCATTGGTGCTACATGTCCAAAGTGACATAAATCCATGGGTTTACCATACTTACTGTATCCTATGTGTCCAAAGTGACATGTCCTTATGTTATAGCCTCATGCTAATCTCTGTGTCTGAGAAGTTTTAGCCACAGTTCCACAAAATGCATCTTGGAAAGGAGCTTAAGAATAGTTATTTGAAAAAGATCACTGTGATTATTGTCACCCCACATACTTCCTCCACCCTTACCTTGCATCTAATATTTTGGAACTCGACAACCCCAGATAGACACTTAGAATGTGGTGGTTACTTTCTCCCTTCTCCTCCTCCATTTTACTCCAATGCATGTTTCCTGGAGTTGTATATAAATTAAACATTGTTTGTAAATGAGTTATATTTTAAATGCAAAGTGAACAGAGAAATACTCTGAAAAAAAACTTTGCAATATGAATAACCATCTAACTGCTCTGTAAATTACTGTTTGAATTTGCTTAAAGTAGGTTGTACTTGAACTCTGGACTTCCCATCCCATAAATGATGACTATTTATAAACATCTGCTTTCCATAATTGCTCTTTAGTTGAGGTTGTTTGTTTTGTTGGTTTGTTTTTCTGAAACACGGGGATGCAGGGATGATTATAGTACAGCAGTCATTAAAAGGTATATTTTTTGCCTACTTTGGTTGGACACTCCTTTACAGTGTAGAAGCAATTTTTAGGTTCTTGTCATCCCTTCTTCCCTGAATGAACTACCTAGTTTCCATCTCCAAGAAAAGGCCCTGATTTCCCATGGTTTCTGGACAGTGGGGATGTTGGACTTCGTACATTTGATGTCACTCCAGCAATGGCAGCCTGCCCACCTAAGTCCGTGGGTTTTTAAGCCCCCTTTTATAAGCAGCAGAATAATAAGCCCAATGTGTGAAATAATCAAAAGTACTTGATTGGGAAGGAAGAATATGGACCAGCATGAGTGAGGGTTGGAGCCCCACCTAGTCAGCCCGGAAGTGCTTTTGAGATCTTGAGGCAGTTTGAAAACACTGATATAAGTTATGACCAAATATTTCTTTCTTATGAAAAACTCTTTTGTTGAGATGTGGTTGTGAATTCCATCAGTTTTGGGGTAAATATATAGCAATAACGTAGAATTAAGAGGAAGGTGAGTCTGAACAAAAAAATGGCCGAATTCATGGTGTCATTCTTTTTGAGCAAATAATTTGGCCAACAAAATACTGAGTAGAATATTCCTCTGTGAATACATAAGAATGTTCTGTTGGTATCTCTTTGTTAGGTAATTCTCCAAGTACCTGATGAAGTCCCTTTGGGATCCTATGTGCATTAGCCCATGTTTAGTTTCTCTATGGACAAAGTTACTTTAAGCCTTGTCCCAATTTCCATTCAGATTAAATCAGGTGCCCAAACTGGTCTTTGACGTCCAAGTCTAGATAAAGGCTAAATGTTTGCTAGAATGCAGTCACCACTAGGGATCTAGGTCACTAAGGAAACTTGCAGGGTAAGTCTTGCTGTTTTAAGGCGTCAGGTATGTTCTAACACAGGTGAGCAGCCTTCTTCCTCAAGGTGATAACTGATTAGGTTTGATTCCCCTAGTCCCTTCCAAACTAGGCACGGAGAGGTCTGTGTTTCATCCTTTGTTCTATTACTTTTGGATGTCATCTTGAAAACTTAAAAATCATAAAGTGGAATTGTGGGAGCATCCGACACAAAGCCGGAGGTCACCTACTGGGTGAGGCTGGATGAAGCCTGGGAATGCTGCTGAGGGTCTAGGTGAGGCAAGGGGGAGGCCAGAGGGGCAGGAGACCTTGGACAGACAGACCTTGAACAGTCAACCTGAGAGTTGAGGGGGTGGCATGTTGGAAGGGCAAGGGGGAGACTTTAAATCTATTCTGATTCTAGACCTGGCTATATAATACATTTGGACAAATACATAGGACTTTGGCTGCTCAGGGAGACTTTCCCTAAAGTTTTATTTTTAGTTTTTATTAATAAAAACTAAATTTTTATTAATAAAAACTAAACTAATTTTTAGTTTTTTTCTTTTTTATTCTGGACTTTGCCTCTATTGTGAAATTTACCTGTACTTCAAAGACCATGCTATAAAGTAATTTGAACCCAGAATCAAATTTGTTTTCAGTCTCCCCCTCTAGGTGTAGGAGCCTCAGGACCCAGAGCGACCACAGCTGGCCAAGCAGGCCAAACTGCACTGCTGGAAGACTCACATCGGGGGCTCTTGGGGTGCCTGGACTTGCGTCCACTTGGTGCTGTAGTTTAGGGGCTCCTGAGAAGCAAGGGGGAGAGGAAAGTAACAGAGGGGTCCTGAGGCTGTGAGAGAGGGCAGACTAGGGCGATTGCTGGAACCACAGAGAACACATTTCTGCTGTCGCTCTGCTCCGCTCCACTAACAGGAGCCATGAGAGACTGAATCCATGTCAGGCTCTCGCTGCCAGGGCTAACCTCTGCCCTGAGTTCTACTAGCTGGTCACACGATATAGTGATTCCACTGGTTTTCAGTTGGTCTTTCTCGGAGTTCAAACCTCCTTTTGGGCATTTTCTCTTTTTATCCTGAACATGTGCATGTACATCAGGGATCAGTCTCTTCTGTAACCCAAGAAGCATCTAGTCAACAGCGAGGTTGAGTTTAGTCAGGCCAGGGTAAGGTATGGAGCCAGGCGTCTGGAGGCTCCGGTGTGTCCCCCAGGAGGGGCACAGTTGGAGCACTGGGTGGAAAATACCACATAAGGCAGGAAGGAGGACTGGAGAGCACCATTCCTTCCTGTAAGATGGGAACAGCCTCAGACACAGGATGTGGTGAGGATGATAAGGTAATGTATTTAGAATGCCAGCAGAAATTTATGGTTTTCCTGAATGTATTGATCAGATCAAATATAAATAGCTGGATCATTTGTTTCCCCTTAATGAGTAAACTAACTTCAAAATTGTATAGAAATCCTATCGCTATGGTGAGTTGTTATTTGGAGCTTGATGGGTCTTTACATTTTTTTTTAGATTTTACTTTATTTTTTTATTTTTAGAGAGAAGAAGGGAGGGAGAGAGGGAGAGAAACCATCGACTGGTTGCCTCTCACATGCCCCCAACTGGGGTCCTGGCCTGGGACCCAGGAATGTGCCCTGATCAGGTATCAAAACTGGGATTTTTGGGTTTGCAGGCTGGTGCTCAGTCCATTGAGCCACACAAGCCACATCGGGTCTTCATTCTTTAATAGTCCTCCAAACTCGGCTTTGTAACTTGTTGACTAAGGCTCTTTGCTTGGGACGCTGTTAACCAATCTATGGACCATCTTCATTCCCTGGTCCTTTTCCTTGTATGGTTTTGCCTGAATTTTCACTGCACCAGTCTAAACACCACCACTCTGTCAAGTAATACCACATTTCCTGTACTGATTTTTGTGTTATCTGCTGAGGTATTACAGAAAAAATTTACTTTTCAAGTTCAATCTCCGAGATCAAAGCTGTTGTATATCTTCTTGTCTTAGGATAATTCCAGTGTCCAGACAATAAGTAAAAATAGACCCATCTTCCTTTTTTCCTAGGGGCTCAGAATGAGGCATTAGGAGATTCACTGTTTTGTTTGTTTGTTTTTTTGTTTTAATACCCCAGCTTTGCCACTGGGTGCATTGATGTCTTTGCCCCATAAATGAAGGGATTGGTACCTAAGGTCCTTTCTATTTCTGTCATTTTAGCATAGTTAACTTGCCTGCAAACATCTCTAGAGACTCAAAGTGGTGAATAGGTCTTTCTGTCACAGATTTGTGATCATATTTGCTCTGGATCCTGACCTTTGTAATGTGAAATTAAAAAAAAAAAATCTAAGTGAATTTCAATTTGTACATTTCAAAAGTTGCTGATAGTAAAAATTCTAGAGATTAAAAAAAAATTTATGTAAGACTATGAGGATTTAACATTCTCTACTAACATATATTAAGTTAGCCAAAAAGTCTGTGTAGTTTTTTTGGAAAATAAAAATACATTTTTCATTTTCACCAATAGCTTTATTGATTGGATGTTTTGAGTATGTCGGCTATCCCCTGCATGCTATAACATTGATTGTTCTCAATTAATGGCTTGATTTGACTGTTGACTACTGTCAACTTCAACTGGTCCACCTGACCGTGGAGTATCATCCAGCAAGAAATCTCCAGTACAAAACTTTGCAAACCACTTTTGATACATTCAATCAGTCATAGCACCTTCTCCATACACTGCACAAATACTTTTTTGCATTTCAGGCTTTCTTGAAATAAAGCATAATATGCTAAAAATGTTGCACATTTTCTCCCATCTTCAATATTAAAACGGCTATACAAAAATTCACCAATTTTGATAAGTTTTTTAAATGCACACTGATATGACAGCTGTCACAATACAATCTGACAAAATTGTTCTGAATGAAGTTAAAGACAACTAAGCACTACTAAAGCCATCCTACAGAAAAAACCAAATGAAGGTTTTGATTAACCCATTACTTTAAAAAAAAACATACTTAAAGAACCCAACAGCCTAGCTTGATGTTGCACCTACCACATGCCTAAAGTTTCACTTCAGCAACTGGCTTACCGCTAGGGTAGGGCTTTTCACCCTTGGAACTGTTGGCATTCTTTGTGGTGGGGGCTGTTTTGTACATGGTAGGATGTATAGCAATATTCCTGGTCTCTACACATTAGATGCTAATAGTTACCCCTTGAGGGCAAAGTTGACCCAGTTGAGAACCACTGCTGGGAGTTAGTAATTCTAGGAACCAGTGCCTTTGTTTGCAGCTTCTCTGACAGCTTTGCTTACAGAGCAAGCAGGAACCTTGCCACAGTGGTGAGGGAAATGTGGAGATCTGCTTGTTTCATCCTGGAAAGCACAGGTACTCTGGATATAAAGCCCTACGTGCTCTCAGTTTTGACCTGGTCCTCCAGGGTCTTCTGGTGTCACCTGCCTCAGTCCTCTCTAGAAGTGACAACCAGCCTGCTCTTCTCGGAAAGAATCTCTCTTATAGCTGCAGCACTAGGGCATATTTAGCCAGCACTAGGAAGAGCTGTTGGCATTCACTTATCCCTCGAAGGATGTGCATTGCTGTTTTGGCAAGGTGTTCAAGAAAATTCTAACATGTTAATATATTTACATTTAATGCCATTATTAGGAAATCTACTGTTTAAGCAATACTCTCTTCACATACACTGTGCTAAATCATTGTAAATATTAAGAGGCAGCCAACATTATATATCACATCCCTTATTAACCACTGGCAAATTGATACTTCACAAAATACATATGAAAATGACTTTTTCTTCCTTTTACTTCAAACTACAGACATTTCTTTTGACAAATCAATACTTCACACATATTAAAATTACTTTTTCTCCCATTTAGTTCAAAACTAACTACAGGGTTTTCTTCCCTGTGTATCTGTTAAAGTGAAACAACTTGCTTATTAAAACTTAAAACAGTGAACTTGAAAACATACTAGAAACTAGTCTTATTTTCAGCACCACAGGAGGGTTATGACTATTAACCAAGCCTCTAAATGTGAAAGAACTGTTAGCAATTTCATTTGTTTTAATCTGCAGGTTGCTCTGAAGAAAACTAGTAATTTCTGAAAGAACATTTAATTTGGGATAAATACCACTGGTCCTTGTGAAGGCTTAGTTTCTGTGGCTAGTCACCCAAATCCTCTTTGATTGATTTTTCTAATGTAATTTCAGGAGAATAGAATGTCAGAAAGACACATTTATATGGAAGCAATTCAGAGAACTTTTTTTTTCTTACAAACAGACTTTGCTTATTTACTTTGAGAAAGGGGAAGAGAGGGAGAAAGAGAAGGGAGAGAAACATCAGTCAGTTGCCTTTTGCACATGCCTAATTGGGGACCTGGCCTGCAACCCAGGCATGTGCCCTGACTGGGAATTGAACTGGCGATCTCTCAGTTCGCAGGCTGGCACTCAATCCAGTGAGCCACACCAGCCAGGGCTATTTAGATAATTTTATACATATATTTTTAAATTTTATTTTTAATGTTTATTTCTTGTTAAAGACTTTATTTACTTATTTTCAGAGAGAGGAGAAGGGAGGGAAAAAGAGAGGGGGATAAACATCAATTGGTTGCCTCTTGTTTGCCCCCAGATGGGGACCTGGCCCACAACCCAGGCATGTGCCCTGACAAGAAATCAAACCAGCAACTGTAGGCAAGCTGAGTCACATCAGCCAGAGCTATATTATTTTTTAAAAAAAGACTTTATTTATTTTTAGGAAGAGGGGAAGGCAGGGAGAAACAGATCAATCAGTTGCCTCTTGCATGCCACCGAGGCATGTGCCCTGACTGGGAATCAAACTGGTGGCCTTTTGGTTCACAGGCTGGCACCCAATCCACTGAGCCATGTCAGCCAGGGTTATTTAGAGAACTCTAAATCTGAAGATTTACTACTTAAGCACATATCTCATTAGAAAATAGTGATTTAAGTGGTTTAAAAATATATCACATCTTACCAAAAAAAGTGAAAAAAATTGATACAAGTTTACAATTCACTGATACTACTAGACTCTCAAATATAGCTAAATAAATATTATTATAAGCTGTAATAATATCAAATAAGTAATTCCTAAAGTATAGTTTGCCAAAGTTTGGTTACTTTCTCAAAAGTGTAATATAAAATCTTAATTTTTTAAAAAGATTTTATTTATTTATTTTTAGAAAGGGAAGGGAGGAAGAGAGAGAGAGAGAAACATCAATGTGCGGTTGCTGAGGGCTGTGGCCTGCAACCCAGGCATGTGCCCTGACTGGTAATAGAACCTGTGATGCTTTGGTTTGCAGCCCGCGCTCATAAAATCTTAATTTTTGAAGGCTCGCTATTTCACTTATGAAAAGTTATTGAGAAGCATTTTCAGATTAAATTTTCATTTTTTGATGTTAGTTCAGATGCATAGACTTCTGCCAGATTTTTACTGTGGTGTGAACTCTACATTTTCTGAAGTCGTTAAATTTCTCATTACAGCACAGGAAAAAGAAGATAAAGTAGGAGAGGGATCAGTTTCGAATTCAGACTTAAGCAGCAACATGTTTAAGATGCAATCATAAAACCAAATATTTCACCCAGGACGTGAAAAAAAGCAGTGGGTCACCAGAAAGCAAAGAGTAACAAGCCGCAAGCAGAAGCAGTAAGAAGATGCCAGGCTTGGAGCAGGTCTTTTTGACACATACCATGCTACCAAGCTCACTCCTTTAGGAAAAAGAAAAAAAGTCTCTGTTCACATTGAGGTAACTTACATACTTTTGAGAATGACAAAGTTGTCATGGAGATACATTTTTTCAAAAACTTTTCATTTTCTGAGACAATCTCACTGATAAATTAAAAAAAGAGTATAATTTGTGTTAATTTTATTTTTCCAGTCTTATGTCCTATAATATTAACTTGGTTGAGAGTAAATTACCAAAAATTAATGGAAGGGCCTTGGCCCTTGGGTAGCATAGGAAGGGTCTTTCCTATGCTAGCTAAACTTCACTATTTTTAAATTTGTGGATTTAGAATAAAATTATAAATGTGCTTCTTAGTAATAAGGCAAAACAAAACTTGCAGTTTTTTCTTAAATTTGTTCAAAGAGCTGAATGAATATTGGTACTCTTCCAGTTCAAGTATTATAGAAAATGCTTTTGTTTATTCACATCACTTGAGCACTTGCTCCTTTCAAACATGCATATTTTTTAACTTAAATTTGTATTTATTGTTAGAGAGATATTGATTTGATGTTCCACTTATTTATGCATTCATTAGTTGACTCTTGTATGTGCCCTGCCTGACCAAGGATTGAACCCACAACCTTGGCATATTGGTATGACGCTGTAACCAACTGAGCACCCAGCCAGGGCCAAATATACATATTTTCTAAAAAAAGATTTTATTTTTAGAGAGAGGGGATGGAAGGGAGAGAAGGAGAGAAACATCCATTGCAAAACATCGATTGGTTGCCACTTGCATGTACCCAGCTGGGGGTCTGGCCTGCAACCCAGGCATGTGTCCTGACCAGGAATTGAACTAGTAACTTTTTGGTTTGTGGGACCACACCAAACCCACTGTGAAACACCAGTCAGGGCCAAACATGCATATTTTTTAATGTAGTACCCACATTTGTTAATGTTTGAGAACTCCAACTGAGAATCCTCACCATTTGCTCTTGAGCCTGCCTCTTAAACAATAATCAGTATATCTACTAATACATATAATTCACATGACTGCAAGTCTCCTTTGGATGTAAACACTGCAAAACAGTAGTATGAAGCAGACTGTCTTCTTGGCCATATGAACATTATATACTAGCCAACACTTGCTGAAGAAACTGGATCAGTTTGAAGAAACTTACCAAATTATTTTAGATGTTGGGAGTATATATAAAAGATGGATGTGTCCTATCCTAGTGTCAAATCTAATCAGTGGCACTTTTAACACACTTCAGATGAGAACACACACACACATATCTCATGAAATACAAGGGAAATACAACCACATAATACTTGAGACTTCAAAGGCTTCATCTCTAAATGCCCCCAAATTACATGAGCCTTCTGAGGACAAGTTTGAGAAGCACTGATTTAAATATGCTAGAAAGTAAGTACTCTTCGGAATCAGTATTAGATGCCAGGTTTTGTTTTGTTATTTTTAAATCCTCAACCGAGGATATATTTATTCATTTTGGAGAGAGAGAAACTGGGGAGAGGGAGGGAGGGAGGGAGGGAGGGAGGGAGGGAGAGAAATTGGAGAGGGAGGCATCAGTTGCCTCCCATACAAGCCCTGACCAGGATTGAACCTGCAACCTGTTGGTGGTGTATGGGGTAACACTCCAACTAACTGAGCAACCTGGCCAGGGTTAGATGGAAGGTTTTGATGAGCAGTTTTGTACTGGAATTAAAATAGACATTCTAAAATTAATAAGGCAATAAAAAATTACATGTCAAGGATTACTGTCATTTGCCATTATAAATAAAACAACACAACTGCACAACTAGATTGACACTGGTACATTTTCTTCCCATCAAAAGTAGCTTCAAACCTTATGTGGCATCTTCCAGGTAAATCTATACAAATTTTCCACTTTTTTTTTCCTTTATGTCAAGGGAATCAGAAGCAGTGATTAGGTTTTCCTGCAAATTAGTGACTGAACAAAGAGCTACTTATGTTCTTTTTTTTTTAAGCCGGAACCACATTATTTACAAAAAGTCACCCCATTATAAAGTGGTCACATTTGACAAATGCATGGAGTAATTTTCTTTGAATAAATTTTCTAAAAACTTAAATACTAAGGTGTAGTTTCTATCAAAATAAAAACTTTACATAAAAAATAGAGACTTTGGAGTGTCTTTTCATTTTCCATTAGGAAAACTGTTAAAATGTTTTTATGACCAAAGGTAAAATAATAATGAAAATAACTAGGCACAATCATTTCATCATCTGACCTAAAAGATGAAGAATTTGTGAAAAATTAAGGCAACAACATAAGTCACATTATGAGTAGGTTGAAGAACTCACAAATAAAGGGAAAATTCTTATCTTTAATCAACCATTTTCAGTTTTTACAAATAATCTTAGAACAATTCAGGTAACTAAGGTTTTGGGGGACACAGTTCTTACATGTACGTAACTATTACATGCTCCATTTTCTGTAAATAACTCTATTGGCTGGATTAACAAACACTGTCACAGAAACAAAAAAAAATTAAAGCCATAGACCACTGCGTTTATATGTACAAAAAGCCATATAACAAACATGCATTTCTCCTTTACTAGGAGGACTTAAATAAATGTGTGAACATTAAGGCAGTGATGATTCTAAAACATAATGAAATCCTAAGTTAAGGCTTTATGTTTGTTTTGAAATCCATATTCATAGGCAACTTGACCAAAGCAAGCTTTTATCTACCTGGTCAAATTCATCTGCTCAGGATAATGCTATTTACCCATTATGAACAATAATTCTATGAAATAGGAATTAACAACACAATTTAATGCATTATTAGTCCCCTCCTTAAGTTTTGAGGATTTATCCTTTAGCAGCACAGCCATGTGCCATAGAAGGTAGAACTTTTTTCTTTTGGTAAAGTTAGAAACCTACAGGCTGCAGATTTTTACTTGCCTGAAAGTTGGCCAGCAATCAAGAATTCAGGATCTCCTGAATATCCCCAAAGCATCCTTGACCATGCTCCCATCTCAAAACAGATGTTCTTGATTATTGAAGCAATAGGTCTTCACCTCAGTTTTCTTTGAAGACTGGCTGGTATTACCCTTTCTAAACAAATAAAGCAACAAAATGCAGAAGCTGGATCTATTCTATAATTGCTGTCCTCAAGGCACAAATAATATCTTTGCTAGACCAATGTCTTTCCCTATTTAAGGAAATGAGAGGTGGATGAAAAAAAGTTTCACTTTAAAATAATTGTTTGATTGCACTCTTCCCTTTCAAGCTAATGCAATGTATTGAAATTTAGTGGGAAATGTCCATTTTTCTAAAAATTTAGAGTGACAAAACTCAGATCAGCCCATGCAGTTAGACAAACGGCTCTGGAGCACCACCATGCCTACTGTAGAGAGCAGGTGGTGATGTTTGTAGGGCGCACTCTGGAATAAGCTAATAGGCATGACTCCACAACCCATTGGAATGACTGTTATTTAGACTAGAAGGACCACTATTTACACTAAGTGCTTGCTGCTACTGTAAGCAGTCATTTTACAACACAAGTCTTGCGAGGAAAGTACTGTACACTTACCTTGATATCAACAGTTCATGTAGAGAAAGGATGGCAAAGACTACATGAAAACTGCCTGAAAAGCTAAAGGCAGATGTTTTCTTTTGTGTCTGCAAGTCAGAAAAGAGATGTCAAAGCAGATGAAGCTGCAGGGAACATGAGTCTCAAACCATCTAAACACTGGCATTTAAATCTGATATCATGGCATTAGATTTAAGTATTACTATCAGAAAGCAGGAATTTCTAACAAGCACTGTCAAAAACATTTTAGGTGCAATTGAAGTAAGTAACACTTAAAGACTAAAACATTGTGGAGATTTGAAGTCTGTACCCTAGTAACTGGTAAGCTTGGCTTCAGCTACATGACTAGATGGGTTTTGAAGGTGTGAAATTCCTTTTTCTTTTGAAGCATGGAAAGACTAGCTAGCAATGAAAGGGCAAATGTAGGCAACACAATGCAATCCTTTTTAGATCAATGTCTTCAATTTATAATACACTCACATTTATATACACAAATTTCATGTTTACAAGTACAAAAGGCAAAGAACCTCAAAAAATCAAAGCAACTGCCTATCAACTACATTCAACAGAGTTAACACTGTTTCTCAACTCTTCATTTTCTAAATCCAGAAGGAAATTGTAAACGCATCCCACACGTGAACTACATTTTTAGAAGTTGGAGACTGTGTGTGGTTCTGCACACGTCTGAGTTTCTACAGAGCTGAACTGAGATTCCATAGTGTTCCAGGCCAAATCGGCAAGAAGGAAATCATCCATTGCTGTTTGAGTTTCATTGCTGGTGAAGAACAAGCTCCCCAGGGTTTCAAAGCCAGAATGCATGGTCTGTGTTTCTGTACTGTTCAACTGAACCTTGCTTTCTAGAGTGGATATGTTTTTAGCAGTGGAGACTCCTTCAGTTTGGGTCTCTGTGTCAGATGAATCAGTACTCATGGAAAAGCTGGAGTGCTTCAGAATACTTCCCAGAGGCAGATGAGGGCTACTATCTAAAAAGAAATTCAAGTCAGTCTGTGTCTGCGTGTCAAACATTTCAAGGCCTAAGAAATTAGAGTTTCCCCTACAACTGTAGGGCTGGGCAGAAGCGTCTGCAAGTAAGAAGTCAGTTTGAGTTTCTATGTCCAGTGATTCTAAGACTGGCTCTGTGGTCATGGTGCTAAGCTCACTCTCTTCGGTTTGAGTCTGGATATTTGAGGCCGAAAAGAACTCTTCGATATCAAAATCAATCGCAGAATTCTGGCCTGGGCCAGATGGGAGCTGGGTGTCAGTTCCAGTATTTGTGTCAGACAGAAGACTACGATTGTCCAGTGTCTGACCAGGCAGATTACTTGACAAAATGTTTTCTAAATCACTTAATAAATCCATAGTTTGGGTTTGATTATCTGTCATGTTCTGTGAAGGAAGCATACTGTTCTGTGCACTGAAGTTTATAATTGGTGCAGGTTTCCCAATATCTTGATTTAAAGTCTTAGGGTGGTTCTGAGGTAACAGACCATGAGTTACAGTCTCTCCTACCAAGCTACTGCTTATAATATTATCTGTAGGAATACTGTATGATGAATGGACACTCTCAAAAATGTCCCCACACATTACAGCTTGGTCCATTTGTACTCGGTCATCTGTTGGACTTTGCATTCCACTGGTTTGAGTTTCTCTGGAGATCCCACCTGACTGGAAACAGGCATCTGAAAACCCATCAGTTTGAGCAGCTATAGATGAAGTTACCTTAGAACTGGGCAAAAACGTTTGTGTATGAACACTAATGGGTAGGGAAACTTGAGAACCAAACGTCAAATCAGTTTGAGAACAAGATGATACAGAGGAATCAGGGCTCACCCACTGTGCAGAAGGTATAAAGTGTTGTGTGGCATAAGACAGATCTGTCTGAACATTGATTGAAGAAATGCTGTTCTTTTGACATGTGTTCCCTAGTTCGTGTAAAGGATTAGACAAACTTTTACCCAAGTTCACTTGAACACCTGTACTTATTGGCTCAACAGCAACAGGATTCACAATTTTTGAAAGAGGGAGGCTCTCCTTAAGAGAGCAGGCCTCTGAATCAAGGCCGAGGATCAGAGTTCCTATTGACAAGGGCAGTAAGTGCACAGCACCCGGGGCAGAGCCCTGATGATCGACACCTAACACCACAGGCTGGGCCAAGGAGTCAGCTGTAGGCACAAAGACAGGCACAGAAGAAAACTGCATAACGGGTAGTTTAACCAAAGCTACTCTGGGCTTTGGTAAAAGCAACTTCTGAGAATATCTTGGAGCTGTTGTAAGAGTCTGCTTTCTGACATTAGAGCCACAAGAATCTTCAAAAGAAGTGACTAGCTTTATTTCTGAAGTTTCTAATTCTTGAGTATCTGTTCTTGGGGTTGGTTGGTTGCTTAGTGATTCAGTGGTCTTACTGGACAACTTCTGGTTGTGCAGGCAGTTTTCCATTTTCCTTTTCTTACCAGGTGGATCTCTGAAAACAATGACAGAGTAAAAAGAGGTTAGATTCAACCCAGCGAAGAGAAATTCCTTTCTTTGCAGCTCTCTGAGAACTGGGTCTGCTCTATGGCAGGCAGAAGTTCAGAAACATGCAAACAGGGAAGGAGGAAGCATACTTTTCTTTTGGGTGTTAAAGATCTAAGTACTAGAACTCAATCTAGATATATGAGCAAAAGGAAGCTAACAGATTATATAATGCAACATTTATTATTTCTAAAGTATGAAGTTAGTACTCCAAATATAAATCTGGCCTTTAAAATGAAGTATGGTTTCATGATAAGGGTCCCTCAAAAGAAGTTGGCAGAAAGAATAAGGAAGATGACCTGGGTAAAGTAGGCATAGATCCTCTGCTAGTACTGCTGCCATTTCCAAAAGTTCTTCCATGTCACATCTCTTCTCCATTATTCCTTCTTTCTTCCTACACTAACGGCTTTCCAGGAAGTTTCATTAGAAACTCTTCCCACAGCTACTGACTTTTGGATCACCATTTCTTCCCCTTTACCTGTGCTCTGCAGGGATCTCATGGCCAGTTCGGTAGATGTGGGACTGTAATGCAGTTCTGCTGGCATAGGGACAGCCACATGTGCACTGGAAGGTCTTGCCACAGTCCTCTGCATGTCTTTTCAAGTCCCATTCAGTGCCATATGAATTGCTGCACTTACTACATTTATGCTTCTTTTCAGCATGCATTTTCATAAAGTGCTAGGAAGAACACAAAGGGCTCAGAATGAAAAACTGCAGATGCTCAAAACATTTCAAAAGCTATCAACATACAATGATTTTACATGATAAAACATAGCAGTCCAAATCAAAAGAATATAAAAGTAGGTAAGTTGCAGTTTCTCATATGCCTCGTCTCCCTATCACTTTTGCTTTGTGAAAAGTACAGAGATAGTTGTAGAAACAATCCATGGTATCCAGCATTTAGGTTCTGATCTACAAATAAGTGCTGCAGGTAGAATAAAAAGTGTCTGCAATATTTTTCATATAACCTCCCTCCAGCAAACTGTCAGGGAAGTATTTCAGCTGCCAATCTCTTCCGGTCCTGAATCGCCTCTTTCCCCAGTTGCTGTGCCCCTTCCTCCTTTAAGATAGCTGCTTCTAAAATTCTTCTTTTGTGGCATTCTGCAACTTCTTACTCTTTTGGGATAATATTTCCTTTGTGCCTTACTTGTCTGACCTTGGAAGCATACAGATTCACACAAGCGAGATGACGTACACATTTTCTCATTCTTTGAAGTGATCGTTTTCTCTTTCTCTCTCAATCTACTTCTGGACATGTTTCCCCTCTAGAACAAGCCACGTCTCTTTTGCCTGCAGTACATCTTACGCATCTTTTCCAATTGGGAGACCCTTGGGTGACTGTCCTTACAAGCAACTTTCTGCTCAATTCTCTAGTTATATTTGGCAGATAATTAGAATGCACACTAGGTTTGTATTACTTGCATTTCATCCTCAGGGAAGTATTCTTAAGATGAGCAAAATACCTGTTTTACGAGAGAAAATTGAGAGAATGGCCTGTCAGGCCCTCTAGGGCATCCTTCAATTGGACAACAGTAGAATTTGGGTACCGTTTTCAAATCCTTTCTTATTGTTGGATTTACTATGCCATCCTGAAAAAGAAAAAAATCACTTTAAATAATTATTTTCAAAAAATCAATACAACAGGCTGGGGGTGAAAACAAGGAATGACAAAAGATAGGAACAAAGGATCTTTTTGGAAAGATGAAAATATTCTAAAATTGAATGATGATGGTTGCACAATACTAAAGTAATTGAATTATTCACTTAAAATGGGTAAATTTTATAGTGTATAAACTATGTTAAATTATGTTAAAATTCTATGCATTCCTTTACCTGTTCTAAACCTACAATCTCTGCCATTTGTGGATGAAAAGGAGCTCTATGATAAGTCTAACTGAAGGTAACCTCACAGGGTGGTCTGATCATAAATTCCTAATTGGGCAGGTCATGGTGGGCAGTCACACCGCAGATCTACAACTTTCCCAATAAAAGTTGACCTTTGCTTTAAGCAGGCAAGCCCTATTCATTGTTTTTTTGCATCTAGATTTGCACAAAATGCCTCTTTGCATGAAATGCCTCTTCTTCATCCCTCAAATGTGTAATCACCCTTAAGAGACATAATCTTGTTAACTCTCCTGCAGTCCAACCATAAAGATTTCTGTGCCTGCTTTCTCCCACTTTTCTATAATCTTTCTAACTTCCCTCCTTAATTCCAACTGTGCAAAAGAAATACAAACTGTCATTCTGGGAAGCATTTTTCTCAGTCTGTTGAGATTTTTCTTCCAGGTATGTGTTCTGTTCAGGGCACACAAACTCTTAATTTTCTACAGGTTCTTAGTCAACACCTTAAAGCCACCTTCTATATTTGCAAATGACATATTTACAGTTTATCAGGCTCAAGGTTTCTACATCATCCTTAGGTTTCCCTCCCTTTTTACCTCATCCCCAGTGTCTCAGTGTGAACTGAAAAAAAAACCTCCTTTGACTATGATGTATGGTCTTCCTGATACATAGCATTGTGACTTTCTCTGATTGTCACACTGCCCCCAAAGTAGCTAAAGCTAGTTGACACAACTTTAATATAGCATACTATGTCTGAGATTTAATCATTATAAGGGCAGTACTACCATAGTTGTTACTACTGTGTCAAGCACTATTCTAAGCACTTTATACATATTAACTCATAATCTTAATAACCCCTTTATTATTAAGTATGTGAATGACTTTTTGACTAGGAGTTTTCAAGTAATTGGTAAGTTAATTTAAGTAATTATTTAAATTATTTAAATCCTGTTGGCCTTGATGACATACTTTGTTGATATATCTCAGGTGTGATGACCTCCAGTATAATTTTTTAAAAAATCCTCATTTAAGGACATTTTTTTTTTTCATTGCTTTTAGACAGAGTGGAAGGGGGGTGGGACACTGATTGGTTGCCTCTCATAGGCTCTCTGACTGAGGACTGAACCTGCAACCTAAGTATGTGCTCTGACTGGGAATCGAATATGCAACCTTTCAGTATACTGGACGACACTCCAACTGAGCCACACCAGGCAGAGCCAGTATAATTCTTGTCTAATTCCCTTCCAAGTGTCCCCAAAGAAGGTGGGAAGTGGTGAGACTCTAGGGGTCACTGGAAACGACAGGGCATATGCTCAGGCCTCAGCTGCTTCTACAGAACCTAGATATTCTGGTTCTCTAGTATTCTGATGAGAAAGGATTCATTACTTTCAGAACATACCAACCTTCTTCTTTCCCATCTGTGTGTATCCAAAGAAGGGAGAAATTAATAACTGCCTGGCTAAGACTCTTTCCCTTTGCTTTCCCACAGGATCTCAAGAGCAACATGCTGATCTTGTTGAGTCTGCGTCCATTCATTTAGAGGGAAGAAGCCATCCTTGTTTCATTTCTTAAAAAACAGAATTTATCTTTCAGTGATATCATATCCAGTTATTCCTCCATGTCTTCCATAATGGTCCATCCTTTTATAATACTACTGCACTACACTGTCTAGATATTCATATTTATTTGGATTAGTTATTGAATAAGTTTTCTAATAATTGTCCTTCCTAGTCTAGTGTTGTAACAAATTTGATATACCAAAAAGTATTTGCATATATCACCTAATACTCTTAAAAAAAAAAAAAAGGTATGTAAAATAAAATCCCAACTCACTGTGCCTCCAATCTACCATTATATCCATATCTTTTTCTGTTACCTTTTTAAATACCCCCCTACTCAGTTTAACATTCTTCCCACTTCTGATTCCATCTTCTATATCCATTCTTGGATGACTGTCCTTCTTTGAAGGCCTAGTTTATCCCACATCCTCCTGTCTCCCTTCAGACAGAATGCAATGGTGGAAAGAGCACTGTGGCTGTAAGCCATTTCTACCAATGATTTGTGTGTGGCCGTGGACAGGGTCTTTAACCTCTCTGAGCTGATTTACTCATTTCTAAAACAGAATAGTTAACTCTTAGGATTATTTTGCATTGAATTAGCATAGAGCCTAGCCCAGATCACATTCTCACTAAACAGCACTCCCTTGTTCTGCTCACCACCCAGATCTAAAGATCCAAGCCTTGAATGAAATCCAAGATAGTACCTAACTTAAGCTATCTTAAATACTATCATTTCCTTTTAGGTTCTAGTCTCCCCAACTACATTCCTTAGGAGTAGAAACTAATCTATACACCTCTTGGTACTGCTTCAAGAAGAGAGCAATTGCACGCTAAATGCAGAGCATTTTTAGAAAGGCAGTCCTTTGTAGGGCAGTGGTTCTCAACTCTGGTGGCCTGTGAACCTCAGGTATTCTGAGTATTTAGATTTGGATGGGGATTAGGGATCTATATTTGGTCTTAAAATCTCCCCAGATGATCCTAATGTGTAAGCTTTGGCTTAAGAACCACTGGTATAGTGGTTAAACCCATGGGTTTGGAATATGAACTGACAGAGTCTGAATTCTCCAGGTTGCCATTTTCCTGAGACCTTGAAAAAATTAACTGTCTTGTTTATTTGCAAAGTAGGTAAAATAACAGGACCTACTTCAGAGTTGCTGTTAGGATTTAGTTAATAGTGTATAGGGCTTAGAACCATGTTTATTACACATCATTCAATTAATTATTATAGCTATTAGATATTTGCTGACTAACTTAATGCCAATAATCTAATCTAAACTAGTGCTTTGCATCAAGTAATGTCTTTGTAAAACCCTACTGACATGTTGTTTGTTAAAACACTGGCATGTGCTAGCCTTAATGATAACTGACATTGTCTCACATCACCAAACTCATCCCATTTCACCAATTCATCTAGTTTTTTTAAAATAAAATAACTTTAATTAACATATATTTTCTATCTAGTGTTATCAGTGAAAGAAACTGCAATGTGGGGAGCATATTAAAATCCTTCACTGACTTCGCATGATCGAATTCTTCTGTTTATGCCAGGGAGATGGCTCCCTTCTATGTCCTAGGCTGTCAACGTTCCCTGAAACACTTCCTACAGGAGAACTACAAAAGTCATGCTAACTTCTAATACATCCTCAATTCTGCTTAGCAATCTTTTTATTATCCCTTTTCGAACACCCTCATTTGCCTGTTCACTTTTTAAAACATTAAAAAATTATTATTTTTTTTTGAAAAGTTTTAGGTTCACAGCAAAATTGGGTGGAAAGTACAGAGTTCCCACATACCCCCATCCCCAAACACATACAACCTGATTCACTATTAACATCTCCTGCTACAGTGGTACATTTATTACAATTGATGAACCTTCACTGACACATTACTATATCACCCAAAGTCCGTACTTTATATTATAATTGACTCTTGGTGTTGTACATTCTATATGATTTGACAATTGTGTGATAACATATATCTACAATATAGTATCATAGAGAGCATTTTTACTGCCCTAAAAATTCTGTGCTCTGCTTATTCATAATACCCTTCTCCTAATCTGTGGTAAACATTAATTTTTATACTGTTCCATAGTTTTTCCTTTTCTATTTTTTAAAAAGATTGTATTTATTTATTTTTAGAGAGAAGGGAAGGGAGGGAGAAAGAGGGAGAGAAACATCAATGTGTGGTTACCTCTCATGTAACCCCCTACTGGGGACCTAGCCTGCAACCCAGGCATGAGTCCTGACTGGGAATCAAACTGGCAACCCTTTGGTTCACAGGCCAGTGCTCAGTCCACTGAGCCACACCAGCTGAGGCCAGGCTTTCCTTTTCGAAAATGTGTCATATAGTTGGAATCCTACAGTATGTAGCCTTTCTCAATTGTCTTCTTTTACTCAGTGACACGCATCTAAACTTCCTCCATGTCTTTTCTTGGCTTCATAGCTCACTTCTTTTTTAGTGCTGAATGCAATTCCACTGTCTGGATATACCATAGTTTACCATTCACCTACTGAAGGACATCTTGGTTGCTTCCAAGTTTTGGCAGTTATTCACTCCTCTTTTTAAATGTCTTCTATCACCTTTCCTTTCAAGTTCTCCTGACTCTGTTTGAACTGTGTCATTAACCTCTTAATTTCTAGATCTTCAATCTCTTTTTCATTTAAATTTGTCAGATTCATCTTTCTAAAGTATAGTGATCACTACCTCACTCAAACATTTTCTACAGTGCCCCAATACTATCCAAGTCCAAATTTCTTTAGCGTGGGACATTCAAGTCCCTTACCACATACCTTCAAGCTACCATGCTCTTCTGTCAATTCTCTGTTATATCTAATGGAATTACTTAAAATTCTCCAAACCCTTTCAAGGATAGGAATATATTTGTATTTTCTGTTGTATTTGGGAATGTTTTAAATGGAGTAAATATTCAATAAAAACTTGTGGCATTATACTGCTTATGTTTACATGGCCATTGAAGCCACAATTGTATCACACATCAGGACGAGACACTAAAGACAGCCCTATTGGTCACCAGCAATCTTCTTGTTGCTATTATAACAGGCATGGCAACAACCTGACACTCCTGTTCACTTTCCAGATTTCTCAGGGCCATCTCCTCAGCTTTTGACATCATCACCCCTCCACCCCAGTGTCTAGGCCTCCTTCCCACTCTTGTCCTGAGACAGTAGTGCAGAGGGTAAGCTGGCTGAGATGAGAAGAGGGGAGATAAGAAAAGGTGATGGCACAATAAAACATAAAGTGAGAAAGTGATGTTTTTGTTATCTTTTGTGTACATAAATTGAAAAAAAAAGTACAAAACATACTTCATGTTTTTATATTTTGGGGGTATCTGTTTATGAAACATTTTAAAATAAAAATAAACATTTTATAAAATGTTTATAAAACATTTTAATTAAAATAATTTTAAAAAGAACCCATAAGAAAGGAACAATAAAAAAAGTAAAGATGCAGAAAAGTGAAAGGAAAGACACAAAGGAGGATGAGAGGGTAACAGGAAGGATTGTAATAATCATGGCAATACTTGGGGAAAAAGGCATGATAGCTACTCCAGCACCTGACTGTCTTCACAGAAAGCATCCAAGAAGAAAACTAGTTTGCTTTGTTTTCTTCTTATTGTAAACTTAAAATGAGAAGACTGTGTACAATATGGTCTACAGAGCAACTTGGAACTGTACCTTTCTTCTGTTTTTTAAAAAACTTTCCAGGTAAATCATTAAAAGCAAACCCCTGCGCTGAACACAATACAAGATCATCTGTGCCATGTTTTAAAAATATAAATGTTGCTGGATGAGAGGTTCTTTAAGAGCCCTCCTGTCCTTTTGACTGTTTTCAAACACAATGAATAAAAGAATTTCTCACAATCAAGAAATGCTCATTTACCCCTTCTCTTCCTTTCGCTGAATCACCAGCTTTTATTTCTCCATGTATTTCCCCCAAGGCAAAGCAGAACTAGGATATTTCCAGATTTCCTTATAGGATACGAATATAGACATATCTTAAGAACCCACATAAAACCAAAAGGCGGCATGTACCCTTTATCTTATAATCCCGCTCTTATCCACTATCCTTCAGAAGAGTTTGTTAATCATTTCTGTTAAGGAATATTTGGTTAGGGACAGGGAATCCTGTGAAGAAAGATTAGAATAGAATAAGAATCACACAGCAACTAATGGGGAAGGGAATACAAAATTATTATAATTAGAAAAAAAAAACTAGGAAAGAAACTAGAATTATGCGAATAGCTGTAGCCCAGAATGAAAGGGAAAATTTCCACGGAATATTATGCACATGTGCCACCCAGATATACTCAGACTAGCGTCAGAGCAGAAAGGAGGTGCGCACTTCACTGGTAGTGGAGTCTCTGGTCTAAACACAGACTGCTTTAAAAACCACCGGTAACTCCCAGTCAGCCCTTGTCCCCAGGCCTCCTCCTTCCAAAACTTTGAGAACATCAAGTGTAAAGAGTAATGTCTGAATTCAAGAGCTTCTCTTCAGAAGCTGGAGGGAGGACAGAAATTTGCCACACTAGGGCACTGCCAGACAGATATGGCTATTTTGTCACATACACCACCTTCATTAAAGAAAATGAACCCCCTCCTTTTCCACCAAGACAGCAAATGCTCAGAGACTGTTGTGTGCCACAGTGAGAAAGGCAGAATAAATCAGGAAAGTGAGCCAGTCTGACAGGAAAAAACCAGTGATAGTTCTTGGAGGTTTCTTTAATTCCTGCTGAAACAGGTCTCCCTGGTGGCTTAGGAAGGAAACTCAGAAAAGTCCTTTTTCCACATTGTTCAGATCCTGAGTACACGGTGCTGTCTCCACACAAGAGAAATCTTAAAAATGAATCTACAACTAGAAGAATGACTTTACACAGGTTCTAAGCAAGGGAGGATACTGATATTATAAAATGCTAAAGTAAAGACCGTCAAAGTTGTTATTTTTCTTAAACATATTCCTCCTTCTTAGGCCTGTTATTTTCTGTATTGGCACCTTCAGAACTCCTTAACTTCACATATTTTAAAAACATAATTAGAAATATAATTAGACTGTATACATACTATTAAAGTCCTGAAGGGTAAGTGCTATCTTTATGCTTAACAGGTGCTTCACAAAGTCTTGAGAGACGCAGAGCTCCAGACAGCAATTGCAGAGACAAGAATAATGTGAGCCGTTAAGAAGTGCTTCCTGGACGGGTGTTCGGGCCAACACAAGGAAGGTCCTCCTTAGAAGGCGGGCGGCTGCACCTGGGCCCGGATGCAATTGTGTGCCCTAGCTGTGTGTCCGTGAGGGCACGACACTGAAGGTGGGGAATGCCTATTGTGTAAGAGCTAAAGAGAACCAAAGGATGCGGCTGTAGGATCCCTACAAATATATACTCAACAACTCAGCTTAAAATGTGGTTAAGAAAAGGAAGGATTTTGTTAAAATTCAGTATGAAAGCAAAGCCCATTCCCAGAGTTACTTCACCGGCGTCCTCGAGGAAACCCAAAACTGCGCTGAGGAGCTGCAGCCCCACCCGCGAGTTTTCCTCGGCATACCTGCACGCGCATTTTCGCATTTTCTGTTTGGGGTCCCTAATCTCCAGGAGAACGCTGCTGACCTCTGCTGAGCTGGTGCCTTCCAGCAGGAGATTACCCTATCAGACTTGCTGCTGCTAAATTCTTATCAGAAGCCTGATTCTAAGGAAGTTCCCAAGGAGGATTTACCTGCGGACAGACAGAACATGCAATACACTAGGTAATTTAAACTTTCTCCTTGGTCAATTCTGACTGTCAAAAGCTACATATTCACAAGGCTGCTTTCAGTGACTTGGGATTTTGAATCATGTCACTGTTGGCAAAGAAAGACTCTAAGTGGTGGGAGGAAACTCCCTATTGTAATGACTGAGAATTATGACTTGATAGGTCTGGGTGGGACTGAACATCTGGATTTTTAATAAGTTTTCTTATAAGGTGTGCATTAAAGGCTGAAAGTCGCCGCCCGATTTTACACCAGGTGGAAGGGATATTCAGACTATTATTATACGCGTTCTCTCTTAAGGCAGATCCAGAGGGGAAATTTCCCTCAGGTCTCATTCCTGAGCTGATTTTATCGACACTGAAACTTGTGACTGCCGGTCGCTGCCACATCTGCGGCTCGCTCTCCTTTAACAGCAGGGCGGGACCTAAAGGCCTGAAGGAGGCGTGGTGGAAAGAACGCGGCTGTAGAACCCGAGGCCGGGTTTAAACCCCAACACTAGTAAGGTTTCACAACCTGTTTCTCGTCAGTAAAATGAGGACAATATGTCCGTACTTCACGAAGTTGCTGTGAGACCTAGCTAAATGCCCGGGCCGCGAAGTAAGCCGCCTGTCGTCCCGGCGGGTCCGAGCCTGACAGCCGAGTGGCATGACACAGTATTTTCCAATTATTGCGCGTTCCCGCTTCCTAGCTCCCACCTTGGCCTGCACGGACTCCCTCCTCGGTTTGGCCCGTTTCACGCACTTGGAAGACCCCTCCGAAGCGGGCCGGAGAAGGCTGGACTCACACAAGGCATTCCGGACCCCGGGCGGCGCAGCCCTGGAAACCGGACCCGCACCCACGCCCCCAAGCGAGGCGCTTTGTCGGCGCCAGGCCCGGGGAGGCGCCGTCCAGCGGCGGGCTCACCTGCAGGCGGTGGCTCTTGACCAGGTGCATGTTGAGTGCCGGGCTGTTGGGCAGGATCTTGCCGCAGCCGCGCACAGTGCACAGGATATTGGTCCGCACGGCACGAGACAGCTCGCTGACCGACGGCTGGATCAGCTCCCCGGCCGGCACCCCCGGTGTCGGACCCCCGGGCTGCTGCCTCGCTGCCCCAGGCCGCGGCCGGCTACCCCTCAGCCGTCCAGGTGGCCCCCACAGGCCCGAGGCGGCGGCGGCTCCCTTCGCGGCCGCCGGGCCGGCCGGGGTGCCCGAGGCCAGAGCCCCGGGTCCCGCCGCCGCCGCCTCAGAGGCCGCCATAGCTCCCGCACTGCAGCCTGGACGAGCTCAAGACCCGCCTTCCGCCACTACTTCCGGCAGAGGGCGGGGCCTCTAGGCTCATTAGCATCCGGCTGGGACTGGCCGGCAGCGGACCCCTCGCCGGCCAGTGACTGCAGGTCTGCGAGGAGACGCTGCCAGGTGGGCGGGTTGTAAAACTTCACTGGGATTCTTATGCACAGGTACAAGTTCCGCTGACCCATTCTTTGCCTTCCTAGAAGCTTGACTTCAGACAATAATTGGATAGAAGAAAAAGCAGTGCGTTCAGAAACTTCCCAAAGATTGGAAACAACCCAAATGTTCAGCAGCATGGCAGGCAACCGTACGTTAGTTACAGCTATCTTTTATTCAGGGTTTACCATGTGCCAGACTCTGGGGAGTGCACTTTTCGTTTGGTGTCTCATTTTGTCCTCAGAACAGCCATTAGAAGGTGTGTACTGTAAGTTTTCCCCCATTTTGCAGAGAAGTAACTAACTAGTCCTAGGTCACATTATACAAACAAAAGGATTGTTAAAATTGACAATTATTTTAGGGAGGCTGGATCCACTTGCCTGTATTTTAACTGATGAAATCTGATTACTGTTTGGGAGAGTGTAGTTCAGGCCTGGGTTCCAAACCCTAAGTACCTAGAGAGACTAGGTAGGTCATGTAAATGAGAATAGTAGGTTGGGTGTATATGGGAGGGGTGAGGGCAACAGTGAAATGAGAAATACATCCATTGTTTAAAGGGGGGTGGACAGCCAGTATCGTTGATATCACTGACAGACCTAGGGAGGCCTGGGAGGAATGGAAAATCACCAGGCGGGAAACTACACCGTGGGAAACTAGCCTGGGAAACAGCCTGCCGACCCTGCCCAGGACAAACAGATGCCCAGCTAAGGTTGGGGTCTGGGGTTGGCCTATCTGGCATAACAGGATGCAGCTTTAACTTGAGCCAGTCAGACTCTGACACCCCAAGCAGTTAACCTTCATGGGTTTTTGTGCTTAAAAAGCCTGCCCTAAGAACAACCGAGCAAGTCTTAACCTCCCTTGGTTGGCTCCCCAATCTAGGTTAGCCCCACTTTCCCCCTTATTCCCCGCTAATAAACCCTGCTCCTTAGCTCACTGCATCCATATGGTTTGTTGAGCAACTCTGACCTAACAATGACTAGATTTGTTTTTTTTGCCCCCCCTCAAGATTTCATTTTTAAAGGAGAAACATCAATGTGTGGTTGCCTCTCATGTGCCCCCAGCTGGGGGATCTGGCCTGCAACCCAGGCATGTGCTCTGACTGGGAATCGAACTGGTGACCCTTTGGTTCACAGGCTGGCACTCAATCCACTGAGCCATACCAGCCAGGGCTCACTAGATTTGTTTTTAAGACTTTTTATGTGAAAACATCCAACTTTTATATATTAGTGTCTGTATTAGTTTTCTATTGCTGCAGTAACAAATTACCACAAACCAGTGGCTTAAAACACAGATTGGTTGTTGTCGAAGGAACTCAAAAAGAGCCTGGAGACTTTGGTTAGAAATAAATAATAAAGAGTTATACAAGTGTCTTGGAGTTTGCAAACTGGGAACAGAGCAAGGCAAAAAAGCATTCAGAGAAGAAAAAGTTAAAAGTTCTTACAGTAAAAAGCATTTTCTTGAGTTACCAGTTCTGCATTCTTAGCCCTAGGATAGGTCCGGGATGGTTATCGGACCTGTTTGTGGGGCAGTCAGGATGAGCGATTCCAGTTGGCTCAGAAGATGGGCACCAACAGGTCTGGTCATGTCCTATGGTGTAGATGCCAGGGGGATGTATTTATGAGTCCTTCAGTGGGTAATCAGTATTCTGGGTACCTGAGTCCTTCAGGGAATAATCAGAGGGTTATGTGCATGTCCATTTGTAAATCCAGGCATTGACACAGAACTGGAAAGTTCAAAAGCATTTGAAGTTCCCAGGCCAGTTAGAACAAGAATGGAATCTTTCATGCCTCGACCTTCATGTTAATAATTTTAACAGCTTGGTTAAAATGACTCCATTTTATATGTTCCCTGTCTTCACTCTTTCCTCATTATCTCACAGTTCTGGAGATCAGAAGTCTCAAATGAGTCTACTAGGCTGACGCTGAGGTGTCAGCAGGGCAACATTTCTTCTGGAGCCTCTAGGGAAGAATGTGTTTACTTGTCTCTTCCAGCTTCTCAAAGTCAGTAACGGTTAGCTGAGTCGTCTTATCACTGATTTCTTCAGTAGTTATATCTCCTTTTGCTCTCTTCTCTTCCACTTTTGAATACCCTAATGATAACACTGGGTCCATTCAAGAACTCTCCCCATCTGCAAAGTCCCTTTGCTTGTAAGGTAATATATTTACAGATTCCAGGGATTAGGATGTGGGCATCTCTGAGCAGAGCTAGTATTATTCTGCCCACCCTAGGAACTAATTCAGATTTAAAAAGTACTATGGGCTCAAACCAAACCAAAAACCAACAACAAAAACCCCACATCTATGTGTGGGGCAGGAACCATGGGCTGTTTTCTTTTTGGTATGCTGTTCAAGAGTGCAGGCTCTCGGGTCCGACTGCCTGTGGTTAATGTGGGCTCAGCCACTGACTAGCCTAAGCTTTTGGTAGTCATTTAAACTAGTGTAAGACTAGTAATGCTGCCTGCCTTACAGGAGAGTTATGAAAATAAGACAGTACTTAGAAGCATAGAAAATACTTCGTGCCTACCATATAAGTGCTCGATAAATGTTAGCCATTATTCACTTTTGGAGACTCTACCTAATGTAAAATTAGGTAAATTCCTAATTAGAAAAATTCAAAAATGCCACTAAATTATTCTGAAGCAATTCCTTTACCTAATTTTACATTAGGAAGTAAATTCCTTGGGCTATGAAGGTCCTTGGATGTATATTTACAGCTCCATCTGTTCCCAAGACTGCATTTGAATACAGCATGTGTCTCTGGACCATTAAGCACATAATAGCTAACAGTTCCATGTATTCTCATTTCCTTAAGCAGGCGCTTCTGTCTGGGAGGGCCTCAGGGTGCAGCCTCAAGTGATCCCACTAAACGCTGGATAATATGATTAGCATCTCATTCAGGTTGTGGTTGCCCATCCTTGCCAAGCATCAGGGAGGGCTTTGAGCCGTGAGAAGCCGACCCAGGAACTTGTAGCGCCTCTGTGCAGACCTAATGCAGGCATGCAGGCACTGAGCAGAAGTGCCTGCCCCTCGGGCACAGATGCTCTAAACCACAACTATAAGCTATAAGGAAATCAGCGTTATTAAGCCCCTGTAGACTCAGTCCCTCAATCAGAGATAACTGCAGTGTCTTTGCCATAGCTAATGAAATCTAAAAACCTATCTTTCACATAGGATGTCCACATCAGTAAAAAATACCACTGTATTATAAAGCACAGCTTAACACTTTTTTTTCTGATTGTATTTATGTATCTGTACATTAATCCTCTTTTAGATATTCATCAAAAGTAACTTATATACCAGTTTTTAAATATCTTTATTCACAAATCAGTATAAAATTGGTCAGTTTGAATATCACATGAGAAAATAGATAATAAAAAGCATATTTACAATAAAACCATTATTTTATATAACTGAATCATCTGATATGCTATCTCCTGCAATAATAATTTAATGGACTTAAGTCTGATTATCCTAGAAAGTTTTGAGTTTGGTAGTTTCTTGGTGCTTCTTTATGTAATCCAAGGGTTAAGGGAAAATTCCTGAAAACCAGCAATTGGAACCAGACCTCTCTAAGATTGAGGAGAGACAGATGTGAGAAAAAGGACACCTTGTCACTTATTCTAGGCCCACAACTGCTGCACTTTGCAGAATATGGGGGAGAGAGGAGCACACAGTGGAAGAGGAATGAGTCATTCCCAACCATTATATTGAATATTTCTAAATTGTCAATATTAAGGGTTCATGTCTAAAACACAAGTTTTTAGACAGCAGCTATTCAGCTAGCTATGAAGTGAAATGTGTATGTGATATAGTCAGGGAGATATGATGTTTATAAAACCATATACATCTTATTTATCTTTAATTTTAAAATAATTCATTCTCTTTTTGGGTATGCAAGTGAGCAATGGAGAAAGTGGTGCATCTGCAATACCTGAAATTAAAAAAAGAAAAAGAGAAAATAAAATAACCATGGTGCAAAGATTTGAATCAGTTTAAAAATGGGTGAGATTAGAGTGTGGATCATGGAACCCCATTAAATGCAGAAGCAGAATATGCAATAATAGGCATGATGGGACAGCAGACTGGCCACGAGAAAGCCCCCAGGTAATCAGTCAGCAAGAGAGATATGAATGTACTATGTTATTCAGTTTTCTAGCTTGCAAAATAAACTGACTACTTGCCTGCTGGTGCCAAGGACTTCAATGCTTCCAGAAGATTTGGGCTAGAGAACTTTACTAGGCACCGGAGGGGTTCATTTCTTTCAGCCAAGATGCCTCTATTTAAGTCACTTTTGAATTTTGTTTCAAGCTGTCAACAAAATATATTTATAAATGACTATTAAAACATATCTGTTGGAATGGCAAAATAAAACAGAATCAGATTGTGCATTTCATTAATTCTTATCACCAAAAAATATAGGGATTAATGGGGAGGAGGCATTAATTTGAGAGAGGGAGGGAGAGACAGGGAGGGAGGGATGGCGGGGGAGAGAGAGACACACACACACACACACACACACACACACACACACACTGCAGTTTGTTGTTCAAATAAGCATTAGGCCTAAGTGAGCAGATTAAGAGTAGATTTCAAGTGTGGCCTGTAGCTGTAGGGACACTAGGCAGAAAGAATTTTATGGAGGGCTTAGGGGGAGGAGAGTGCTGTGATTATGAACATGGGCATTAGATTAGGATGACGATGATTTGAATTCTTTTATGGTGGCAATTGCCTTGTCCTCCTCCCTGGCCTTCCTGGTGGCTAGTGGGACACTTCTAGAATGAGCTAGGTTCAAAGTACTAACTAGGCTACTGGTTTTTTCTCCATATGATACCAACTGGGCTTATTTATTCACTCTTTCATTCAACAAGCTTATTTTTTTTTTATTCTATCCAAATTGGCTTTTTATTAATAGTAAAGACCATTGGCCCTGCCCAGTGTTCAGATGGTTGAGCTCTGTTCTGTAAACTGAAAGGTAGCAGGTTCAATTCCCTGTCTGGGCACATGGCTAGGTTGCAGGTTCATCTCCATTTGGGGCGTGTGTGAGAGGCAACTGACTGATGTTTCTCACATTGACGTTTCCATCTCTCCCCCTCCCTTCCTCTCTCTTTAAAAATCAATAAGCCTGGTCTTGGGTGAGGATTAAAAAAAAATAGTAAAGACTATTGACACATACTGCTTGCAAATAGTACAGGCACAAAAATTATAAAAACTAGCAGATACTTAAGGGCAAATGTAAAGTTTGTACATTAGGTCATTAAAGATTTTGCATACTTTTTTTTTTTTTTTTAAACTTTTATTTATTTTTTTTAAAGATTTTATTTATTTATTTTTAGAGAGGGAAGGGAGGGAGATAGAGAGAGAGAGAGAGAGAAACATCAGTGTGCGGTTGCTGGGGAACATGGCCTGCAACCTAGGCATGTGCCCTGACTGGGAATCGAACCTGCGATGCCTGGTTCGCAGCCCGCGCTCAATCCACTGAGCTACGCCAGCCAGGGCAGATTTTGCATACTTTTTTATACTGTTATTATAAACTAGATATATGAAGCAAAAAAAACAAAAAAAGCAAGGTGCAAATCAGCAACTATCATATGCTACCATTTCTGCTTTTAAAAGGAAAAAGATATAGATAGACAAACACACCACATGTGCATAGACTACCTCTGGAAGATTTCTTAGCCATTAATTGTTGCCTAAGGGACTGCATCAAGGAGTGAGAAAGAAACTGCTTTTCACTGCATAGCATTTGGTACAATTTAAAATTGTTTTAGTCAATCATGTACAAATTCTTAAATATTTTGATTAATAATTAAAAAACCCCCAATGCTTTATTTATTGACTTGAGAGAGACAGAAACATTGATTTGTTGAAACACTTATTTATGCATTCATTGGTTGCTTCTTGGATATGCTTTGACTGGGGACTGAACCGGTAACTTTGATGTATGAGAACAATGCTCTAACCAACTAAGCTAGTTGAGCAGGGCTGATCTACAAGTCTTTATGGGCAACCCACTATGGTGTATGTATTGTTCTAGTATAGATGGGCTAAAAAGATGCAGACTACAATTTTTCCCCCTCAAAAATACAGATCACAGCCAGTTTTACAGAACTGAATTAATATGAAAGATGAAATGAAAAGACAAATTAAAAATTTCCAAGGGTCTTCTTTACTGGTAGAGGAACTTACTAAATGTGATAGAGAAGTCATAAATTTATTATATGAAACTGAAGTGACAAATGAATAAGAAACAGTTTCTTAGAACCATTTTCTGCTTGAAGTTTTTGTTCTTTTGAAAAAATATTGATAACTGTAGATAATTTACAGCAACATCCTACCTTATATTGTGCAAATTCTAGTCTTGGTTGAGGGTAGTCTCCAAAAACTTCTTGAGTAATTCTTTGGACTCTGTCTTTTTCTATTCTGTTTTCATGAATGATCCTTGAATCCACTATAGATGGAAGATTTCAAATAAAACATCTGTTAGAAATCTACTTCACCCTTAAAGTATCCTCCTTTCATTCCGAAGCTTTTAACTTGCTTGTATAAAATTTAGAGATAATGTTTAACCATTACTGTTTCTTCTCTTGATTGTAATAATTTCTTATTGTAGAAAAATTGGAAACTATGGGCTGATAAAAAAAAGAAAAGAAAAAACCACCCACAATTTTACCACACAGAAATAAGTACTGTTAACATTTTAACATATTTCTATCTAGCCCTTTTTTAATATATTTCTGTCTAGCCCTTTTTTTCCAGTGACAAGTATGTATACTTTTAAAACTAGGATTATAACACACATACAATTTTCTATCCTGTTTTCTTTACTTAACATGAATGAAATCAATAGCAGTTTCTACATCATTTGGAAAGTTATAAAAATGTTTAGTTAATAATGGCTGTACCCTTTCATTTTACTATCATTTTAAAAGTGTACTTCCAAATTTCAGTTTTTATTTTAAAACACACATACTATTTATATCTAGTCCAAGGCTTCTTTCTTGTAGAGGTGTAGTAGCATTGTGAGTTTCAAAAGTCTAGGGGAAAAAAAAGAAAAAAGTGAATGTTTTCCTAATTTTAACACCTTGAAGTACAGCTATTAATTGGTTTTAGTACACAAAAGTATGTCAAATTTTATCTTTATCTTCCTCAAAAAGAAGAGATTTGAGGTCACATCTGGCGGAGCTGAGCATTTCTCCTAGAGCAGGGTACTTACTGCCAAGGCTGTTGGGGCCAGCAACATGGCTGTTTTGCCTGAGGGGCTCTGTACCTTTTATCATAAAAACGGATCTGGAAGAGACAGGTGGTGAGGGCAAAAGCTATGCCCTCATACCCCTATGTCTTTATAGCTATGTCTTCATAACCCTAAACAACTCGCTGAGATTCCTTTTGGAAAAGTAACTTTCCCATTGAAAGTCTGAATTTCTCAAATCCCTTCTCTGACCTTCCACCACCAAAGCCACTGTTTTTATAGTTACGTGTTTGATTATATGACTTTTCCTAGAAATACTACTGTCAAAGCACAACAGTTGATACCAATTTGATGTGAGGGTGATGGGGGCTGTTACGGGAGAAAAATTGTCTAACTTCTTAATGTTAGCTTTTTCCCTAAAGAGTGGCTTGCAGAGAGCCATTACGTCTTTCTGCCTAAAACAGGTGAAATACGTAAGTACAGGGTGGGGCCCAAGTAGGTTTATAATTGTGAGTACATGAAACACAGAGTACATTCTTGTGTTATTATTAATTATTGTATCATTTTCCATACAAACGACTGTAACCCTACTTTCGCTCCACCCTGTATAATATATGTAAGGGCTCAAATTTACACAGAGTGTTAGCGATTCACCCACTGAGTCTGAACATACAAGCACACAGGGTGCCATGCAAAGGAGCAAACAACCCTGAGCCTGTGAGGCCAGATCTGTTCTTATCATTAAAGGGAAACAATGCATTTAAATAATTTTTTTATTAAATTTTATTTATTTATTTTTAGAGAGGGGAAGGGAGGGAGGAAGAGAGAGAGAGAAACTTCAATGTGTGGTTGCATCTCGCATGGCCCCCACTGTGGACCTGGCCTGCAACCGAGGCATGTGCCCTGACTGGGAATTGAACCTGCGACCCTTTGCTTCGCAGCCTGCGCTCAATCCACTGAGCCATGTCAGCCAGGTTGCATTTAAATAATTTTAACAGATAAATTAATTGTGGGACTTAATAAACCAATGCTTTTTCCTTCACTTCTAACCCCTGTATCACTTGATTGACTGATGGGACAAATATTCTGCTTCTTTCTTGCACAACAGAACAATGTAATCAGCTTGAAAAGGCAGTGTTAAGTTATTCTAAAAAGAAAATAAATTCTAATTAGAATAGCTGATGTGGAAACTGGGATCTATGGCATCATTTTGTTTCCCTTCATGTTAACCTACTGAAAGTTTTCTCTACTTCAACACCTGAAGGGATCTCCTTTTACTGGAGGTGGACTTTCTCACCTTCCCAGTGGCTTCTAACTCGTGTGTAAAGAGAAAAAGGAGACTTAACCTGAAAGAATGTCACTGATCAGCTTACCTGATTATACTGCTCAAAAACAATAGCCTTAAGAGAGTCCAGATATCGGCTTCTGAAGTCCATTTTTGCAATCCGATGGTGTTTGCTGGCAATGGTCAGTGCCTTAAATCGAAAGTTATAAGACTATTAAGATTACTGTGTCTATACTTGTATTTATAATATTTGTCAAAGTAAAATTAGGAATTGCAGTAAATGAATAGTTTCTATTTAAGAGTGAAAAGAAATGCAGAAAAATGAGAAACATGTAATCTTATGTCCTGTTACTCAATTAAAAAAAAAGCCTAATGGCATTAAAATAATCAGAAATACAAAGTCTTTGTACCATTTTTAGACATATTTAAAGTTCGGAATTATAATAAGTTCAGACCTAGAAGTAAACAATAAATACTCAAATGTTACTGTTTTAGACTACCAGTCATCTAATACTACAGCAATACTGCCACACAAAAAGACAAATATATATGCTTTAGAACAATAGTGAAGAAAAAAACATATTAAGTGCAATTTAGAAAAGCTTTCCACTATCTGGGGAAACAAGTGGGAAGGCTGAAACAGAATTAGTAGGGTATTTACCTGGAACTGGAGGGTAGAGACAAGTTTGCCTTAAGATGCACAAAAAAAATAGACATTAGCTTTTGGTGTAACACTTAGGCCAGATGTTGCAGGGTGGACTCACCTGGCTGTAGGTGGATGAATGACTACTATAAATTATGGAGGAAGAGACCCCAAACATAAAGAAGCAGAGGTAAGTGTTAAAGGGAAGAAGAAGCAAGCTGCAGTACCTATCTTCCTGCCATTCTAGTAAATAGCCAAGGAATTTAAATGCCAAGCAAGTCTGTCCACTGGGATCCTATAGCTCTCGAATCCAGAACCCTGGAGTGCACAGTCCACTTAGCAGTAGAGATGATGCAGCCAGGATGGTGGAGCTGCTCACCTACAAGCAGCTGAAATCAAAGCTCTGGAACCAGCTGAGGTGCCAGTGTAGTTGTGAATATTAATAGAGAATGGAAGCAGCAGCAGTCACCAGGCCTATGCGGCGATGGCTTATTCTGGGGAAAGATGCTAGGAAGCCAGAACCACAACAAGAAGCAGGCTCTGAATAGAGGCTCCTTTTTATGTTAAAGTAGTCTTCTTGTGTACAGAATGTGGGGAAAATGATTACAAATGAAAATAATGTTCATTAATAGGCAAATTATGCAATCACAAAAAAGTAATGTGTATCATATGGAACCACATGGAAATGTTAAAAAAGCAAATGACAGATGCTAAGTACAACTCTGGTTTTGTAATAAAACATCTGAAAGGAAATAACAAACTGTTAACAGTAGTTATCCTGGGTAAATGGGATTGGGAAGAAGAGTATAAAGTTTTACAAGACTTAACTGTTGGTCTTTAGAGACTTCTGTGTTGGTTAAATTTTTACATTAAACTTGCATTACTTCTAGTCTTAAAGACGATAATGAAGAGCTCTGAACGAATGCTCACATTGCTTTCCCATTTGCAGAAGAACCACACTTGCTTACTTTAGGAAGTCAAGAACTACACGTGGCACTTTTATATACAATGCTTAAACCTACACAGACCTCTGAGACAGGATAGTGAAACTGTACAGCTGTAGTGATGGGTTCCATACCTGGCCCAGAAGGGGAACGCTGCTCCTCAGCTGCGAGGAAGAAATGAAGGCGTATGGAGTCTGGGGATAATACACTACGTAAGTAGGTTTGTACTGGTTTGGCTTCCTATACTGTGTTCCCCAGGCAATTCGAATCCATACTGCATTCTCCTCAGCATCTCTGAAGGTGACCGATACCTTATTTAAAAAAAAATTAAGTTTCCTAGTTAAAATCTCATGGCACCAAGAAAGAACACGTTTTCTAGGGGGGAAGGATGTCATTGTAATCTTCCATATAGCCTTTTCTACTACTTTTCATTACAGTGCTTTGGGAATCTTTGAGAAAATATTTTGTGGTTGTTTTGTAGACATGTAAGTCTTGCAAAGTCTTGTGGAAGAAAAAGAGTTTTTAAATCTACAATCAGAGTATGATGTCAAAATTTTTCAATAGTTTCTTGGGCTTGTCTTGAAAAACTGTGTTCCTCTACCTGTAAGAGTTTACAAGTAAGGCAGCCTTACACGTGACATACTTGTTTTAAAATGGAGCCTTTTTGGAGGTGAAAGACTTAAGCAAAAAAAAAAAATCAAAACAAAAAACTCATAGGCACAGACAATAGCATGATTACCAGATGAAAAGGTAGAAAGGGGTAAAGGGGGATAAACGGTGATGAGGAAGGAGACTGGACTTGGTGAACACAGTACACAGAGGATGTGTTACAGAATAGTACACCTGAAACCTATATACTGTATCAAATGTCACCCCAATAAACTCAATAAAAATGGAGCCTTTTTAGCAGAGTGTGCCCTATAGAATTTAATAGTAACACTTCTATGTAGTAATAAGCTTAAAAATATACTAATCCTAATGCTTTTATACATTTAGCTGAGATGCTAAAAATTACTTTAAAGGAAAGTTATGTGGTCAGAATATAGGAAATTCTACTTGGTTTCCATTTCATGGATAAATGTAAACCTTTCTAAAGTTTTAAGTATGATTATCAGTTCGTCTAGAATTCAGTAGCCTACTCTTAGATTAGTAGCTCCCCGGTAGAGTTCAGGCCCTGCAAAGGAGGCACTTGAGACAGGTGTACTTGGCCGGCCCGTCTCTTTACTTCCTCCCTCTTATATCTTACTCCAGTAAAGCAGGTTGCAATGTGGCTGCCGGCATTAAGAAGACAGTTTCTTTGACTCTGCCCACTCCTTATTTGGCTGCTTTTCCAAATTCCCTTGGTGCATCATGTAAGGAACCCTCCCTAGTCCTAGGTGAGGAAGGTGCAGGGCTGCCTGGCTTTCCCTGGGTAAGGACCACTACTGCCCCAAATGGAAGCTTAAGTCTCACTCTGACTAGCATCTTTGTGTTGTGTTACTAAAGAAAAAACACCTGTAAAATCGAGATTGAATACAGTATATTGAGGGCACACTTTAATTGGAGGGAGAAAACTGGTAGCACCCAACACATTCAGGTAGTCTCTCTAGCCCAGAATGAGAATCTTTTAAGTGAGGGTTCTTGGAGGGGCTTAACCAGGCCTGTGACCTCCCTGACCTGGATGCAGAGTCAGGTGTACACGTCTAAGTGTACGCTTTTCCGGAGAGAGGTTCTGAAAATTTTCATTAGGGTCTACGATCTAAAAAGGTTGAAAACATCGATGGGCTAGGAGAAAAGGGTGTCCCCAGCATCAGTCTAATCCTGGCCCAGCTTGCATCCAGGTGTTCCAGCTCACTTTCTTAGAGTAAAATAGATGCCTGAAGAGGTGGGGCCTGGACACAAACTTTTATTAATTTTCAAAGAAAATATTTCAATAGATATCATCCTGTAATAGCCAGGATAAAGCATTTTTCACTAACAATAGATCGATAATGCTCAAGCTTAACTGGGTGACTAATCCCACCAAGGTTCCTAAGTGGTTTGGCTAATTTGGGACCATACCCTCCAGGGGAGTCCAACCCACAGCCCAGGATGGCTGTGAATGCAGCCCAACTCAGAATTGTAGATTTACTTAAAACATTCTGAGATTTTGTTTGTTTGTTTTTGTTAGTGTGTGTACTTAATGTGTGGCCAAGCCACCTCTTCTTCTTCCAGTGTTTCCCAGAGACACCAAAAATTGGACTCCCCTGGTGCTGTCAGTTACTGACTACCACCGGCAAGCTGCTGAAGATATAAAAAAAGGATATGTGAGAATCAAATGAACCTTGTAACACATAGAACCGCCATATACTTAACAGACTATTCATGATAGTCTGATACATGATATACAGGCATAAAAAAGAGTAAATGTGGTTTTCATAATTGAAACATTTTTTTCATGTCTCTTCTTTGTAAGTTTTCCAAGAACTTCGTATTCTGAATAGTTTTACCAACCCACCCACCCCCTGCCCTCCTTCTCTCAAAAGCTCTGTACTGGATCCCTGAACTTCAGGCTCTATCCATCACCCCCCAGTTAGATGCCCTGTGCCTTCTTACACCAGCTTCTCTATCCAATTGATTCAAGGGCAGGAGTTCTTAACCTAAAGTCCACAGTTAGAATTCAGGGTACCTATGAACTTGGTGGGGGGAAAATTGTATCTTTATTTGCCCTAATTTCTAACTGAAATTTATCACCTCCTTCAATTGTGATGGTAGGCAATGAAACAGTAGAACTTTAGGACCAATTACATTGTTGTTCATAGAAATCCTAAATTTTTAAAAATCACATCACAGTTGTTGCAGATACCTCAAAACTTTACACCCATTACTGCTTAGAACCTAGTTGTTTGTAGACCCACCATGCGATTATGTAAAGAAGCACATGCATAACTATATAACAATTTAGTATTTTAATACCTTAATAAGTGTATGTTAATATAGTTGGTTTCCCTTGTAATTCTATGTTTTTTATTTTATAGCCTTTAAAACCACTCTTTGGAGAAGTGGTCCATGAGCTTCATTAATGGCCAGAGGGGCTCCTTGGCACAGAAAAGGTTAAGATGCCTGTCCTAGAGCAGCAGGCGGGTCACTCTTCAATCCCGAGTACCAGGAGATGCTACTTGGCGTGACATCACCACCACCAGCCTTTAGGAAAGTGGGGTTATCCATCACTGGTTATGTCACAAGGAGGGAAGTGAAGATGAGCTGGGAGTCCTGTCATTTGAGAAGAGGGTTAGGACACGCTGACCAGTTCGGAGCAGGGGACTATGGATAGATGAGACACAGGAGCTTTACGTGAATGTCTGTCTTCTAAAACACACAGTGCGCACAGCACGCTGGTCTCCACCGGCCTTCCAAACGGGACGGGTATGTCCCACAATGAAGCTCCTTTGTTCCCCGGGCCTTTCCTGCTAGTCTGCCTGAAATTCACTCAGGGGGCAAAACATTTTGGAACACGGCAGAGAGAAGCAGAAGAAAGCTAACAACTGAATACATGGGCATTAGAGTAGGAGGAAATGTGTTCCAGACTCTTCTCCTTGAATGGTGGGGGCAGGAGGCATGGGGTGCAGAGGACACGAGTTCCTGGTGTCTGAAGAGGCATCGAGTGCGAAGAGGGCGCTGTGAATGAAGAAAGCAGATAAACTCTGAACTGGAGCCGAGTGAAGCTCTCTAGGAGGTTTCTTGTTTGGGGTAAAGCAGTGTGGGAACGCTGCCAGAGTGGTTTTCAAAATGAGTTAGCCAGTCCTGTCCAGCTTCAGAAAAAGGCTGGTTCCAGAAGGGTCCATGCCATAAATCCACAACATTCACAGAGAGTTGGCCAGGGACTCCGTGTCAATGAGTCTTTGTTTGAAAAAAAACAAAACAAAAAATCAAAAGCGGCTGTGTGTGCCACACCCAAATGGGACTCTTTCATCTCTGAAAAAATTTTAATTTCATGGTAAGAATATTTTTCAAATAATATAATCAAAGATAACTTAGGAGCAAGGCATAAAAATATTCATAAAAGAGAGAAAAAAAGGGAGAGACATATCTTCCCTTCGGCTCACAATTCTCCTTGAATTTATAAATTAAATGAAGCCCCACTGCTGAAAATTTCATTTTATAAATCTGATAAAATGATTCTAAGATTCATCTTGAAGAAAGGTCAGGATGTTTTTGATAAAGAAGAGTAATCGGGGATAGAGGCAGGGTGGGCTGCCTCAATGGTTATTAAAATATTTAAAAAACTGCAGCGATGAAGGGAATGGGGGGGTTTGCAAAGAATGTGCCCAATTCCATTTATTGCCCAGCATTTGTTGAGCCCTTGCCTGGGTCAGTGGGGAGCAGGATGGTCAGAGTTCTGCTCTCAGAGAGCCTGCAGGCTGGGAGGGAAACTGACAGTTAAACCAGAAAATGGGAAGAGCTGGTGATGAGCACAGGACAGGGGGCAACCAGTCCAGTCAGGGAAGCACTCCAAGGGAGCACCATTTAAGTGGGGGTAAGAGGGATGGGGAGGAATGAGGCTATTCCAGGTGGTGGAGGCTATTCCAACCAGAGGGAATAGCCTATGGTAAGTTCCAGAACTCAAAGAAGATTAGTTCAGTTTAGCTGGAGTGTAGAGTCCAGCTGATGTCATCTGAGAGGCAGGCACTGGATCCAGGGGGACGTGAGGAGGAACACATCAAGGAGTAGAACACGGACTCTAGAAGCAGGAATGAATCTGAAGATTCCAGTGAGGATAACGCCCATGGAAAAAGCTGAATTAGTAAACAAATAGTGTTGGGGTAAGTCATAAGCTTCTGGAAGAGAAATCATTAATGAGTCTATTCCTCTCTCCCTCCTATCTTCCACCAAAGAAAATTCCTATAGCTTAGCTTCACTGGTGGAGGGTTGAGTGTAGCACTAGTGGGATGCTCTGGTGAAGGGCAAAGATAAAGGAAAGGAGTTAGTCAGGGAGACAGTACAGGACCAGTTTAGGATGTGTGGAAGAAAACCAGAAGACAGATGTACAAGAACAACAGGGTTTGACTGCCAATTGTCTGAGAGTGTGACCTTGAGCACAAAAATGGATGTTGTGCATCTTTAAAAAAATTTTTTTTTAATTTATTTTTAGAGAAGGGGAAGGGACAGAGAAACACTGACTGGGAATTGAACCAGTGACCCTTTGCTTCATGGGAACACACCCAACCAACTGAGCTACACCTGTCAGGGTTGTTGTGCATCTTTCTAGCCCCAGCATCTGGCACATGGCAGAAAGGAAGCCGAGAGAACCTGCCCAGTGTAAATGTGAAGAGCATGGCCTGGAAGCCACCTGCCTAGGTTTAAACCCTGGTTCTGCTGTTTTCAGCTGTGTGACCCAACTTGCTTCACCAGCAGGATGCAATGAGTTAATAATCGGAAAGGGGTTAGAATAGGGTGCAGCTCACATGGTGTTTGCAATCAGCATGACTGTTGAAAGAGAACAGGCCATGGGATTTTATTGTAAGTATCACTGGCACCCTTCAACAGGGAGGTTCTCAAACTTGACTGGGCATCAGCATCACCTGGAGGGCTTGTGCTCATCCCTAGTGTCTGACTCCGTAGGTCCAGGATGCGGCCCAGGTTTCTGCATGTCTAACAAGTTCCCAGGTGATGCTGATTCTATTGAGATCACACTGTGAGAGCCACGGCCCATTAAAAACTCAGTTTCAACCTGGTAGTGAGGGTGCTAGCCACAATGCAAGGGACTTATGCATAAAACCAACAAAGTTGGAGTACCCTTTCAAAAAGTCTTTTGGGGAGGTCTTTAAAGGGGAGCAATAAATAACACCCCTCTTCTCTACCCTTTTGAACAACTAAGAAGTGAGGCAAAAGAGTTGGCAGGTGGAGGCCAATATATAATTCATTATTACCAAGAAACTGGTGACTGGCTCATATTTGCAGGCAAGTGGCCCTCTGGACAATAAAACCCAGAGTTGGTCAGAGTTGCCCACGTGGCTGCTGGCAGAATCACTCTGGGTGGCCTCCCTTGCAGGGGCAGAGCTGGGCCCTGGAGCAACAGACTAGAGTCGGTGGCCCCTGCGGGCAGCTGCTCTCACTCAGGTTAGGTCAGTGCTCCTGCTGGAGAAAGGGGGAGGGGAGGTGGTGAAGGGACACCTCTACATGAGGGACATCACAGGAGCAAGAAGTATTTGCTTCCAAGTGTTTTATGCTTAATGATGAGCATGGACAGTGGGTGTACTTTTACTGAGACTTGGGCATGTTTATAAGTGGTAGAGTAGGTATCAGATGAAATTGAGAATGTGAAAGACTTGAGAAAAACCAAGCACACGGGCCCTGAGAGGATGCGGGAGGTGGATGCAAAGCACGCAAGGGTCGTTATAAGAAAGGAGAAGAATATGTTCAGTGACAAGTGGATGCACAGAAAGGATGAGGGAAGTTACGGAGGATGAAGTAAGGGGAGGCAAAGACAGATCAAGGAATTTGTGTATGAAAGAAGAGGGAACGCTGACATTCTGGGGAGGACAGACACAGCGTGGGGAGTGGGACAGGTTCGTTGGCATGTCTGTGTATGTAAGGACTAGGGCAGACTAAAGTGGAAGGACAAGACAATGAAGTAGGAGAGAGAGGTTGTTGGAAGGAAGGATCACAAGACAGTAAGGTGGTGCTTGTGGAAATGGGGTGGCAGTAAGATTCTTTGGGTGCTCTCGAGATGCACTGACCAGCACAGGAGCCTCTAGGCATCCACGGCCAGGCGACTAGAATCTATTGCGGTTAAACTGGATCAACATTTTAGTTCCTCAGTCACACTAGCCACATTTCAAGTGCTCAGTAGCCACATGTGGCTATTAGCTAGGGTGCTGGACAGTGTGATATAGAACATTCCCATCCTTGCAGAGAGATCTGTTGGATGGGGTTGCTTTCAAGAAAGAAGCGTCTGCCCTTGAATGGAGAAATGAGGGGAGAGGAAAGTTTTCATAATAAAAAAGTTTGTCTTTGTTATGGACTAGACTAGACTAGACAGAATATTACTAATTGAAATCCTTACAAATTCAAAAAAAAGTTGTAGCAAATTTTAAATGCACAGATGCCATGAAATTGGATTTCATGGAAATTCAGAAAGATTTTGTTCTTACATTTTTTAATGCTCTTTGAAGAATTTTCTTAAATGAACTTTTGAATTGTTTCATATCAAAAAGGTCAATGTCTCCACCTGTCAAAGTGAAAAGAAAAATTAAGGGAGCTACACTGTCTTCAACATGTACATTTACAAAGACCCTGAGGTGAGCACTTGTGTAACCTCAAAGATCAAATCACGCAAGTGCTGCCGGTATTCTGACACTGCATTGCTAAATATACTGTTCATTTTCCCATGAATGACTTATAATTACCTTGTTTTGAAAGAAAAGATACTTAAGAACATACTGCTATTCATTTTCACATTGCCAAAGTATCCAGTACAAATGTTCACTTTAAAAGAGAAAATGTGGAGGAAGCAGTGTGGGGGCAGTCGGCGTGGCAGCCTCTGCCCCCTCACCCTATTGTGGCAGCGCAGGGTGGGCTATAGGACTGGCAGACAGGGGTTGGGGTGAAGTGATTAAATTAAAAAACAAAATGCAAATATAAGGGAAAACGTTACCTGGTTCTTTAGTCATCTGAAAAACATCCCAAACTTTCTGGTGCCGATGAAATTGAGTATCTGAGAGAGGGAGGAAGAGCTTATTGCTATTCTATCAAAGAACTTTTAAGTAATGTGTTTGTGAATATATATATTTAATAACATGAAGGTGGAGAAACTAATGGTAATTTGCAAATTAGGTTATATATTTTTATTCAAAACATAAATTTTACATGGATTAAATTTACTCCAGATAAAGAAAACTAGTCATGAAGAACAACTCAATCTAGTAGAGCTCTTAAGTCAGAGCATTTACTCTGAAGTCAGATCATTTATTCTCTTTCTACACAGAATGCCCCATTTACTGAGCAGGCCAGGAACAACATACTCCCCGTGACCGGCGTGTGCACTGGCCAGATGTTCCTTTTTCCTTTGTCTGAAGCAATCTTCCCCCAGCTCGTTGCAGACTTCATTCCTACACCTCATCTGGGCTCTACGAAAATGCCACCTATGCCATGGCCTACCCTGATCATCCTACCCAAATTGACACCCATCCCACCCTGCTTTAGTTTCCTTCACTGCCTGACATTACATCATATGTTTAAAGGGTCATTTATATAGTCCCTGTCTCCCCAGCCAGAGTCCTGTGACACACAGGACTTTGTCTTGTTCCCTGCTATATTCCCAGTGTCTAGACACTGGCTGGCATGAAATGAGTGCTCTGTATATAGTTGATGAACAAATGAATGAATGTATGAATCTATGACACAGGAGACACCCTTCAGGAGTTATAAACTTAAGGGTGTCTTGGAGTAAAAGAAGACCTAGGTAGTTATTAAGTTTAATCCCACCACATTATCATCCTGGATAGACTCTGTCCCTGCACTGACCTCTGTCTGCACCCTGTGTTTTTGCACCTAGGACGAAGGTGCTCTGCTCCCCATAAAAAGGGGTTGTTGGCCCCAACACTCAAGGCCACCAACTTGCTATGCTTTTTGTACTTGCTTGTCCTTCCTACAATTTAGTGTCTTTTTTTTTTCTTTATGTGGTGCCTTGGAGTCCCCACCTCCCCCCTCACTCCACTTAAAGCAATGGTCTGACAATACTTGATTACCTAAATTTTGTCTGAAATGGGTGTAACCTGACACAATGTGATGCCTGCCCAAGAGACAGCATCCAAAGGGTTTTTGCTCCTTTCTGGTATTCTCCTCTTGGTTCTGTGTTTCAGAGTTAAGATGGCTTGCTAATTGACCTCTGAATAAGGTTGTTGTAATAATAATAGAAACTAAAATATTTTGTTGTTAATGACTCCATTAACATCATGTAAAAGTTCATGCCAAGTGGCAAAGACTTAAATACACATGATGGCATTTCCTCAAATAGAATATGTCCTAGACTAATCTGTGGTCTTTGTGACAACCGTGGTCTGCCCTAGTGTCCCCTATCTTAGCAAGGAACTCCATCTTCCTTTTAGTTGCTCCTACAGACCCTGAAGCCATGCGTGCTCCTCCCACTCACTCCCCCAGACCATACCGCTTTTTAATCCTTACATTCCTTATAAGATGTACTACCATAAGCCCAAATTTTCAGAAATATATTTTCAATTGTTAATACAAATCTTAACAGATATTTACTATGTGCTTATTATATGCCAGTTACTGTGCTAAGAGCTTTTCAAGCATTTCATTTAACCCTCGTAATGATCCTGTGCTATATTATTATAACGTTATTATATTAATGGTGCTACTATTATTTCCATTTTACTTAATAGAAGCCCGAAGCCTAGAAAGGCAATGTGACTTGGCAACGGACACAAGACTAGTGAGTGACAGAGCTGGGATTTTATACACCAGGTCAACTTGACTGTAGAATCAGAGCCCTTACATACAAAACTGCCTCTCTGATGAAACTGGATTGGTTAGATGTAAATACAAATCACCAAAACTTACAAATGACGTCTAAAAGGGCAGCGTCACTGACACTTGCACGCTTCTCCTGAAAGAGAAAGTAAAATATTCAGTAAATATGGCTACAGGTTTACAGCACATTTTAGAACTGCTTACAGACCAAGAGCAGCCTCTCAACACCTTACTGACAAGCTGTCTCTGATCTATGCTCTCCTGTTAAGTAACAAACACACCTTTTGATTCCTGTTTCAGTACAGGCACTCACAACTATTCTCCCACAATCTACTCCTCATTTATTACTTTTAACTTTTTTTTTTTTTTTTAATCAAACTTCTGGACTTCCCCTACAACAGGGTTTCTTAACTAGGCACTACTGACATTGTGAGTCCGATAATTCTGTGTTTGGAGAGCTGTCACAGGAGGCTAAAGGGGGTTCCTGGCCTCTGTCCACAGGAAGCCAGTAGCACCCCCCTCCCCAGTTTTGACAATGAAAAATGTCTCCAGACATTGTGTCCTCTGGATAAAAAAATCATCCCAGCTGAGAACCACTGTTCCATATGTATACATTTATATGTATGCATGGCATATAGTTTCTTTCAGTGTACACAAAGATGTAGTTTATTCTTTTTAATGGCTGAAGAATATTTTATTACGTTGATATATCACTGATTGGCTAATCTTCTATGTACAATTTGCAATTTTTTTGTTTTATAAACAATGCTAGTTAATGTCTTTATTTATATATAAATCTTTAAATATTTATAACTACATATATGTCTGTCAATTATATTTTTATTTATATCTTTATTTTTAATGATTTTATCCACATGAATTTTCAGAGGTGGAATTGCTAGGTCATGAAGTGTATTTATTTAAACGTAAGTAAATGTACTGGAATACGGGAATTCTTTGTAACAGCAACTTTCCTGGAAGTCTGAAATCATTTTAAAACAAAAAGCAAATGAGTAAATAAATACATGTGAGAGAATGTCTCTTTCTGCATAGCCTGACCAACACATCTGAGTATTATCATCTTTTCATCTTTGACAATCTGATAGGTTAAAAAAGAATACTGTTCATTCTTGTATTGATTGTGTTTTTCTCTCCCATGGTATTCACATTTTTCTTAATGATTTGTAAGCAGCTTTGGTAAGCTGAAAAGCCAAATAAAAAGTAGTGTCTTCCCCACTATAGTAGTATATAGTCTCATCACTTCACAGTTTAGCAGCTGCTTTACATCTCATTTGAACTAAGGAAAGGAAAGAAAAATACCAAAGACGGTAGCATGATGTTCAAGGTTAATCATTTTGAACCTTGTTACCTCGCAAAGCAGAACCAAGTCTTGAACAAGAGATTCCTTTCTCTTCCGGAAGTTTACATTCTGCAGTTGATTTTCAGATAGAAAACCCCAGGCTTGTAGGACTGTCATCATTTCAGCCATTGGGATTTTCAAGATGGTCCTCTTGACAAACTCAGCAACGGTTTCATCCATTTCTTTGGAACTTTAAGAAAACAAAAACAGCACAAGAATAACCAGCACAAAAATTTAACCTACCAGTAAATTTTTTTCAGCGTACTTTTAGCTGGGATTTTGATTTGTAGGTCAAACACCCAAATGTTTATTTTACCTCTTCTCAGATCTGCAAAGTGTTTCAACAAGAGGATTTAAGATTTTCTCCCTAAGCTGCATATTTAAATGCGTTTTAGAGTTTTTAAAAATTAGTGCTCTCTCCCCTTTCTTGGCTAGAGTATTTTGATCTTTTGATGGCAATGACATGGAAATCATGAATTTATTTACTGATTCATGTAACAAGTTCCTGGGCACTTATTCGTGACAGACACTTTTCTAGGCACTGAAGTTAAATGCATCTTTAACCAAAAAGACAAAAATCCCTGCCAGTATGGAGTATCCTTTCTACTTGGTAGAGACAGGCAACAGGAAAGTCACAAAATGTATTAAAAGTGGTAAGTGCTGCAGAGAAAATGGAGTAAGTCATGTTAGGAAACTAGTACTACTGAAAATGGAGAAGGCTGGTAGTGAGGTGGAAGTAGGGGTGGAGAATAGGCCCCACAGAGAAGTTGACATCTGAGGCAATCTTTGTAGCAGTATGCCATGTGTCTAGCTATTGGAAGAGTTTTCCAGGCAGAGGGAACAAGTGCAAAAGCCTTGGGGTCTTCAAGGAAGAAGGAGTCCTCCAGGGAGACCAGAGGGAGGAGCACAGAGGAGGTGGGGTCAGAGATAATGAAGGGCCCTGAGGGCCACGGCAAGAATCTTGGCCTTGACTCTGATGGAAACCAGTGGCTGGAAGTCTTTGAAAAGAGGTAGGATATGCTCTCAGCTAGGTTTTCTACCAGGATTAATCTGGCCACTGTACTGAGAATGTAGACTAGGAAGAAGAGAGAAAACAGGATGCCAGCTAGGAGGCTACCTCAATGATGCAGGTTAGAGGTGATGGTAGGCCAAAGTGGAGATGGTGGGAACAGGTCAGATTCTGGATTCACTTTTCAGAGAAAGTCCACAGAGCTTCCCAATGGATTACATGCAGGCGTTAAGGGAGAGGAATCAAAGATGATACCAAGGTAACTGAAAGAATGGAGTGGCTATTACCTGAGATCGGAAGACTACTGGGGGTGGAGGAAAGCTCAAGAATTCTGTCTTGAACATGTAAATTTTAAGGTTAATTTTTAGGCTCTAAGTGGAGAAACTAAACTGCTGGAGTTACGAGCTTACAAGACACAATGGAAGCTGGGGGTGGAGAGGATTACAGTCTCTTCATTAATGCATTGCCAATTAATATAAAGCTATTACATCACTTTTCTTGCCCCATGCCTGATTCTTTAATTGTCCAAAAGGTCTTGCCACAAATCTGGTGTAGCTCCCTCAGGAACAGACAGGGTAATGATCTTCTGGAGCATAACTAAGGTTCTCTTAAAGCTGTGGCATAGGGTATGGGGATTCTGAACCCTTTTATTACTTTCTTCAGGGAAGAAGCTGTAGGCCAAGGATGACATTGATCTCAACTCTACTACCTCATCTGAGGACACTGATGGACATCTCTCATTCTCCCTCAAAATACAGAACATAACCAGGCAAGCAAGCATGATTTCTAAACAAAGATTGAGTAGGATATCCCCAGACGTTTAATACCCTTAATAGCCTATCTTCTAGGAAAGAGCATACAGACCTTGCTTGGTGTCCGTGTTTAAGACAAGAGGCAATAGTCAGTCTGTCGATCTCATCTGCTGCCACCGCAACTACAGATTTCTAAAGACAGAGACATATCCTCCTGCCCTACAGAAATCCTGACTGTGATTTATGTCTACCATTTAAATGTTTGTTGAATACTGCATATAACTTACTACCACTGATGACTTCCAAAAAGAAATGGATATTGACAGTATCTTAAAAAGATACTGCCCTGGCTGGTGTGGCTCAGTGGACTGAACACTGGCCTGCCAACCAAAGGGTTGCTGGTTCAATTCCCAGTCACAGCACATGCTTGGGTTGCGGACCAAGTCTCCAGTAGGGGGTGTGTGAGAGGCAACCATACGTTGATGTTTCTCTCCCTCTATTTCTCCCTCCCTTTCCCTCTGTCTAAAAATAAATAAAATCTTTACAATAGTTAAAACAAAAATAAAGAGGAACTATGGAGTCATTTAGAAATGCGGTGGCAGCAGAGAGAGAAAAATAACTGAGTAAAGAACATGAGAACAGAATCAGTCTCATGAAAATGCCCCTAAAGTCAAGACTTAAATCCTCATGAGGCCCTGCACTGTTTGGTATCTGCCTCTGTCCCCATCATCTGCCACGATCTTCTTGGCTTTCTGAGCTACATTAGCCTTTTAGTTCCTCTAATACATAACGATCCCTCTGCCAAGGTCCATCTATCTACAATTGTCCCTACCTAGAATATTCTTCCTGCACATACTCCATAGGCAACTCTTGCTGTAATTCAGGTCCCAGTTCGGATGGCTTCTCAGGGAGACTTATTTTGACCACCCAATCTGAAGTTATTTCCCAACCTTCATTGCTTGACTTTACAAAACTATTTGAACTTATCTTGCTTATTAATTACTTCATTGCTTAACAATATTTTACCGAGCTCCACTAGGGTAGAAGCTATGTTTGTCTTATCCATGGCTCTATCCCTACATGACAAATACCTGTGGAATGAAGTATTACTTCCCTTAAGCAGTGAACCTGAGGCGATAACCTGGGAAGCATTAGGGTCCAACAGTCCGTGAAGCATCAAAAACAACAGAGGTCGGGGTGGGCTTGTTAAAATGCAGATTTCTAGGCCATATTAATTTAAACTGGGGCTGGGGAGGGGGTGGTCACTGAGTAGGGCTTGGGATTCTGCATTTTAGAGTGCCTGAGAAGATTCTAAGTTTGGGGTAGTTTGCAGAATGCCATTCTAAACAATTTGGTAGAAACAGCTCACTCAGTGTCATCAACAAAGTTGGAAAACTCTTTTGAGTAAACTCTTGATTCCCTGTGATTACCTAATTTCCTATTTCCTAGTACATAGCAGCCCAGTGCATGGATTATAGAAGCTAGTCAAGATATATTTGTTGAATGAACTCATGACAAAAAAAGCCCTTTTAAGTAAGTTTCCTGTCGACTTACACCACTGAAGAGCTGCAATAAGGAGCATTAGAACTGAACGCGAAAGGCTGCATGGATGAAAAGGGACGGAACCCACGGTTAACTGAAAAATTAAAACACCCAATACCCGGCAAAACAGCAATCCAAAACAGCAATAGCTGCGCACCCCATCACGTGACATTTCGAGAAGACAGGGCACAAACGCACGCGTCCGCAAGTCCCCGCCCCAACCCGGGCGGAAGTGAGGTCACGACCAAGCTTCATTGCCCTCTCTGCCCTAAGTCTCAACCATAGTCCTTGCCCCTCCTCCTCCAGCCGAGACCAAGCGCCAATCCCGCACCTTAGGACGTGCGGCAGTCGTGGAAAAGTCGTCCCAGAGGGTTGGGATGTGGATTCCTCAAGGCTCCCGCCCCTCCAGAGCACGATTTCTTGTCGCTAGGGTCTCTCTTACCGTTCACATAGCCAACCGTCTCACTCCCCAGCAGCTGTTCCCGCCCGCGGCGCCTTCAAAGCTGCCAATGGCAGTTCCCGCCGCCCTCGAGCCCCGCCCATTGGGGGAGAGGGCAAACTTTGGACTGTATCCCCAGTGTAGGGGGTCGCGTGGGAAGAGCGGCAGAGAAGTGGAACTCATTGAGCGACCCCGTCACCTTCTTGGCAGAGAATATTGTTTAAATCAGTTATTTTCACCAGTGACATCTGACTTGTTGGTTCAGCTTGCTCTTTAGGCTTTGCTGTGTCTCTGTAGGCTCGTCCACTCCCCCCTCCACTCCGCGTAAAATGGGCCCGTTCAGGCCTGTGGCGCTTGCGCCTCTGAGGCCGCCAGCGGCGGGGGCTGGCCTAGCCGGTCAGCAGTGGCGTGCGTAGGAGCGTTCCCTACTTTGAGCTCCCCTGATCCTGGCGCCCAAGCAACCCTGCTCTGGGGTGAGGAGCCTTCGCAGGTGAATACCGCTTCAGCCCTCCTGGTGTGGCCGCGAGTCGGGTGAGTCTGGGGAGACTGGGATTCAGAAGAGCGCTCTCCTGACCGCAGCGTCCGGGGAGCCCGCGGGACACCCACCTGTCTCTTCCCTCGTCCCCAGCTCTCGAGCGCCCCCCAGGGCAGCGTCCTGTCCGGACTTTCTGTCGTCCTTGGAGGTTGGTGTCGGGAAGGCGGGGTCCTCCGGGCGGCAGTCGCCTCCGCGCTGGGGATTTTGTCGGGGAGGGTAGCTACAGGTGCTGCCTGAGCTCTCCACCCTCAGGCTTTTGATGAGGACCTGCTAGTAGTTGAGGGCAGGCCTTGTCCTCGATATTTCACTTTTCTGCAGGCTGTCCCGCCACTCTCGAGCCTTGTGACTTTGGGCGGGCTTCTCCGCCCCTGAGCTTCGGCCGCCTCTCCTGTAAAATGGTATAAACCCATGGCGTCGATTGTGAGAAGCGAACACCTTAGCGCAATGTTTGAGATGGCGAACATTGTGTGATTATTGTTATTGATTATGCAGTTTAGAATTTGCAGGCAGAAGATAGGAGCCCTTTGGGGCGCATCTCAGCTGCATTGAAAGTTGCCACCAATCCGTCCTGCGAAGGGAGAATCTCATAAAATCCCTGTTAGTACACTTTTCAGGAAGTGTAGAAGTTCATATCCCTTTTATTCGGTTTAAAGATTACCATGCCTGTCGTTTCCCAATAGGTGCTTTAAGTAAATCCGAGTTCTGGAAACCTTCATTTACATTTTTAAATGCATGAAAGAAGTTTGCGTTGGCAAAGGTTTTTGTTGTGACACCGTTTGTATCTCCTTTCTATATATACAGGCTCTTGCACTTGTTTAGCTGATTTAAAATGAGCCTCATCTCACCCTTTAAAAAAAAAAACCCTATGTTGAGGTCTGAACCAATTTTTATTTCTATGATAATCCTAAACTCAACATTCAGTGAGCATTTACTATATGTACTTACAAGAATATTCTTTCATTAGCCTGTGCGTTCTTTGAGGTGTATGGACTAATCCCTCCCCCTGAAATTCATGTGATTTGGAAGCACCTAGCAAATGCTGATTAAGTGTTTAGCTTGGCCCATTCCTTAAGAAACTGTGTGATGGAAGTTAGAGTCCTATACAGCCCTCCCCGGTGAAACCCAGGGGTTGCTCTCAGTAGCGGTGGGCATGGTCTGTGCTTTGGGCACACCTGTTACTTAGCAGCACCTGTTTAGACTTGATCCCCTTGCAGCTGTGATTAGTAAGTAGAAATGGGTAGGGTTCGGTAGTTCCCTGTTATCTGCTAGGTTTGCTACCTGTGCTGAATATGGCGCATAGTTTAAGGTAGTTGGAGAAATACTAATTTACTAGTTCCAGTGCTTTCTGAAATGTAGGCTTTAAAAGATTGTTTTAGAAAGCTTTAACTATTAATTTACAGGTTTTTCTGGGGAACAGATTTTTCAGAGACTTTTCTGGCCTTGTCTTCTGCTTGTTTTAAAATGACATTGGGATTTGCAACTGTAGCGTAAATTTATTTCTGGTGCAGCCACACAATAGCAGACTCTTTCTAAAGAAAACAAGAGTGGCATTAAAATATGGGGTTTCCCCCATGTAATTATAGGTCTGCTGAAGTGCTTACACCCTTTACTAAAGTTGCTTATTGCTTGATTTTGGTTTATTTTCTGAGATGGTGCCACCTGGTGGTTGAAATCTTCTACCATCGAATACTCATTAGGAATATTTTACCTCGGAGTCTTGGTAAGATAAGGTAAAAGAGAGAATAACATAAGACTAGTTTTTATATTGTCAGTGAGAGTACCCTACTGCTTCTACCCTCTCAGCTTCTCCCTAGTAAAAGTTAAAATAGCTCTTTAGGGGCCTGTTGGCCACTTATCAAAACATCAAATTGTCACTCTGAACATTTTTAAGAGTTTCAGCTGACTGTTTTGGTATCAATTTGTGCATACTTGAGGAAGTGGGTGGAGTTGGCATAGGGAGGGAAGTGTTGTAATTGTGACAAGTTAACCCTTCTGATGTTTTCTAAATGCCGGTGGGACTGGGCTTTTGTTTTTTAACTGAATAATAATGGACTTGATTCCTCTCTTTCTCACTTCAAACACCCATGCATGACAGCTTATCACAAATGAATATTTCCTTCACCTTGGTTTCAGCTGTGCAGCCTCTGTTCACAATATCTTGGCACTGTCCTTTTGAAATTGTGTTCTGTATTCCTATTAGTAGCAGGTGTTTATCATATGAATGTGAATTTTGATTTTGGAAATAGCTTAAAGTCATTTAGTTGTGACCTTAGATTTGAGGAGAAACTGAAGAATGCAGTGGTACAGCGTACTCTGTGGCATCCTTAATTGATGTAGCCAGTCTCTGTGGGGCACATTTGGACAGATAAGCGAGAGCTTCACGTAGCAGCCTGTTTGATTGTTGGACCGGTCCATGAGGATGACAGCTGCCTCTGTGACTTCCACCCTTTGGTTTCCAGTCCTGTTCCCAGAAACACCTCAGAGTAAATTCAGTTGAACTCTTTCTATTATGTGACAGAGCATTTCAGATAGACAAAGAATACTTCACATGTCACACGCACTGTTCACTGTTTCAGAGACTCTCGAATGTTATTTTAAACCTCATGATATCACAGAGATCGGTAATAGGTTAAGAGCTAATTCCATTTTTAGAAGGAAGAGACTTAGGTCTCAGATCAAGTAAACAAAGTGGTACAACTTGTGAATAGCTGAATCCACAATTTTTGCCTTCAAAGCATCTTCTCCCTACAAATCTATGGTTTGTCCAACTTAACCAAGTTGTTCCTTTTATCTGTCTCCTCTGTCAGGGGCTTCCCTAAGCTGGCAAATATGACCAATTTTATTAATGGTTCCTTGTTTAAATCTCATGACAGAGCCACCACTTCCTGAGCACTCTTCCCAGGAATATTCAAACTGTGAATATTCTGGAAATGGCTGATCAGGACAAGTATAGTCCTGTTTTTTTTCTTAGTGTAGACAGACACTCTATTTCTAATAATGCAGGATAATATCAATATTACATTGACTTCTGTGGAAACTAGGTCTAGAATTCATGCCTGCTGAACTTGTAGCCAGCCAGAGGCTCTTTGGGAAATAGTAGTTTTTTTGCTATCTGACTTTATTTCATTCACAAACCACTGGGAAGTTATGTTTTTCCTATTATGAACATGGGAAAAAAATCTGTCATGGTGAGAGATTACCTTATATAGTAACTGCCACTTACTGTGTGGCTGGGGTAGTTTTGCCATGAAAATGTGGGTAATGCATCTTTTGATTTATAAAAAGGCAGTTTTTTTAGGATTCAACTGAAAGGTAACAGATACCTACTTCCTATAGTTATTGGGAGGATTATTAGACTTGTGCCTAGCACACAGTATTTAACAAATTATTTTGCACATTAATAATGTAGATATATTCTTATGGCTTTGAGGAAATTAAAAAATAAAGAACTGGAATATATATTTAGCTTTTCCTCAGTTCATAATAATTACTTTGAATTATAATAGTGTTATTAGAAAAGGCTTTTAAAGATGACTAGTGAAAGGTGTCAGCACTCATTTAAGTGTGTTCTAAGGACAATGCCATTGTTTTATAGTCATGTACATCATAATATGTATTTTTGCTTATATACAACATGTATGTATATTTTTATCTTCTCAGGTGTTTACTTTGCCAATTAAGTCATTTCAGTATATCATAAGCTTGTTTCTGAACTGTAAAAGCATAAATTTGAGGGCTGGTTGACAGAAATATGCAAAAAATGTTTAGTCAAATGTGTTACAAAATAAAATTTTAAAGTCATTTGCTAGGTGACTCAACCAGTGTACATTTTCCTTCAAAAGATTAAGTGAGGCAGAAACCAGATAACTGATACTATATATTGGTATAGTATTAGATTACTTAAATTGCTGTACTATAAGAGACCTCATTTTTCTGAGGCAAAAATTTATATCATTAAAAAGACTTTGTAGTCAGTGACAGACAAAAAAGATTTGAACTAGGCTGTATTTTCAATTTCCATTTCAAATACTCAGCTGGGCAAAACACCCTGATTTCCTTTGTCTTTTTTTAAAGATTTTATTTATTTTCAGAGAGAGGGGAAGGGAAGGAGGAAGAGAGGGAGAGAAATGTCTATGTGTGGTTGCTTTTGCACACCTCCGCACTGGGGACCTGGCCCTCAACCCAGGCATGTGCCCTAGACTGGGTATTGAACCGGTGACCCTTTGTTTTGCAGGCTAGAGCTCAATCCACTGAGCCACACTAGCCAGGGCGAATTTTCAGTCTTTGGCTGTGGTATATTTTGTGTGTAGGGGTGTGGGTGTGTTAGTTATTCAATGAAATAGTGATCTACTGGTATTTTTTGTAAGTTGAAATCTGAAATAGTAGGTATATTATGATTCTTTGGAATTCATGGTTTAGACGTTTTTAAGGATTTTATTTGTTGGGAGTGAAAGGTGGATGGGCAATTTGAATTTCTCTCAACTTGTTTTTAACAGCTTTGTTAAGGTATAATTTACATTTTATACAATACACCCAGTGTAAGTGAATTCAGTGATTTTAGTAAACTTACACAATTGTACAAGTATTACTCCAGTCTTATTTTAAAACATTTTCATCACCCCCCAAAATTTCTTGGTGTCCATTTGCAGGTTAATTCTCCACTCTTACTGTCAGGTCTAGGCAGCCAATGATCAGCTTTTTGTCTACAAATTTGCCGTTTTTAGACAGCGCATATAAATGGAATCATGCAGTGTAGTGTTTTGAATCTGGCTTCTTTCATTTAGCTTAGTGCTTTCGAGGTTCATCCATGTTGGCACACGTATCAGTTAATTTCATTTAATTGAAATATAGTAATCCATTGTGTAAATACACATTTTTATCCAATCACATAGTTAGTGGACATTTGGATTGCTTCCAGTCTTGGTTATTATGAATAATGCTGTGAACATTGACATACATATCTTTGTGTGGATACACTACAGGGTGAAGCAAAAGTAGGCTTACAGTTCATATGGAAAATAATACAATACTTATAAATAATACAAGAGTAAACTGTGTTCCAAGTGCTCACAACTGTAATTTTGCTTCTGCCCCATGCTGTATTTTTTCATTTCTCTTGAGAAGATTCTTAGGAGTGCAATTTCCAGGTAGGTCATATGGTAAGTTTGTGTTTAACTTCCTAAGAAGCTGCCAGTTGTCTTCCCAAGGGTCTGTGCTGTTTTGCATTCCCTATAGCAATGCATGAGGTCCCTTGTCTCCACAGGCTGAACAGTGCTTGGCATTGTCTGGCTTTGATAGTGGACATTCTGGTGGATGTGGAGTAGCATCTCATTGTGGCTTTGATTTGTATTTCCTCGAGGACTCTTGGTGTTCAGCATCTTTTCAGGTGCTTAATTAGCCTGTGTCATCTTCAGTGAAATATCCATTCAAATCTTTTGTCCATTTTTAGGGGGTCCATTTTAAACATTGGATTGTTTGTAAGCATTCTTTAGTATTATAGATACAAGTCCTTTATCATCTGTGATTTGCAAATGTTTTCTTGTAGTCTGTGGCTTGCAGTAGATTTTATTTTTTTAGAGCAGTTTTAGGTTTGCAGCCAAATTGAGCAAAAAGTGGAGCGGTCTCATGCACGCTCTGCCCCCGACACTCAGAACTTCCCTCGCTGTCAGCGTCCCCCACCAGAACAGTACATTTATCACAGTCCATGAAACTACATTCACTTGTCACTGAAGTGTGGCCTGGCCTTCCGTTTTCTTATTGGTGTTTTTTTGAATCAGTAAAATTTGTAATTTTGATGAGCTGTTACCATTTTTTTTTCTTTTACGAATTGTGCTTTTTATGTGCCTAAGAACTTTCTACCCAAACTAAGGTTGTAATTTTCTCCTATGTTCTTTCTAAGAACTTTTAAAAGATTACAGCAATTAATTGGTTTTTTTTTTCTTTTGGTACTTTCTCTGAGTTAAAAAGAATAGGTTTATAAAAGACAGTAGCTGTATAGTGCTACATAACTATAGCACACTCCTCAAAATAATGCTTTTCCTTTGACCTTAGCTGACCATTTTCTATGTGAGTGAACTAATTAAACCAATTTCAGGGATTTCAGCCTCTTGTTGTCATTGTAATAATCACATTTTTATGGATATATCTGCCAAATTTGAAAAATTTATTTTCCATCTGTGTCTTGTTTGTTTTCATTGTTTAGTAGATTTTCCTAGGCAGAAGTTAGGGAGAAAGCAGTCTATATTAATTCACGCTAGTGTGAGATGACTAATTTTCCCTTTAACTCTCTCAGAGGAATACACGTTTTTAAAGGATCAGTAAGCCAGTTCTCTTAATCGGTAGAATTTCATCTGAACAAAATGAGTTGTCATCAGTTTCAGGAATGTGGGGCTTACTAATACAGGTAAGCTGTTTCTGCTTGAGCGCTTATTTCCAGGCTCAGGTCTGTGGAGGAGTCCTGCTTTTTTCTGAACCTGCGTGTTCTCTCAACACTCCTGATAAATTTCTGAATCTGTTAAATGCTTGGATAGGACCCCGAGGTTCTAGTTGAATAATTTGCCTAAGGTCAACATCCTGTTCTGATAGAGGTCACTGGAGGTTCTTACTGGAAATATGAAAATAGTTTAGGCTGCACTAACAAATACAGTCACACATATTCAGGATGCTCTTGTGTCCACAGGTTGCGCTGCTGTGGTCCAGCACCTCCTGAAGATGCACCCTGACTTATCTCCGCACTTGCACACTGAAGAATGCAACGTCTTGATTAACTTACTTAAGGATTGTCACAAAAATGTAAGAGTTCAGAAAAATTACCGTAAAGTAAAAGTGAAACTTAATGTGTAACACGCTGATGTGATTTAAATGTTGCCTCCACTAACGCAAGGGAATGATAATGTCTTAGCTTAGTAAAGACTAGAGCTGATGCTTGTGATTTTTGAGAAACCACTTTTATGATTAAAAATTCAAGGATGAAAGTTTGCTAGGGATCTTTTGAAATGATTTAAGATTTAGAATGCATGTTCTTAAAATACTTTTCCCGGTTACGGAGCACTAAACAATTGTGTTCAGCTCTGACTCTTCCGATCATAATTGAATTAGTCTGAGATTTTCTGTTCCTTGATGTCTCCCACTCTGTGTTTAAAGGAAATTGAAACATTTTTATAATTAGATGTTGATAAATTTAAGTTATGATAGACCTAATTTGACAGGTTTACTTGTTAGTGGAATGGAAGTAAAATTCCATGGTTAAAACCAAAATAACAAAGAAGGCCATTTTTGGAATGCATTAAATTGAGCTGATATTTTTACAGATATCGAATATTTAGCTTTTTCATATACCTGATGCATGAGACAATGATATAGAGCATGTGTGCTATTCTTTAGCTTTGCATGATGCATTAGTTTCTTCTTGAGGTTCATGAACTGTAGATGTCAAATTTTAATAGTATTAAGTAAGATTTCTTTATTTTTAAAGTATATTTTATTGATTATGTTATTACAGTTGTCCCAGTTTTTTCCTCCCCTTTATGCCCCTCTACCTGGTACCCCCATTCCCTCCAGTATTCCTCCCATCCCTTTAGTTCATGTCCATGGATCATGCATATGAGTTCTTTGGCTTCTCCATTTCTTATACTATTCTTGACATCCTCCTGCCTATTTTGTACCTAACACTTATGCTTCTTATTCCCTGTACCTTTTCAGTATGATTTAAATGAGCAAAATTTTAAGACTGAAGGTAATGTAAGTAAAACCCCTAACCTGTGAAGTCAGATATTTTTTATGGTTCAGAGAATGTTGTAGATGAATAATATACTTCAGGCAAACAATTTTCACCATCCATTTAGATCAAGAATTGATATTGTAAGTGTTTTTAACTTTAGCCATTCAGTGAGTATATGGTAGTATCTCATTTGTTTTTAAATTGTGTTTCCCTGATGGTCAGTGATTTTAAGTATCTTTTTATGTGCTTATTGGCCATTCATATAAAGTCTTTTGCCAATATTTAAAAATTGAATTGTTTGTCTCACTATTAAGTTGTCAGAATTAGTTTTGTCATTGGGCATACATGTCCTTTGTGGATAAGTATAATGTGAATATTTTCTCCCATCCTTTTCTGTGACATCCTTTGTTTCATTTTCTCAAGGATGTGTTTGGAAGAGCAATTACCAATTTGATGAAGTCTGATTTACCAGTTCTTTTGTTTGTGTTTTTTATGTTTTAAGGATCTTATATGTTTGCTGATCACAAAGATTTCCTATTTTTTTTTTGCAAATTTTATAGTTTTAGCTTTTACATTTAGGTCTGTGATTCACTTCAAGTTCTAATTTTTGTGTATCGTGTGAGGTATGAGTCAAGGTTTCTTTCTTTACCTATAGATACCTAATTATTCCAGCATCATTTATTGAAGAGACTATTCTTTCTCCACTAAACTACCTTGGTGCCTTTGCCAAAAATCAATTACCATAGGTTAGTGGGTCAATTTCTGGGCTTTCTGGTCTGGTACACTGATATATAGATATAGATATATCTGTATATCTTTTAACACCACTTAATTCCCAAGTTAGGTCCCCTGACTGTTTTGTCCTCTTCTGTCGTAATTCCCTTTCCACAGTGCATCTAGAGCAGGGGTGTGAAACTCATTTTCACCGGGGGCCACATCAGCCTCGTGGTTGCCTTCAAAGGACCGAGATAATTTTAGGACTGTATAAATGTAACTACTCCTTAACTGTTAAGGAGTTGAAATTACAACTCGGCCCTTTGAAGGCAACCAAGAGGCTGATGTGGCCCCCGGTGAAAATGAATTTGACATCCCTGATCTAGAGTGACCTCTGAAACCTGTTTAATCATTGTTCCCCTTTAATGGCTTCCTTTGTCTATAAAATCTTCATTTCTACTTGGAGTTGCAAGACCTTCTTGAAACTGGTGCCTCCGTACCTCTTGGGTCTCACCGCTGTCCTGAAGGTCTGGTTTTCCCCTTACTCCTGTGTGCTTTTCTGCGGTTGCACTGGAGCATGTTTTTCTCTTACGAGCCTTTGTACTTGCTTTTTCCTTTGCTTCACTTAGAGCCTTTTTCACTGTCCTTACTTCCCATTTGCTAGACCATTTATAATCTCCTAGGTCTTATTCAGCTTAATTGGTCATTTCCTCTTTCTTCTTTCCTGGTCTTGCTTCTCTTGTGGTAGTCACTCTACTCCAATAATACCATACATAATATACTTCCTACTTTGTGACAGATGTTCTCACACCTTTTGGTCTCAGGATTCCTTTACACTCTTAAAATTATTGAGGACCACAGAGAACTTTGTTTACGTGGGCCATATATATCAATATTTACTGAATTTAGACATTGAAACTGAGAAATTAAAAAATAATTTAAAATAATAAACTCAAATGTTGTTATTTTTTTATGAAAAGCTCTTAGTTTCCAAAACAAAAAAAGAGCGACATTGCTTGTACATTTTTGTAATTCTCTTTAATGTCTGACTTAATAGAATACAGCTGGATTCTCATAGCTGCCTCTCCATTTAATCTGCAAGGACATTACACTCATGTGGCCTCTGGAAAATTCCACTGCACCCTTGTTAGAGAGTGAAAGTGAACAAGACAAATAAGATCTTTAGTTGTTAGGAAAACAGTTCTTACCTTACACATCTCCTGGAAAGGTCTTGAGAACTCTTGATGTCCCTGGACTACACACTTCGAAACACTGCTCTGGAGCACTCCAGTCACGATTCAGCTCCTCCTTCGACAGTGTGCTGGGTGAGGACATACCCAGGTCCTCCTTGCTCACTGCTGTGTCCTAGTGCCTGGGACATTGTCTTCCGGGCATTAATGGATTGGCTCACTCATTAAATCACTGGCTAAGCCAGTTTGGCTCTCTAGAAGCCATCAGGCACGAGAAGCTTGTGCTGTATACAAGAGAATTACAGTACATGGGCATGTCCTTGACCACTTTCACTGGGCATGTTGGGTTTTACACATAATGTCACAGAGTATACTTATTTGGGCTTAATGGTGAGGTAAAAGTAAAAATATAAATCATTTTTTTCCTTGAATTTTTAATATAAGCTGTATGTTTATGGGATGATAGGAATAACTAATCTGAACTATAAAATATTGCCTTGCATTCTAAAAGTCTAATCCTTTCTGTTATTTCTGCCTGATCAGAAGGTGTGTGAAACTGCATTGTCTCTGCTTATTTGTTTTCAAGGAAGTAATTTAGGAAAAATACACAGGAAATAGTTATCTGAGGAGGTCATTAGGTAACTAGGAGGAGTTCTTAGTCTATTTTAAATGCTTGCCAGAAAAACTTTTGACTGTTTATCCAATGTGGACCAGAAAAGTACATTTAAAATGGTAATCAATCAGGAAAAAAAGAAATAGCATGATACATAGCTTACTAATGATGTGTTGCCTGGTTTCCACGAAAGCCTTATTTAGAAAGAAGAGGAAAAGATCTGCTTATTACTACAATTACAAGTTTAGCATTTATGGCTCATTCCAGATCACCTTGCTTTCCAGTCCACCTTAAAAATTGTGATGTGCAAACAAAACACACCAAATACGGCCCTATTAAATTCAGGTTCTTGACTTCATTCATTGTAATCTGCTTTGGAGCATACTTACTGCCATGATAATTTCCCTAGGACTTGAAACCACTAGGGGATTTTTATTTTTGCTTTTCAAATAAAGCAGACTGAACCTCAGACATAGGTTTTTCTTTATTGTGAATTAGTGGCTTATTTATAGGCCATCTAATAACAATGTTATGTGTTTCTGATTTATTTTGATAACATTTTGAATGGGGGCAAATGAGAAAATGGCTTTGGCATCAGGCATTTGTTAAGTAGCTCTTCTATTGGACAGTGTTTGCTGGTGAAGGAAGTTCTCATGTGAATATGGCCACACTGCTCTTTGACATCACTCCCTGTGACGGAGGATGGATAGTGCTGTGAATTTAACATGCCCTCGGAGAAGATGGTATTAGGCAATAAAAGTGTTTACACTCTGTCATCATGAGGTTTTGGCAGGTTAACAGGCTTCACATTTGTCAAGGAAAAGTCTTATTTTTTCTACCTATAGAGCATTTATCCCCCTTTTTTAGGGAAGCTAGGATAAGCATGTTAATTTGGATATTTAATACTTGTGATTTAACTATTTACTTATTAACAAGGTGACACATTAAAGAGGTTTTTTAATTCTCTGTACTGTAGCATATTATGGGTTGAAATATTTTACCCTTTTCTTCTTTTAGCACAGCATTCTGAAATTTTTTGGTTATTGCAATGATCTTGATCGGGAGATGAGAAAATGCTTGAAGAAGGAGGTAAGAAAAGTGTTAAAAGGATGGAAATAGATCAACAATACAACAGAACATTTTTGAACAATATTATATATTACTGCCATTGTTAAATTCCTTTCCCAAATGTTAGCGTAGTATAGAAAAATTGACTTTATATGTGTGTACCCACTAAAACCTAGGGGAGAAATGAAAGCCTCTTCTGGGGGCAATTTTAGAATATCGCTGCTGCTTGGCACGCACATAAATGAAACAACTTCCTTTTTATAATCAGTATAATTCCTCTGGATGAATTTTAAAGTTTGGGAAATTGACTTTGTATAGCATATGATTGTTTAACCACTATACAAGTGTGCCTGAAACTAACACAAAATAATATTGAATGTAACTATTATTGAAAAATAAAATTAAAGATGAAAAAAAAGATGCCGTGGGAAAAGAGGATTCTCTTCATAGGAGTTTGATCTATAATTGTCTTTGTTCAATTAAAATGTTTGGTAAACTGAATCTCTTCAGCAGAAAAGACCTATCAATCAGCTGTTAGCTGTAGTAGGTAACTAAGCTCTCTGGGCCTAAATTTCCTTATATGACATGGTGAGGGTGGACTTAGGTTCTTTACAGCTTTAGGATTTTGAATTTCTTTATAATCATGGTATGTATAAACCGCAGAGATCTAGTTTGACTTACTTGGAAAGACTCCTGAACCCAGTTTTAGGTTGAGACTTGGTCTTGGGCAAATAGCCAAAACACCTAACTCATTGTCTTTTTACAGGTACTGCTAACCAAGCAGAATGCATTCAAATCTTTGAAAAGAAATCTAATTCCATTTGTTTTGTACATTAGATGTTTTATGTCCAAAACATTTAAACCTATACTAAAAATCTGCCTTCCAATTTTTTCATTTTCTGCACTTTGAACTTTTTTCCCCTGTTAGCTTTATACTGAAAAGTATTAGCTATAATATTTGAAGCTTCCCAGCATCTATCTTTCTTCATTTTTATATTTTCCACTTTGGGATTTTTTTGCTTTTTTCTTTACTAAAAAAAAGTGTCTTTACTGTTTGAGGAACTTTCCAGAGTTCTGAGTTAAGGGTGATAATTTTCTTTGTGTGAACAAGCATGTACATGTATAAATGTTTTAACCTGATTTTTGAAAAGTTTTTTTTTAAATATGTAAAGGCTTATTTAGATGGAAACTAAACTTAGGGCTCTGTTTCTTTGTAAATACGATTATGGAAAAATAAAGACTGTACTTTTTTTGGGGGGGTACAGCTGTTTATTTCTCACTTTCAGTTGTATAACAACTTTTTCCATAAGTTTTCTTATTACAGTTTAATGATTTTGCCATCATTGACTTGGTGATTGATCATATGCAATTTTCTTCCCAGGTAGTCCTGAGGTGTTCGTGAATATTTGGTGGAATATTGTAGATACTCTTATTTTGTCTGGGTTTTTCATATAAATTTCAGATTTTCTACTTGATTTATTTATTTTAAAAATTTTTATTTATTTATTTTTAGAGATTTTATTTATTTATTTTTAGAGAGAGGGAAAGGGAGAAAGAGGGAGAAAATCATCAATGTGTGGTTGCTTCTCACGTGACCCCCACCAGGGACCTGGCCTGCAACCCAGGCCATGTGCCCTGACTGGGAATCAAACCGGTGACCCTTTGGTTCCCAGCCCACACTCAATCCACTGAGCTATACCAGCCAGGGCTTCCTTGAGTTATTTTTTTAAGTCCTCCGTGTGGTTTTTATGTTGCTTAATGACCTAATTTATAGACATTTTTCTGCCCTTTCGTCCTTTAATCCTCTGAACCAGCCCTCATTTATTTCCTCTCTGCTTTTGATGCTTTCTTGTTTACCACATTGCTTCTGGCACTCTCTTCCTGCCATTCCCTTGATGTGTCACTTGAGTGCTTCGTCCCTTGAAGCTTATGACTAGAAATAGGGTCTGTCCAGTTCTCTTGAGCCTCTCTTTGCTGTTGTGTTGTTGCTTTTGTTCATTTATTGAAATAATCACTAATATTACTTCTTTGTAGCATCTGTTTTTGCCCCACTTGGTTTTTGCTTAATTGACCTTCCATTCTATCTGTGTTTTCAGTGGAGTTTTGTGAATAACATTGTATTTGTCCTTTTTCTTCTTCTTTTATTCAGGGACCATTTTGACTGTCTTTGGAAATAATCTTTTTTTTTTTTTTAAGATTTATTTATTTATTTATTTATTTATTTATTTATTTTTAGAGAGGGAAGGAAGGGAGGGAGAAAGAGAGAGAGAGAGAGAAACATCAATGTGCAGTTGCTGGGGGCTGTGGCCTGCAACCCAGGCATGTGCCCTGACTGGGAATTGAACCTGCGATGCTTTGATTCACAGCCCGTGCTCAATCCACTGAGCTACGCCAGCCAGGGTGGAAATAATCTTAATGCATGTTTTACTATAGACTGTATTTTCATTTACACTATGACTTATTTTATTGGCCTGCTAACAAAGGATTATCTTCAGAAGATTTACTGTTCAGACCCTCCTCACAGCCTAATTGCTGGTGGTAACATGTGATTAAAGATAGACATAAAATATTTTTCTCAGGGCAGGTGTCTGTGTTCTATTTATTTATTTTGAGAGAGCGAGAGGAAGAGGGAGGGAAAGAGAGAGAAACATGGACTTGTTGTCCCACTTACTTATGCAGTTACTGGTTGCTTCTCGTGTGTGCCCTGACTGGAGACTGGACCCGCACCCTTGGTGTGTCAGGATGACCTTCTAACCAACTGAGCTACCCTGCCAGGGCGAGTAGTGGCTTCTTTATCCCTAAATTTTTTAAAGCAACGAAACACACCTTTTCCTTAACAATCTTAAGAGGAAAATTAATGTATGACATGAAAGGAATTATTTTGGTTAAAGGGACCTATTGCTTCATGTATAAGTTGAAGTGACCTTTTGATAAGGAAGAAAAAAAAGTTTGTAAACTATCATTCTGGTAGATATGTTAGAAACCTTCAATCAAAACTTTAGACGTAAAACACTTGTTAAAGATTATCTGGCCCAACTCCTTGATATTTGAGGTTGTTGGACCAGAAGATGAAGTAACTCCGAGTTGGGAGTCTCCACACCATCGTCTCAGGAGGCAGGGCAGGGAGCTGGTCAAGTCCCCGGCCAGCTCTCTATCGTGACTTTTTTGTTTGCTGTGGCCTCTTTCCACATCTGTTTCCTAAAAGATTGTGATGTTCAGCTGTTCACATACACTCAGTTTTTTCAACTTGGATTTGCTTTTCCTTTTTTCCCTTTTTATCCAGGGACTCTTCATTCACCTTTAAAATATGTCTGTATTGGTATGTATATTATAAGCTTATACATATGAACCTATAAGAACACTTATGTTCAAGTTTCTCTGCTTTAAAGAAGTGCTTTTTCTAAATGCCAGGCTCTGTCTGTATTTCCTGTTACTTATAATCTACTAGCCAGATCAGAATACTAAATAGAAAACCTCTAAGGTGAAAACTACATTTAGATCCAACTGATTACAGACACATAGGATTTGGGGAGCCTCTGATTCAATGACCATTCATGATCAAACAAACAAACAAAAAAAAAACCCTGGGAAGTTCAGCTGCCTGTAAGTTCCTATGTGAACCAACAGGATAATGTGGTTGCTAAGAGCCAGTTTCTCTTGATAATATTTGTATTTATAGAAATGTAGTATGTCTAGGTCATAAGAACTAGTAGGCCCATTGTAGTCTACATCTGCCAAACTGCTTCTGGAGCACTGTGTTTAATTCCGGTTGTGTTATTTTTCATAAGGAATATTGATATTAAAGCACTTTATAAAAGGTGCTTTATAAATGTTAGAAGGCAGAAGCCCTATTCTGTGAACAGTGGAGAAAGGAGTGATATTCAGCCTGAGAAAGAGATTATGAGTGGGTTATCCGTAACCAGATAGTTGAAAGACTATAGCAGGCAAGAAGAAATAGAGGGCAGTAGGAGAATTTACTGGGAAGCCCTTACCGATTCACCAAAAAAAAAAAAGCTTGCAACAATTGCTGGAACTATAATTAAATAGGTAGTGAATTCTTCGTAACTAGAAGTGTTCAGTCAGAGGCTGGATAATTCTGTAGATTGTGAGCTGTGGAGAGCAGGGACGAAACGCATTCATCTTGTTTGCTGAGTTCGTGTTTTGAGAGGAAATTAATTCAGTAAAGGCTTGAGTATCTGTTAGGATATAGATACTGTATTGAATGAAACTATACTAGATACCTCTAAGGTCCATTTCCAGTCTCAGATGTAGTGAAATAAAAGACAAATAAGAGTTTTGTCAGCAAAAACATTGTTTTTATTTTCCAAATATTTTAAAATATTTAACTTACTTGATATAAGTGGTGATATAATCTGCCCTTTTCTCCCCCTTCCTTTTATTTTCCAGTACGCGGAAAAGAGGATCAAGAGCAGGGAGCATGGCGATGCAATGCGAAAGAAGCTTTTTAGCTCTCCAGACGAATCGGAAACATAAATTACATTTTCACTGGATGCCTTGGCTGAGTGAAGACCTAAAGACTCTTGGTTGATAACCAAAAGAATCCTGTTTCATTTGGTCTCCAGAATCTTTTGAATAGCAAGTGACCCACGAGAGTTCGAGCCTTGGAGAAACACGGAAACCCTGGAGTCGGACTGCTGGTCGGGCAGAGCCTTTAGTGCTCTGATTCCTTTACCAACGCCCCTGACTTTTAACGCGCCTCTTTCCTTTGCCTGCAGCCACTTAACATTTGAGCAACTTATTTCTCCCTCAATAAAATCATTGACTTTAATCATGTTTTCTCTGTTCTCTTAGACTCCTGAAATTAGGACAAAATGGTCCCATTAGATTTTCCTTTTGAACAGTGTGCCAATTCTGGAGCTTAAACATTGAAGGTACGAGCTAGGGCAAAAAGAGTTTGAGGAAATCCCTGGCTGTGTTAACTATATGAAAATGTTCCAGCTTTATTCTTCTTAAAAGGTTAGATGTTTAACACTGATAAAATTACATGTAGTTAGAATTTAAGTCTTGGTGGACTTTAGTTCCTTTTTAGTTGGATGTGCCCACCCTGGGTGCCACTTAACTCCTGGGCATTAACATTAGGCTCGCATGCCTCCTCTTGCTGGGTACAGGGCTCTCTCTTCTTCCCATACTCATTTTTAGCAGCATTCTCTCTGCCTGGTGTTTCTGAGACCTGTGAGGATCAGTCAGCAACTTTCAGCTGCATGACAGCACAGCTTGATCTTGTCAGATAAGGTGTCACCAGACTGCGCACTGTGAACTCCTTGTCGTGAATTCTGATGTTTATGTTCAGGATGAGGCCTTGTTGATCTCAGTGTTTAGTAAGTGATTTCCCCATCACAAGAGATATTCAAGAAGCTGGATCTTGATATTCACTTAGCAAGATGGTTACAAAGGATAACAGACATTTGATGAAAGGTTAGAGGAAGAAGCAGAATTAATTCTGAGGTCCCTTTCAAGACTGAGATTTATGAATATTCAGTTGTGCTCCCCCAATCTCCCTCCACCCCTCTACCCCCCTGGTCAGGCAGTACAGGTACGGAAATGAGACATTTTGTCTTTAGAAGCTTATAAACCAACAAGTTGACTATTAGTATAGTAAGCGCCATGATTAGGGAGGTGTCATAGAAAACAGCATCCATGCCCAGCCTTCAGGAACAAGGAGCCATTCCAAGAAAGCTACTTAGCACAGGAGACTTGACAAGTGGAGTGAAAATGGAATTCATTCTGGGGCATGCAAGTCATTGAGCATGGCTGGAATATGAGAACTCTTGGAGGAAGATCAGAAATGTCTTTTAATTTTGTTGGAATTATTTCTTCAGTGCTGTGGTGACCAGTTGCATATTTTAATATGGTGATTTGGGATTTATGGAGGGGACTTAGGAGATTGATATGTTTCAATTTGTGTTTTTAGTAAGATTTTTCTGGTTGTAGTTTGATGTAAACTGGAGGAGAAGAGAGATTACACTCAGGGGGACCAATTAGGTTATGCCCTAATTTAGGTGAAAAGTGAGGGCCTGAATTAAGTGGCTTGGGAATCAAGAGGAGTGACTAGATTTGAGGGGAATTTGAACACAGAATCAGCATGACTGACTTGGGGTAGGGTTTAAGAAAAGTCTAGGAGGCCTCAGGCACTGGATTTGTGCTTGCCTGCTGTAGGCGCCCTGCCCGGAGGGGAGGGAGTGTAGGAGAGGTGTGCTGTGAGGTGCTGAGTCTGAGGTGTGTGGATGATCGGATGCAGATGGCTTTTAGACTTCTGAGTAATCAGATCTAGAGCTTACTGGAGTTGCCTGGACTGGAACAGACTTGGGTGACAGCAGCACACAGGTTAGAGCGAATGACCTGGGGCGATGTTGACAGTGGACCAGAGAGTTTCTTAGAGCAGAATGGGATTTTTTTTGGAGGGGGGGTCACTTAATTTTTAAATTATTTAAGTACTACATTTTTAGGAACATTCAAACAACTTACACGTTTTACAGAATAAAAATTATCCTTTATTCCCCAATATCACATCTTGCCAGAATTATCTGTAACTGACAATTAGGTGGGGCTTCTAGGCATTTATATTAGCATTCCAGGACAGAAGAGAGAGCCACATATTTGGAGAAGGGGCAGGCATAGAGTAGAAGGCAAACAGTGGTGAATGGTGTTTACAGAGGAAGGAGTGTCACTGGATCAGAGTGAGGGCTGAGATGGTAGTTGGACCCCTCTTTCACCTGAAACTTCAGAGCCTTTGGTGTGGTGAGGACTGGGTGGAAGCGGAAGTGGGGCTGGAGGACAGGAGCACGTTTGAGAAGGCTTGGCTCTGAAGGGAAGGACAGTGTCGGATCGGGAGGTCTTCTTACAAAATCAAAAGAAAATGGGGTGACAGTTGGGAATGGCCATGTGTTGAAAGAGTGCCATAGAAGAGAGGGATTAATTTATGGCGTGAAATCTTTGAGGATGCAGAAATGGATGACATTCGGGGCCCATGGTGACAGCGGTGATATTTTTTTTCTAGAAAACAAACTAGAAACTGAAAACTTGAAGCACTGCAGGACATGCAAAGTGTTCCTTACAGAGAGCGGTAAATGCCTATTTGTGCAGGATGTAATGGTGTTTCTTCTACGAAGAGTTAAGAGCAAGGCTCTGTTTCTGCTCCCTGAGCACCAAAACCTCAGATATGCTAACGTCACCAGGGAGCAATGATGCTGGTAAACGTTTAATGGCTGGCTCTGCAAGACAAAGGCACCAGTTTGTAGCATTTGCTGTTTTCTGTGTTGTAAATATTTCTGCCACGGGAGATTTCAAGCTACCAAGCTGATGTCGCTGAAGGTGGTGTTGGGAAGAGGTGCACTTAGTAGGCTCTTCTGAGCTGGTACCAGCTGACACCAGGCCCCCAATAGCATGCTGCTGCTGTGCTGAAAGAACTGCAAAGAATTATCAAGTCAGTTGGTTGCCCACTGATCATCACCTTCCCCAGCTCTGACGTTTTGTCCGTTGAAAGCACCTGTAATGTTAGATGTACGCTAAAGCAGTACTGCTGGGGCTCCTGTGCTAGAGCAGCTGAACAGGACCACTGGAGTTCAGAGTCTCCAGGGGCATGCCACTTGTAGAACAGCAGATAACCGTATGCCAGGAGGATTGGGAAGGAAATGAGACCTGCCTACGTATGCTGTCATGGGTGGTCGGATTTGTGCCCTGGCAGCAGAGTTCAAGAGCTCAGACTCCCTCTGCCCTCTTTATATATTTTATACATTACCTTAATAGCCATCTCAAGAACTGTTGGGGCCTGCAAGAATGGGTGTGGCTGTCTGTAAGTTGTTACCTAGCTAGGTGACTTCTGACAGAGTTCTTGGTCTGGGTTTCAACTCTTAGTTTTTAAATGAGGTGGTTGGACTCATTTACTGTTTTGTTAACCATGGAATCCTTAGTATCTCAGGCCCAAGCACTAAATAATTAGTAGGAGGTAACTTTGTTTTGCAATAAAAGATTGCAATAAAAGATGCTGCGACTGTACAGGCAGTTGTCCTGGGTCTTTGTTGTTGTTATTTTCCCTTTAAATTTCCATCCCATTTTGATGTCTGCTACCTCTCGTACTGCTGGAGGGTGCCACCTGTACTATCAGGAGTGTATCATATCCCTTGAGTATTGAGACTAAATCGAGGGTCACAGAGTCCTGCTCAGAACTTCTCTCCTCGCTCCTGTCCAGCCTCCCTCCAGACGACCCTCCCAGAGCTGCCAGGGAAACACTGCACACCACTTTTAAGGTCCTGCTCTGACTATCCAGGTGTTCCAGTCCCTGTGCAGCAAGGTGCACACTCAGGGCCCTGGCAATACAAGGCTCCTCTGCCTCTTCAGCTCCCTCTAGGAGGGGGGTTGGGGAAAGAAAACGCTGTGGCGCTGGAACACTGGGAGCAAGGGAGAGAGTGGAGTGCGATGAGTGGAGAACAAGGGCAGGGGCCTCGGAAGCCACAGCAGGGAACTTGGGTTTGTAAGGATCTCTCTGGCAGCTGGGTGAAGAATAGTTATGGTTAATTCAACCCAGATTTAGTTACTTAAACTCTTTTAAGCCTCAGGTCCCAAATCTGTAAATAATGGATGTTATCAGTACCTATTGCACAGAGTTACTGTGAAGATTAGTTGAGATCATGTATATAAAGCTGTTGGAAAATTAACTGGCACAAACTAAAGGCCCGCCAATATTGTTATTCTTTATGAGTGCATCCAAACTGGAGTATTGGTAATGCTTCCCTGCATTTTTGTAGAGTGCAGCAAATCACTTGGGGTGGTCCCATTTGGACAGGGCCCCAGCAGTGGAGAAATCAAAGGGTGAGGGGCTTGGTGTGAGGCGGAGGGAAGGGCCAGGCTGCTACAGCCTTTAGGAACTCGCCCCTCCCTGGATCCCTGTACATCTACCTTTCATAGAATAAGTACATCGCATTGCCAGGCTATCTGCATGTCTTCCCATAGTCACATCAGGACATTCTGGTTTAGGTAATGTCTCCAGTCTTGCCTACTTTTCTCCAGCCCTCTGTGGGTCAGAGTGAAATGTCTTAGAGTTTTCTCTCTAGAGCAAGCTCACTATCCTCCTGGGGATTTGTGTGGTTTGTTTGTTTGTTCGTTTGTTTGTTTAGTAATAGGAGCCTAAGAGGCTGGAGTCAGATAGGGTTGGGGAAGAACAGATTCTGTCTGTTCTTGCCTTCACCAAGCATCCGGCACTGTGCTGGGTGCCAGTGATTGATGAACGAGCTGGTTAGTCCAGCACTCGTTCAGGGCTCATGTCATGAAGGACCATCTGAATCCTGATAAGGAGTTGGGCTTTCCTTTTGAGAGCTCTGGGAATACATTGTAGGGTCTGTGTGGAATACAGAGTGATAGATTTATTTAACTTAGTGTCGATTTTCAGTGGCTTTGGGTCATGATCATCATTTGAAGTTGAGGATCTCAGGCCCAGGTTTTTCTAAGAAATCTAATTTTGTGGAACACTGTGAGCCTTGATGCTCTGGTCGTGACAAATTTAGTAATACTTTATTGCAAGCAGTACTACACAATTTTACTTTACAGTGAGGGTAGAAAGTTGAGCTTTTTCTGACCCTTCATAAATGGAGGTTAATCTCCATGGAGTTTTTAGCTCAAAGCACAGCTAGTTTCCCGAGAAAGAGTGTGGGCTAAACTAGGTAATGTCATTGGCCTGCCAGGTGGACATACCAGAGATCATTCTATGTTTAGCAAAAGGACAAGTCACCAAGCCTCAAATGAGCTGCCTTTTCTACCACACTCTGAGATGGAAACTGCTGCCCTTTAAATGACATTATATCCAGGGGTTCACATATGCCAAATCCTGCCTTAATCATTAGTCATGCCGACCTCCCCCGGTGAGGCCACGGAAGAAGATGTATCCAGAGTGCAGACTGCGAGAGACAGCAAAGGGTTGCTTTACAGATGGAACAGGTGGCCTAGGCTGGAGGCCTGTGGGGCAGTTTCCTTCCTCAAGTCTGTGGGGCAGTTTCCAGCTCAAGTCTGATCTCAGTGGCAGCTGGTCACATAGGAAGATGGGGGCCTCAAATGAGACTGGTGGTAGAAAGAGCGGGAGGGAATTGGCTGAGCGGCTCTCACAGACGCTGACCTGGTGTGCACCGCCTCTGACGCCACCGAGAGGAGGGTGCCGTCTTCATGTGGACGACTGTTGTTATGCTGATATTAAGGACTACATCATTCTTTCTGTAAAGGAAATATTTCAGGTTTATGGCAGAGTATACAGAATAGATGAACACCCACATACCCACTATCTAGCTTTATTAATTTCAATATTTTGCCATATTTGTTTT